>JAVGWX010000007.1:15299949-15777449 GCA_036924085.1 Ariolimax columbianus
TTTTCTCCAAATAAGAATGGGTCAAAATTCACATACATTTAATTTAGTTTTACCTTTATCGTGATATTATCCGCGTACATGTTGAATATGTAGGCGCGAAGGATGCAGCATTGCCTAACACTTTTAGGATCTCAAACCAATCCTAGGTGCTTTCGTTAATTCTGACGGCAGCGTGTTGACCACTGTAAAGTGCTTCTATTAGATGTATCAGATACGTTGCAAAGCCCGTGTCTTTGATTTTTCGCCATAGTTAATGATCATGGACACAATCCACAGATTTTGTGTAATCTATGAAAGGTGTATATAAGTGACCATTGCATTATCTGCATTTTTAAAGATGTTTCAACAGTTGAAAATGTGATCTTTTGAACATCTGCTGTGTTTGAATCATGCTTGCTTTTCATGTATTTCTTATTCTACTTTCCTTTCTAGTCTTTTCAAGATAAAACGTAATAATATCACGCCGACATAATTTCTCGGGACAAAAGTGCGGTAGTTCGTGCATAACTTTACATTTCATTTCTTTGGTATGGGAGTATAAACGATTTTTGTTTCATTCTGCGTATCATTCTGAGTTGCACAAAGTTTATTTGCACAATGCATGTAATATGTGAATGCATGTGTCTCCTCCTACCTGCATTCGTTCTGATGTGATGTCGTCGCATCCTGGCGTCTTTCCTTTTTCTGCTTTGAATGCTAAATGAACCTCGTTCTGTGTGAATTATATCTCTTTCTCTCTCTCTCTCTCTCTCTCTCTCTCTCTCTCTCTCTCTCTCTCTCTCTCGCTTTATTATTGTAGTATTGGTAGTTTCACCTCGTACAGGCTTTGCACATTACATGTGCTTATTCTTAGTCTGTCATTTAGCGGAAAGGCATGTGTTTCCTTAGTATAAGAGTCGGGCTTTTGGCCGTAATATGATTACTTGTACTTGCTCCGCGCTTGTGCTCTTTACTAGTTTGTGCAGTCGATCCGCCTGACCTTAGAGAATTTCCATCGGAACTTGAGATTCGTTATTTATGACTGTCATAAGTTTCTTGGCATTGCAGATACGGAAGTTTCCTGTTGCTTTCCGAAATGTTCTGATCGCTTACCATTAATATTCCTTGGTGTGCCCTCAGCCCGATACCTCGCTCCTGCCTGGTCGACCGTTGTCATTAAGTTTGATCCTTATCTTGTTTCGCCAGCAACAATGAAGGGGACATATTTTCATGATATGCAACCTACCCCGATCTTTCTTGTTCCCTGGGTTTTTTTCACATAATTTCTAATACTTAGGATGAACAGACATGAGTTTCTCTTCACACGTTTTAACTTTTAAGTTTTGTTTGTGTACTATAATAAGTGGAAGTTTACAGCCATTTTACGGGGCTGCTTCCATAACCTTTTACTGTCCCAATCCCAAATGCATAGCAATATGTAGTTTTTGACTTGTATATATTGTGTGACTGCAGTGTAAGAAATTGCGACATCCAATTCGAGAATCAGGACGTCACAGTACTCTCTAACTACCGCCGTTAACTAAGACGCAATGTTGGAATTCTCAAGATACGTAGATACTTATACAAGCATTATTCTTCAGAACGACGAAGGACACTTTGAGAAAAGCGTTTCAAACTTCACAATACACCTGACACCGTCAGAAGTGAAACATGCATTGTGGAATTCACAACTTGTAACTGCTGTGAAAAGTGTGGCACCATCAAATAAGAGCGGTTCTCAGTCTCTCGTTAAATTAAAGTAGATGTCTCCTTTTCGGAAACGCCGGTTTGATCAAACCACTTCACTCTGAAGTTGCTCTCAATGTACGTCGTGTTTGTTGGGAAGCTCCTCCACACGTCTCTGCAGCTTCATTACCTTCGAAATTGCCTAAAATGGTCAACACCATATATTTAGAAATACATTGTTTCCTTAATAAGTAGATTAGACGAGTTTGACCATCAGAAAAATTGACGCACGTATACACACGTGGTTCAGCTAAAAAAGCTACATCTACTAGAAGTGTGAAAATGACATCTGGTGTTATGTTCGTTCCCGGTGATTATTCTGTTATTCTTTATTTATTTTCGTTTGTTCATTATTCCTGATAAAGGCTTGCTGGCCGATACTTGCTTTTGTTTTGTTTTATTTTGCTGACCTGTTTATCTTTCTCATATTTGCTTTTATATGACCATGTAAATAATTCCATTCAAAAACCTCATTAATCGCTTCCCTTGATATCCTGAACCAGTTACAGTGGTTCTTATTGGCATATCATTCTTCATGCCTCGATTGGGCATGCTAAACGTTTAATGGGGCAGATCGATTGGCTTCCATGAAATGTTCAACTCTTGTAACCGGTACAGTCCAGTGGATTCAGCTGTAAATATCTTACTCGCGCGTCTGAAAGACAGCGAGGACAATAACTGAGCACACAATTTCGTAAATATGATGTGACTTCATACAAAGCCGTCTCCATAACTTCCTTTCTGACTTCATACAAAGCCGTCTCCATAACTTCCTTTCTGACTTCATACAAAGCCGTCTCCATAACTTCCTTTCTGACTTCATTTCGTACCATAATTATTTATATACTACCTGTAAACTGACATGGTCCTCTGAAGAATATCTGCAGATGCAGTACAGTGAATGAACTGGCAGCTGCCAACGACTCATAGCTGCCTGCTTCTTTCAGGTTCAGCAAACTAGAGTTGGCCAAGACAATTTGCCACACACAAGCGTCCACCCTTGAAACAGTCCGCATTAGTGTAGTCTGGATTTGAAAAAAAAAGATCACGCAGTTGGAAGGCAAACCAGGTACATAACATGGCAGCTAAAATTGAATATGTCCTGCCGAAAGCCGCATATATCACATAAATGTTATAAATGTATGACCATAGATTAACTTCAATCAACCAACATGGTGGAGTCATACACCAGTTCGGACAGAATAATCAAGTTAGCAACACAAGAAATACGGGTTGGTGGGTGGGGAGGGGGTGGGTGGAGGAGGGAATTGTACTCACGAAAGAAGTGGTTTAAAAAAAAACATCGATTAAGTTAACGAGATGAATGAAATAAAAAGATGAGCTACGTATTGGCTATTGAATGGAACATGACAGAAAAGATGAATGTATAATGCCGACGAAAAAGGATAATTCATTCCAGAAATTATGTCCATGCATTTCTTCTTCTTCTTCTTCGTACGCAGTCAGACAGTAACCGTACATGCATTTAATCATAAGTGGAAACAAATACAAGCCTGCTAACCTCACCTATTATGCCGAGAAGAGTATTACGTAAATGCAATATCTTATATAATTTGATATCTTATAAAATCTTATAATTTCTTATATATGTATATGTATACATACATACAATTCAAAAAGTAACACTGAACTCGTGTTGTTACTAACGATGTTATGATCAGGACGATGATGATGATGATATAATACTGTACTTTTGCTAAACTTCGGAGCGTTATCTCCCTTATTTCCAATAAATACGGTGCACTTCAATCGGCAAAGGCAAAGGCCGCTGCCCATCGTCGACGATGATGGCATCATATAGTTTGCTAACCCTATTTTCGGAAAGAATTAACTTCGCTTCTTTTTATCCTTACTCGCTCGTCTCGTGCCGCCCGACCCCAGTGGCAAGTCAAGGACAAGACGACTAATGCGCGACTACGAGATGCAGGGGACTCCGCGTCAAGCACCCGTGAAAAAGCCGGCGGAGTTCAGCAGTCGAACCCACACCACCTGATCATGAGGCCGACGTCTTAACCACTTCGCCACGGCATCCCTTCAATAGGACACGTGAATAAAGGTCGCTTGCCAATCCTGGCGAGGTTTTTTTTCCTCAAAATTGTTGTTAGAATTCGTGTTCATAACTGCTCGACCCCGTCCTCATTAGTCCTCTTACTGTCTGAAATATCAAATACTAATATTTCTGAAATGTATCTGATCTAAAGATTCTTCAGTAATAAATTAGTCGTTGTGTTTTCCCCTAAAATGTATACATTTTTTTTATATAACACACACATAGATTAATATATATATATATATATATCATATTATGAAAGGACTGTGCCATCGACTACAAGACATATACACCGCTAACAAACAGCATGTAATAAATTAGTAAAGCCACATATTGTTTCATTTCGTGCAGAAATTAAAATGTAAATGTAAAGTCAGGTAATGTCACATATCTTGAAATGATATGCACTGAAATCTCAATAGCATTGTTTGCTTCGTGTAATGAAATTATCTAACTAATCGTCAACCTTGTGTCTTGCATCATTTATTGCAACATTGTTATTGTGCTGACAAATTATGCTCTTGAATATACATGACTGTAATGTCACACGATAATAATACAACTCACAATCATTGGACAAGCCATATGACTTTACTTGACCTTCAATTTCAGGAAATCTGAAAACTAAAAATTTGGTTAGCTGCTATTATCCCTGTCTTTTCTTGTTTTGTCTTAATTTCGTATATGAGAGAATAAAAACACAGTCATTATGCTGCAGCTTCAGCTTAGCACATTCAGATAATTTAGTATTTTGTTGAATACACGTAGCTAGATGTTGACATTAAATACATCTCTGGTTGTACACGCATTATTTTTCGGGTAATATTACTGGAAAACAAGATAGGCGGGTGGACACGTTTTAGAAAATGTATTATATTTGGCGTGGCAATACGTCTAGTAAATGACACATACTAGTGCACAAGTAGGATTTCATGCACACGAGACGCGGTCTTGGTTTTGTGTCTTCCATATAACTGCTTGACAAATTGTATTTCTAACTGTCAACCTACAGTTGTAGTTTTGCCTTCAAATCCTTGAAATTCAAAGTACATTCTTCAAATGGACATGTTATTTCCTTTTTCATCCTGAAAACTTGAGATGCAATTAAAACTAGTACATATGATGTACATATACTTGATTCTATATATGCCTTTGCTCATCGTGGAGGTTCAGCAGAAAATGACATGCACACTCTGTATGCATTTTGACACAGTCTTTAATTTTTCTAATTCTCAACTGTCTATTTTATCATTTAATTTTCTTTTAGGTAAACTAAAACTTTAGCTTTGTAGTGGACCCATTTTACATCCAACGAAGAATGACATCAATTTTAAATAAAATTTTAAAAAAAACACCCTAAATAGCAGTTAGCGGAAACAATTTGAAAACACAGTATTTATCAATTAATGATGATAATATAGAATTAAAATGTGTATTTTAAATAACGGGAAAAATGGTATATTGCACTTTTTAATTTAATCATGGTTCTGCTCTAACTTTCAATTGAGTCTCTACTTCTTCGATTTAAACCGTACAATACCGGAACGCATTTTAGTTATTCACAGTGATCTTTCGTTCGAATACATTAGTGAGCGTTTAGACTATTAGAATGTGGTTAGTGTGAATATGCTTTGGATCGTGTGTGTATATGTATGACTTGTTTTTAATTAACTCTTTTATTTTGAACTAATTATCTCTAGTCGATCAAGCGTTTTATTTTCATCGTCTGACCGAGCAGAGAGCAGTCAGAGACCAGATTCAATGAGGATATTCGTGTTCCTGTAATAACATTGTTGAATGACACAACTTTTAAGAAGAAATGCCAGAATCGTCTACTGGTTTTAGGAAACCTTGCCTACAGTCATGTTTCGATACGTTATACGAGCCGATAACCTTTGGTGTACAAGTCACAGATGGATTGTTTGATTCTCTTCCCGAATTTATTCTAAATCAGCCACCAACTTTAATAAGTGACGAGATAACACTGGTCTTAAAGTGGGTTATCTACACTGCATTATGCCAGTCAATAAACATTTTTGGAATCGGGACAAACATTATCAGCCTCATCTGTTTTGTGAAACAGGGTTTCAAGGACCCGGTTAATGTCAGCCTTTTCGGTATGGTTAGCTTTGTCACGACATGTGCACTGTGTATGAATTTGTTCGTACTTACTTTTATTGCGAATTGTTTATGGCATGAACCGGCAAGTTCTGACGTTAATGGAAAGGCAGATACTTTAAAAATGAGTGACAATATTGAATGCACTGGGGCATAATGTGCAAATCACAATACAATTCACTCTACCTTAAGAAATTAAGTGAAAGAACCCAATTCTCACATTTCCTACCTTGTCACTCTCATACGTATTTGGGTTAGTTAGTTGTCCATCACAAGCGAATTTGGAAACATCGTCAGCCATGTTTATTCAGATGTGACTGCATATGACTGCACAGTCCGTCCAGATCGCTACAAACTTCTCCCCGTACGTAGTGTACACGTTAACAGCATTTGGAGTTAGGAAGTCCTGCATTCTTTCCTTTCGTGCCGCTCGCTTTTCCTGCACCTCATTGATTGTCTTCTGCTCGGCGAATCAAGACCCATGTTCGAAGCAGGTAGAACCCAGACACCAACATCAATAGAGAAACTATTAAAATAGACTTTTAGAGTGTCCTTGTATCGTTTATTTTGTCCCCACTGCGAGCACTGTCCTGTCCTGAGCTCACCGTACAACAGTAATTTAGAGAGGCGCTTATCCGACATTAAAAGAACATGCTCTTTCCATCTGATATCGGATCTCTATAGCAGGGCTTGCATGCCATGCCGTTTTGCCCTCCGAGAACTACATAGTTTGGCACTCTATCCTGTAAATCTGGTGAGACAGTTTGCATGGAAATAATTACGATACCTAACATGCCTGCTATAGGCTGCCCATGTTCCGCAAGTGTATAGAATGGTGGTTAGCAGAACAGCACTATACACACTTATATTGGGGGCAACACTGATTCCCTGCCGGCCCCAAACGTTTTCTCGTAGTCTGCAGAAAGCAGCACGTATTTGGTGTATGTTATTATTAACGCCATCGCGTCGGACATGGAGCTAAAACATCTCTTCTCTAACGATACCTCTATAAGATCGCCTCCCAAAGCTCTGTTCCGCGCGACTGCATTTGCTTGGTTTTTGTGTGTTCATTGGGATGATTTTTTTTTTCTAATTTTTATCGTGTCTTAAAATGTGTTTCTAATTCAGATCATATATGACATTATTGTCAAGAGAGACTCTCGCGTAGACATACACGATTTATAATGTTAATTTAAATATTTAAGTGCATGACAGGACAGTATAGACATTGACACAATTAACCAAATCAGAGTTACAGAGTTATAAAATGTTGAGAGTGCCGAAGAGAACAATGGAGAACGATATTTAAAGAAGGGCGTGAGTTAACGCAACAATATGCGCCTGACCTGGTCTCGGAAGATCGTTCGTTAACTCACGTTTTTCTTTAAACGTCCGGTTTTATTTGAACATATCTCGTATCTGCATTTCGAAGGCTTCAACATGACATTCCACTAATAACACTAGACAATAAAGAGTGGTTGTGTGTTCATTAGATGCAATCGGTGACATTTTAAATATGTTGTGGGAAAGGGGAGGGGGGTTAGGGGAGAGGGTGAGGATGGAGGCTGCTGAAAATGAACAGGGCCATATGAATAAATAAATACGAGATTAACTCTATTTAAAACAAAAATTAATGTACAACGATTCTGACATAAATGCATGAATGATAACACTGCTCATAGCGTAAATGATTTACATCAACATCTCTTTGCTTGTCGGTTATAATTCCTTTCTGGAGCATCTCTCGCAGGGATCTATAAACAAATTGATAGTATTGTTGTATTCCATTTTCCTTGGTCCTTTTTTCCAGGGTAGTAATGTCCTGATGATTTGTTTTCCATACTCGTCAATTACAACACAGCAACAATCTAGACGAAGGTGTACCAATTCTAATTGTGTAGAGACATGTTGCAACCTGATCTTTCGAAGCCTTCCAAGAGGGTTTATGTAAGCTCATGGTGATTTTCAGTCGTATTGTTTCCCAGAAAGTGTATGGTCATTTGCTGGCAATTATTCCAAGTTAACTGTTCATCACGTGAAGATATTGTCACATCGTTGATCTCGATGGAGTTTACTTATATATGAACCAACACAAAATACCTTCCTTGATTTTGGTAACACTAATCCTAGAACATGTATCACAATTCGACCTTATTTCAGTCTCTGGCCTTTACACAATTCGTTCAAATTCTAAATTGTATGTACAAAGATGTGAACAAGATCGTATGGGGTTATGCCATTAATGCGTTAGTACATTATTTGTTCCCCAGTTCAAGTGATGGTTGTTAGGGCTAATCCGTCTTCTTGTAGTGGGAAATACCGGCAGGGGAGTCCCACAGACTTGGAAAACGCTAATGATTGTGTGTTATTCCGGTGTAGCCCCATCAAGATGAAAATGGCATGTCAGGTCAGGTGAGGTTATCCCGTAACCTATGAGTTCGTTGTAGCACACATGAAAACATCCTCACAACCCCACGCCACCCTTCTCTTTTAGTGGTAGCTGCTTGTACCTCCTGGTTGGAGATTGGTCAATTCTGTTATGTTTTCCTCCCACCTCATTTTGGGACGGCCTCTTCGTCGTATGCCTTACACATGTCCGTGGAGGATCGTATTCAAGTAACATTTGATCTCGATATATGAGCGTACAAAAACTAGTTTCCTTCCACCAACCAGTTTTTACCGTCCACGGACCAGTTTTCGGCCGGCCTCTTATTGTTGATTGAAAATTACTGTATTCTGCGCTTAAAAAAAATATTTCAAAATAGCACACATAGGCACCAGAAACAAAACCAAAAAGGCCCAAAATTAACGATTACCATCTCCCCACCTACCACAACACCACAGAATATATATATATCTTCCTCTATATCTCTTCTCTTTCTCTCTCACCTTCTCTCTCGTCCTCTCTATCTCGCTCTTCCCTCTTTCTATCTCCCCGCTCTCTCTCTCTATCATACTAATTGAGCTCTACTACATGGTGCCGAAACAACGGAGATGACAACGTCAAATCTCTTATCGTGCACATGGACAAGTGAAGACAGAATCGGTACCTAATTTGACAACGGGAAACTGAAAGCAATTACATATATTTTATATTATTGGAAATATCTGAGATAAAATTATGGATGGTAGGCATATTTATATAGAAAGGAGTGAGGTGTACAGTTATTCTTGTGAAGTGTGGTAAGTATAAATCAGCCAGTGAGCCTTATGGGTTCATAGCTACTATGCACTTTTTCCTGTTTAAGATATTACATTTGTAAAAATGTTTTCTAAGTATAAAGTAGTTTGCCTTTTCTTTCTGTATGTGGTTCATTACATTTGTAAAACTAAATCTCAGAACGCTTTTTGTTAAGGATGTTATAGGTCTGTTATAGGTTGTGGATTACGTGGCGATGTGGTTAGACGGTCGGCTTCGTGATCAGGTTGTGTGGGTTTGACTCGGGTCTCCGTCGTCTTTTTAACGGGTGCTTAATGCGGAGTCCCCTGCATCTCGTAGTCGCCTCCTAGTCGTCTTGTCCTTGACTCGCAACTGGGGTCGGACGGCTCGAAACGAGAGAGTGAGGATAAAAAGTAGCGCAGTTATTCCTTACTAAAATTAGCGCTAGCAGAAACATTATGCCATCATCGTCTACGATGGACGACGACCTTTACCTATAGCTCTGGCGCTCTGGTGATACCATTTACCATAATCTGGCCATCGGCCTACCTTACCTTGACCACCACTGTTCCACACCATACACACTTTAAAACGCATCGATCAACTTGTTCTCTTCCACCTGCAAGACATATTCGGTGCACGGGACTTCCACCGTATATGTGTAGCCCAATACCGGTCGTGGCCACCGATCTACCCACCGATCTACCCACCGAAATATTTTTATCCGATTAACGTGTAAAGCTAGGCTGCACTGTTGACACATTTATGAGGTCTGCACTCAAATAATCTAAAACTCTTATGATGACTATGAGAATTGTTTAATCTGTAATGAGTAATATAGTTCGTCTTGTAATTCAAAATAATGGACTGAAGCAATTTTCGACTTAACTGCATGTCAGATCCAAATGATTTTCGCATGCAGTCTCGGAATATCAATGACGTTATACACATATTTTGTCTCTAAGAAAGTTGAAGTATTTTGAAAAAAGATGTATTGTTAGGTCTAAATTAAAAGCAATTTCATTGAATTTGACATACTTTTAACATGTATAATGTACACTTTCGTGCTGTTTTTAAAATATAGGTTTGGAATTCAAATACGCTGAGAAAAAACAAATGCATGGATTTTCCGTGCACCAATTAGGCACTTTTCATAGTTTGTAAAACAAGAAATGCTGTTCATGCGAAACTGACGTTGGGTTATAGGTGTATCACTAAATTATAATTTGTGGTGGTGTTTTTATATTAAAGTGTACATTTAAAACAATTTAGATTGTTACCGCTTTACTATAGAAGTTTTTTTTCCGCTAGGAATCGTAGATTGCTGATTTATATTGCGATATTCACAGCAAAGAGAAATGAGCGCAATTGAAGCTTAGTCTGGATAAATCATACTTTTACTCTTGGATAAGACATGATTCAGAGTGCATTCATATCAAGACAGTTAGGTAAATGATATTTGACAATTTCGACCGAGATGTCATAAAACGGGAGATTTTTAAGCTGTTCACAAAAACTCAATGTGTTTCTCTCCAGAAACTAAAATTAACATTGCAATCCAACTGCAGTACTGCGACTTCCAAAAGTACGCTTTGAAAAATTGTAAGAGCCGCCGGATTTACATTCACGAAAACTTCAGGCGGCATGAACGTAATATGGAAAAAGCTACCTTAGATTGTTGTCAGAAGCAAATACACGTAACATACGTGAACGGCGTAGGTAAGGCTATGCTATTGTATTCTTGAACGAATCTTGGGTCAATGCTCATCACATCTATTGTAAGGAATGGCAGTCAGTTGACGGTGAACACAAACGACAAATTCCAAGCAGCGAAGGGCAGCACATTATACTAACGTATGCAGGAAGCAGAGAGAAAAGGACTTTTCCATGAAGCTGAACTTATTTTGTAATCAAAAAGTTCACATTTGCAGGCACTGGCTAACGAATGATATGCTTCCAATTCCGAATAGACTAGTATGCCTAGTAAAAGATAAATCATCACATAACAATGAAGTATCAGAGGAAGGCAGAGTACCAACTGCATGAACAAGAAAGCTCAAATTAAGAACATGGTTAGCAAAGAAAAAAGTCATTTTCGATAACACGTATTTGAAACCATAGTTATTGCAGATTGTGAGGAAGACAAATAAGATAATGGCATATCATATTGACCTACTCATTAACAAGTGCGGATAAATATAATGCGCATCTAAACCTTATAGCGCTTGTGTGGGTTAAATCAAAGGGCAAGTTGCCGAACATAAAAGTACATTAAAATGGGTGATGTTGTAGTTCTGACACGTAAGTACCTTTCAGAATTAGACATTCAGTTCTAGAAGAAGCATGTTGTAAATGTGAACCGGAGTAAAGAACAGTACCGGCAAAGAGGTGGATTACAATTTGTCCAGCCAGTTACAATTGCAAACCTCTGTGAATCGGCAGACTCGGAATTATTAACATCCTCTTTTGTGGACATACTGGTTATCAGGCCTGGATGAATTAGCGTATGTTTATCAAAACAATTAAGTGTACATACACTGACAACACATTCATTTTAATATTCAAATGCTTTAGGCAACATAAAATTAGCTGCGCAGTTTATAGAACTGTGGGGTCTAATGGTGACCGAAGTGCTGTTTTACTGTTGTATGTTGGTGCCATTTTAAAGATTATATATAAAGGATAACACAAACACTCAATTGATCTATCAAGACATTAAGAAAATACGTCCATGAACAGGAATTAAAATATTTTAAAATATAATGCTACCTATGTGCTATGCTCCTAAAAGATCAAAAGAATTTGTTTATGTGCAAAAGTCTGAACATCTATGTACTAAATACTATCAATGTTTAAGCATCATAGATAGTCTAAGGCTGCATGCAGAACGTCATTTGGATCTAACATGCAGTTTAGTAGAAAATTGTTTCAGATTTAAATTACGAATTAAAATATGGACTTTACATATCGTGTCATCCATTTGTCGCTGAAAGTTACTCGCCTGGTATGCATTCTAGACCCAGGGCAGTACAAATGAAAATGAGTGGTACCTGCAAGATGAAACAATCAGCTTAATCAACCGTATCAGCCCGTACCTAGAAACTAAAGCTCCTCTCCCCCTCCCCCCCCCCCCCCCCCGATCCAGATCCAGATCCACACAACTAGAGCTGTTTCGTGATGTTGAAATACATTTTCGTGATAATCATGTCAAACTTAGTTTAAAAAATCTACGTGATCTCTGATACATTGTTGATGTTGTCTAGTGTAGTCAGGCTAGAACGAAACATAGAGGGGCAATATGCAAAAAGAGTGACAGCACTTTATGTGGGAGAATAACATGATAAGACACATAAAAGCCCATTAGAGCGAACCACAAAAGCAAGACAAACAACAGGAAATGTGACGCCTAATACAGTTGAAATTGGTGGTGCCGATGAAAACTATACACGATTACATTGATTAAGAAATGTATTTTGAAAGTGTACATTACTGCAAACATCTTTAATTTGCAGGTCTGGCTATCTCTGATATTGGTTGTCTTACAACACTAGTGGCAATAAACATATATATGAACCCGGCCTTCAATGACCAAGCATTGCCTTTCGATGCCACAGAATTTGCGTACTTGACAGTCTCTATACCAAACATAGCCTTTACTCGTGTCACTGCCTGGATCACAGCTATCATCACGTTGGAGAGATGCCTCTGCATAACAGTGCCCTTAAAGGTGTGTAATAATAATCGACCTTTTGAACTAGTATTGCGACCTGTTAAATACATTGCATTCAATGTAAAGATTGTGTTTATATCAGTTTGTTTTTTATACGTGACATGTCCATAACTCATTGATTTGGGGTTATCAATTATATTTCAACTCTCTCATATCACATAAATTGAATTGCGATTATGATTTCAAAATGTGTTTGCGTAAAGCTATTCGAAAATAGATTAACAAAAACACATTTAGGGGTGACATCTGAGGAGCTATTCGGAGCTGGTGTCCCTAACGCAGTCTAATGGTGGTTGCAGCAGTATTATGACAACCTGAATTATGTCATGTCTATCTGAGCATATGAAGCCTGAACTCGGTTGTCTATGATGATGAAATCGAGCGATGGTTCAACAGCTAGGATAGTGAGTTCAATCAGGGCAACTTCGAGCACTATAAGCTTAGCGATTCACTAACATGATATACGTCTGATCTTTGCGTTGCGGATTCGGTCTTGAATGAAGATCTTCAAAATGATTCGCTACATTGCGTGTTGGGCAACGTGGAGTCTATCTGTGTCAGCTTTCCGTAGGTTACACACTTCGCAGTCATATAGCTTAGCTGTAATAACCATACTGTTAAAAGTGTGATCCCTAACGTTGTAGTTTCGCATCTTCTGCTGTGTGGGTTTAATACAGCTGACGTTGAGGCAGCCTGCTGTTATCCTACAAGATATATTTCGAATAACTTAATGGCATTTACTGGCCGTAGTATATATACGAATTTATGTTTTAGAAGAGACAGTCACCATAGCGCATATCTTCTTTTGGGAAGAAGGTGTTGAGCATGAACTGGGTTTTCTTTCTATTGAATGTTTAGGCCACATGCACGATTGTTCTGCTAGGCTCATTCAGGCTGTACTCTGGTTCTTTGACGCTGTGGCTGCGAGTTATTATGTCATCAGCGAACTTCAGATGGATACGATTTTCACAGTCTATGTTTATGCCCCTATCCTCTTAGTCCAGGTCTATTACCGTTTATGTTGATGCCCATATGCTCTTAGTCCAGGTCTATTAACGTCTATGTTTATGCCCCTATCCTCTTAGTCTAGGCCTATCACCGTCTATGTTTATGCCCCTATCCCCGTAGTCCAGTTCTATAAAGACATCATTCAAGGTCGATGTAAAGAACTTTGGATGCCACGTTGCATCAGTATGGTGATCCGTCTATAGATGAGGGTGATTTTTCTTAAACATCCACTTTATTTCCTGTTTGATGCATATATTTATCCCTTATATCAGTTTGGCGTATTTCTCTGCACTTCCCTGATTTCTCAAAGCATTCAGCATCGCAGTTACTGCCATGCTATCGAAAACCATCTAATAATCCATGAACACAATGCATACACGTATCTCTACTTCATGCCCCCTCTTCATTAATTCGTTGATTTTGTGGTGGCGGTCAGTGGTTGAGACGCCTTTCACGGAGGATGCTTGCTCTCGTGGTTGGTTCTCTTCTAGTAGTGTCTCTATGCGGTTGGCAATTGTTCGGGGATTTGGCATTCGTTCAGACAGATTTTGAACAAAATAGTTAAATGCCTGGCTAGTGTGCTACCTACTTCCTCGATTACGTCACTTGTGATTATGTTTTGTCCTGGGACAAAATTATTTGTACCTGCACAACTTCGTTCATTGGTATCAAGTTGGTGACTATCGCCTCCGATCCCGGTTTAGAACCTCTGACATGTTGCCACTATTTTAACTCTAATTTTCGTGCTGACATCATCTGCAATATTTAGGGCAGCCATAATAGTCTTTGATTGGAGAATGCTGTTCCACATTTGATTATGATTCCATTGTCTAAGCAGCTCTGATCATGTTGCTCAGACTATGCTGGTCATAGTCCTTTTGTAATCTGCTTCTGACAAGCTTGTTCAGATCGCATAACTCGAGTTTCTTGTGCATGTAATTAAGTGTTACCCTGCTCCTAGTATGTAGAAATTGAAGGGCGCCTTCGCTAATCCGACTGCTTTCTTCCGCTCTCGGTACTTTTGACACACGGGTGCACTTTTTCAGCTTATCGGAAAGCTGTTCCAGGTGACAGTAAGAGATCCCGCGAACTTACAATCCTCTTGTCGGTTTTTATCAGACAACCAAGCACCGTCCTGTATTGATGATATCCGGAAACGTCTTTTGTGCTGCAGTGAGTTCACGTTGGTTTTCGAAATTGTTCTGTGGCTGCTGTTTATATTTAGTCGATGGGTTACATTTGTGACAAACTTGATGTCATCACTTAGCATATAGTTGATTTCTGATTTGGTTTCCCAGTTTTGTGAGTGCCAAGTCCATATGTCTCCAGCGAGCTTGTGTAGGTATTGCAACCCTCCCTAACTTTATTTTTTTACAAAGCAGCACAAGTCACATCGTAAGCTTCATCAGATAAACCCCACATACTTGTTTGGACACACGACATGATAACGCTGGAAGCGTTAGTCCTCGGAAGGTTCACTAATCGCAAGTTACAGGACAATGTTATAATTAATTTACACCAGAGACAGATGACATTGGCAGTTAGAGAACTGGCATGTTACAACCTATGTATGGTTGGTTTCAGTGAGACATGTCTACCTGGTGAATGTCAGTTCAGACATGTCATATGCGGTGTCACCATTTTTTTGTTGTTGTTGAGAAGACTCGATGCCAATGAAAGGCATGTGGCTGGAGTTGGGAACTCCATAAAAGATCCCTTCATTTGTTAGTTTGCCAAACCCCCAAAACGCATCAGTAGCACGGATTCTACTTCAAAACATTAGGTCGGCTACTCTGACAAGGCTTATGAACATTTAAGCGTAAACGTTTCTGTGTAATATGCCTGAATGCACTGTTACATAGATTGCATTCTTATGTTCTTACATTTGCAGTTGTTGTGGTTGGTGTTATTTTTGTTGTTGCTGTTGAGTGCATACAATGATTAACTTTGCACATTTGTGACCACTGAATAGGAAGTAATGTGGCGTGTTGGAGTAGCTTACTTGCATCCAGCAACATGACTAGCTAAATAATAAGGTATAATGTCGTCATGTTTATGTCAAAACACCTTTTAAACCTGTCATTCCTAATTTTATATTTTTGCTTCATCAGGTGAAACGTATCGTTACAAATAAGCGTGTGGCTGGTACAATCGTTATCATCTTCATCGTATTATTGGCCAGCATAGCTCCTATATACTTTGTTCACAGGCTGGATTATAAATTCTCTCCTGAACGGAACAGAACTCTCCTAGGGATTGTCTACTCAAAAGAACGGGATACCGTTGAGAAAGTTTCTTACCCAATTAACAACGTTTTCATACCTGGATCTGCCTTCCTGGTCATTATTGTTTGTACAACGACCTTGGTCATTAAACTACACAACAGAACAAAATGGCGGAAGCAGACGACAAGAACTATGCAGGTTGATAGCGTATCCGTTCGTAATCGAAGAGTAGCCAAAATGGTTGTGATGATTTCCATAACATTCATCGCGTGTTTCACTCCTTTCAGTGTTATATATGTAGCTATGTCACTGGAGCCTGAATTTTCGGTTGACGGAAAATACAAAAAACACATTAGCAGTAGTTGGTGGCCTTGGACTTGTCCTAGAATCAATCAATTCTTCTGTAAATATTTTCATTTATTACAACATGAGCAGTAAGTGCCGAATCGAATGTCACCAGTTGTTGAGAATGGACATTAGGGCATCTAAAGACGGGACGTCAATTTAAAACCAGAGGCATATCTGATATGCACTACATATGGTACTGGACTGTCTTTCTGTCAAACCCCGTCCACATTCAAACCTCAGCATAAATGTATACAATATATACGCTCACAATAGATGGCATTATATTCACATATGTATATATGAACGTCACACTATTATAGTTAGCCACAAGGACATATACAGATAAACAAAATAGCATTGCGTGCTAGCTGCTCACACAATTGTTGCTTTAAATGACGTATTGTATTGTTATTTTCGAAATACATTTTAAAAGTTAAAATTACAATGAGCGAGAGGTCTTACCCAACCATAAACTACCCGCACCCCAGCAACCTCTAGCAATTCGTTCTTTTGTAATCATTCAGAGATGTGCATGCATTTTTATTTCACAACGAATCGTAAATCATATACTCCAAAGACGCAACAATTAAGATGTTAGATAACAGACATATCTTAAGAACAAGGCAGTCTAATGGAAAAATACAGTACCATAGTCTGCACGCGCTGGGTAGTCAATGCATTCATGTTGTTGTAAAAATTGTCGTGCCTTCGTGCTACTCATTGATCCTAATTCAGCCATTAAACAGTCTCCATCTACACATGTAATCTTTCATATTTCAATTTTAGAAAAGCCGTGATGCCGTCGAAGTTGACAATCAAAATAGTAATGAAATATGTGTACACCATTATCATAATTTCGTTGTAATTATCTCAATAAATGAAGGGTAATAATAAGTGTAAACAATAGTGACGCCACATACTGTGTTAATATTTGGAGTAATCACAATCATTCAATGTGGTCGATATAACGCGTATACGATGACGCCAACAGTGTTACAAATATCGCATATCTGGAAGTATAACTTTTGCATCAAAGTGGCATGCATTGTTGATTTTGCAATAGAGACGTCTATCTTTACCTCTTTAATTCTAATCACATTATAAATATATACACATATATATATATATATATATATATATATATATATATATATATATATATATATATATATATATATATTGTGTACATCTGTTTAAAGAAGATAAGTGTCATACAAAATGACATTAGCGATAACTGCACAACTGTACTATCCAACGCCACGAGAATGCCAGGGCAGAAAACTGCAAGAAGCGCGTTGAGGACATGATGTTGCTTAATAACAAATATGAATTATTCAGTAACAAACTATCTAGTATCCACTCATTTCTTTTCAACCAACAAAGCATTTCAACACCATTCACTGACATGCTTAAAGGGCATAAGAACGCTGTCGGTTTCCTTCCTAGCGCCTCTTTGATTGAAGACATACGCTCATATCGTTAACAGCACGTTGAACGAAATGTGATTCTTTTTTTCAGTGTTTTAAAATATTAATTGACGTGCCATTGTAAGGGAAGTGGCTCTTATATTTGTACTTCATGTAGTGAAAGCATGGCGTTGCTTTGTGTGGAAATTCAAAGTTGTAAAACATGTGCTATTTTTTAAGTCCTTCACATTTTTGTTGTGTTTATCACAAACATGTGTAGCGGACCTAATAATTCTAGATTGGCTAATATGTTATGTTTTTTTTTTCCTAATTTCAATCGTTTTATATTGTTCTCTGGATGGTCACAGAAAGATGTAAAGCGTAGAGATAGTTTTTTATTATTCTGAAGTACACTGGGCCAATCTGCACTACGTTACAGTGGTTACCCATGAATTTGTTAGTACATTTTTTATTTGAAAACCAATTGTTATGACGAATTAATTTTTAAATGTGTACTTGAAATATTTTAAATGAAATTCTAGAAGATCTTGATATACATAATTATCATAATGTAAAACGTCTTTTATAGACCGCCGATCTGATCGCAGTCTGTCTGAAAGAAACTATTTCCCTTGCCAAAACTCCAGTCTCCTCCACAGTCATACTCAGGCATTCTTTAATATCTTGGTGACATCGTGCTACTGAACATTCATTTTCCTTTAATTTTATATATGCCGTGTTTGTCGTCTTTGTAAAAGAATTAAGAAAAGTCAAGTTTTTTTTTTTTTTTTTAAAACTGCTTTCAGAGAATCAATAATGATGCCAAAACTAGTTACACAATTATGGCCTTTGAGAGGCGGGTATAGAGCAGACTTATTTATGCAAAAACTACATACTCATCGTACTCAAAAATTATATATAAACAAGAACATATAACAAAGAAAACGGGAGGTAGACTAACGTCTGGTTAGTCAAAATATTATGATTATACATCTTAGTCGGGGTATGGCAAACACTGACAAAAACTACAATTTGAGCAACACTTGAGCAATTCCACCTATACAACCATTTTCAGGGAGGTTCTCTACATCATCTGGTACCTGCCATTGATCTGACTTCGACCTGACATTGAATTGCGGCGCCATGGACCACACCATTGGTCACCTAGAAATGCACAGTCCTTACGTCACCGTTGAAAAGCTGTGTGTGACCGACCTCGACAGCGTAGATGACGTAGGCACACCAGTCTTTTACCCTCTAGACCTGGTAAAATCATTGGGGCACCGAGAAGATCTTGCATTTATATTAGGCATCCACATACTGTGGGACGCAGTGGTCTAAAAGTAATGCCGTTTGCCTCGGCACTGAAGGTTGCGGGTTCAAATCACCGTGGAGACCGGGATTTTTTTCACGTATATCATCCAGTAAAATTTATATCTGAATATTGAGATCAGACGTCTACGTTCAGTGACGTGCCCGTTCAAAATCTACTGGCAGTTGGAAATTGAAATAAGTAGGTCTAACGGCCGCTGCTTGAGCAAATCCATGGTAACAATCTACTTAAATTATTCTAGAGATTCACTCTCCACGGTCAATATGTCGCAAAAAAAAAGAGACTGTGTGGCTATAACATCAGGTATTGGATATGTGGTAGAGGTGAAGCATTGATAGCACTTGACAGGTTTCGAATCGTCCTTGCTGTAATTTACTTTTCCACTGCCACCAGTTTCAAAAATTGAAGATCGTATATTCCAGGAGCTGGTAACGGTTGGTAACAGATACTGAGATCGATCCAGCAAGTTATCAATGAATGTTCACCTGCCAACAAAATTGAAAAAGGAGATCAAAACATCCTACAACGTGAACGATATAAGTGGACTGATAATACATATATAGAGATCCATATCGCAGGTAAAACAAAAATGCAAACCCGTAGCTGCTAATTCCTATTAGCAGAAATGTTTTTAGATATATAAAACGGCCCTTTCAACGGATGATTTAATTTAAATGGACAGCAAATAAAACCCAAACGCACGAAGTCATTCGGACAACATTCAAATAGTTTACCTGGCTGCCGTCAGTATAAAAGCTCTTCATCGGGTTTGAGGTAGCAGAACATTACACTGAAAACCAATCTATGAATGTGCATGCCCTGTGCCCCCGTTGTGCTATATATATATATATATATATATATATATATATATATATATATATATATATATATATATACATATATATATATATATATATATATATATATATATATATATATATATATATATATATATATCAGGCAGACACGCATTGAAGTCTTCCACATGCGCGGGGAGAGAGACGAATTGTCGAATCTAGTCTGTGTCCTGAAATAAAACGACAAAGTCACTTGACCGACAAGCCTTGATAGTACACTCACATTGCTAAACCGTCGCCGTTTGATGCTATTTGGACATGTGACCTGATTTGCCGAGGTTATCCCCGCCCACAAGCTCGTAATGTAGGCCATGGATAGCTAAGATGATAAGCGATCCTCTTCGTCCACGCACTACCTTGTTATGTCAAATGGGGACGTCATCTCCCTCTTTGCATGCTGCCTGGGAGCTAGCTACTCATTGTGCTCATAGACGAACCCGTCCCCTCTAAGCATACTACAACTTTACATACCATACTACCTACATACATGGGTGGGGGGGGGGAAAACTAACGTCTGATCATGGAAAACATGTGACCAAGACCCTCGCCTAGACTTCTCAGTAGTCATCCCTGGGAACAGACAGTTATTATGGCGGCCTGGCTGATGAGGTGAGATATCGACGCGATCCCCGTAGTAATGAGCCACACATAGATGAAGCAAAGCATAACACAAACCGTCTGGAGACCCCTGATCCCCCTTCATCAGCACTCTCAACGTGTAAGGAAAGCTGCAACAACCCGCTATGAAAGTCATTTCCAGGGCAAACAAAAGAGTAATCTTACTCATTGTGGGCATTCAACAACAACAACAACAACAACAACCTATCTACCCCTAGATGGACATAGACAGTGTTATAACTAAATAAGCCTGGCTTCCACATGTATGAGTGCAAGCGGGTTGGAAGATCCCTAGCATTAGCAGCAAAGGTGCCCCAAACGACCCAGCAAAAACAGGATGCATGGCTAAATGACGACGAAGGGAACTGTGCACCTAACCTTACAAACCCGCCTTAGCATCGTACAGTTAAGTCGTAAACGCTTCATCCCCGACATCAGTGCCTTCTGTTACAATTAGTATTACCTTCATCATGTGGTTTCGAGTTACTAAGTGATGAAGATATGGAATACATGTTATTGCTAGTTACATTTTTTTTTAAAACATCGTGGTCATATATACAAATGGTTTAACTGCAGCCCATATGCAGATATCATTTACACCTTTTAATATAGATTATTAAAACATGAGAGTGCGTGGTTCAACGTGTAAGTTCTTAATTATTTCAGAGACCATAAGCATTACGATAAAACTATGACATATGGCGTGATGGGTATCCATACATTACGTAATGACTGACTTTGCATAACAACGATGACAATTTGTGGTTGTCGTAACATTTAGGAAAATGTTAACCTTAGAAAATGTAATGGGTATTGCATAATATCTAATTTTTGAGATTGCATGACGTTTTTTGTTTCTTCACAGCATTGAAATACTGATAATAATAAATATCGTTTAGAGTATGTTGTTTTTTTCAGTAAATGGGGTAATTTTGAAAATGTCGTCCTTAATATCAATAATAGAATTGTTATTTAAGTAGAAACTATGTATACAATATGTGTAAGAAAGACGCCAATAAAATTAAATATCAATTTTGGTCAAAGTACAAACAATATTAAAATGCAGTTATACATAAATATATGTTAACACAAATATACAACGTTTTAAAAATGGGATATAGAAACAATATGTTTAAATAATCAAACGAGTTGCGTAGTCTTTGGTTGTTTCGAATGTCAACAATGAGTAGGTTTACTCTCGTGTGCGACCTGAAAAGGACGTTCAGTGGTGGGTTGCAGTATATTTACTCACATCCCGAGGGCGCTGATGAAGTGGACCGGGGTCCTACAGATGGTTATGAGATCTTTGGCTTCATCTGCGTGCCGCTCACTACTACAGGGACCACGTCGATTCCTCACCCTGTTAGCCATCCTGCCATGAAAACAACCCGTTTCCAGGAAGGGCTTCGATGAAGCTGAGGTGAGGGTCTTGGCCAGTATGTGTTTCCTGACCCTAACTAACATGTCTGATAAGTATGTTTACCTGACCAGACTTTAGTCTCCTCCTAGAAGTCATTGGAAAACATGTATGCACCGTGCGGCACTGGTGTATGTTTTCTATTGTTCTAACGTAAGCCTGCATTTTAATTCACTTATATTTCAGCCGTTATTACTCGTAACAAAAACCAATATCCTAGCATTTGTTTTACATTTGTTTAAAATAGAGTCCTCGTTTGTATTATGTATCCTATTTTGAAGCTGTACATCGTAAACCATTATTGTGTTCTTGTACTTTATTCTTTTAAGTACAATACTAACCAAATTATATATTCTTGCGTGTCATTCCTAAATTTTCCAGTGGCCTATTAATACATCCTGAAACAACCAGGAAATGACTTTTATTTGGTGTGTCTATTTCCTAATGTCAGTTTCTGAAGTAGCTTTTGAATTGATCGTACGTGTTCTGTTATATTACCCTGTCATTCAATTCAAACATCCGTAACTGATATCAGTACCACCTTGTAAATCTCTCCTGTTTGTTCCTACTCGAAGCTTGTCCATAATTAATGAATGAAATAATGTTACAACATGATTAACAACAAAGTTGTTTGAAAGTAACACACATGTATTCGTTAAGGTGACGTGAAAAGATGACGTTTGAAATGGATACGATGCAAATTAATAAAATACTGTCACACACATTCCTTTATCAAACGTCTTCCTAAAATGGGGATCTTTATTTTGTTATGTATTATTCATGCATCGAGCAAGTAATACGGTACATTTCAAAATTTCACATCTCATTCAAAGTATGTGTTATTTCGAGCTTGTAAGTACATCTGCCGATACTGTAATAGTTTCATTTTGGGGGTGGCTATCATCACATCACACGCAGTGTAGCAATGATATTGTGAAAGAATAACGGCTGAAAAGTAGGATACATCTATTTCTGTCAGGAAGGCATGAATTCTGACCACAGTACGGGAAAACGGATTCGTTATCTATAGCGCGTACCTATGATCTACTATGCGCAATGAACTGTGAGTTTTACACAAAGATCCTCCAAATTAGAGACATCATTCGTAACCCCTTTGGTAACTCAAGTTTGGCACACGAGTCTTATTTATAATTGTTTTGTTTCATCTTTGCTAGACAGTGGCAGCTATAGACACGGATCTTTACAGATGAGATCCAAATAAAGTAGTTCTGACTGTTCACGTGAAAATATGTGACATCTTCCAACACAGACATTAAAAAATACCATCGTGTTAAGAACTATTGTTACTGCAATGGCAAAAAGCGAAAACATGTCAGGCACAGCGCTGACCTCATCTAACACATCTGCTGGGAGACTGGTCTTTGAGATGTACATCAGTGTTGAAGCAATCATTAATATTCAGTGGATATTCTTTACTTGTATGTGCCAAACTGTTGACGTGTTTGGTATTGGGGCTAACGTCATTAATATAATCTGTTTCGTCAAGCAAGGATTCAAGGACCCGGTCAATGTCAGCCTGTTAGGTAAGGTCAATGTTTGAAACATACATGATCGTAGTCAGGTAATTGGTGTTTTAGTTAGGAGACATGAGTTGAAGTAAACATCTGCAAATGGCCAAACAATATGAAAAATGTCCTCTCAGGTAGGACATATCTCAAGCCAGAGTTACATGTAGACAAGCGGTAAGAATAATGTTTTTTCTCAGGTAGGACACATCCTAAGCTAGAGTTAAATGTAGAAAAGCGGTAAGAATAATGTTTTTCTCAGGTAGGTCACATCTCAAGCAGAGTTGCATGTAATCAAGCAATAAGGATAATGTTCTCTCAGGTAGAACACGTTTAAAGCTAGAGGTACATGTATCCACGCGGTAAGGATACTGTTCTGTTATTAGGACAAGTTTCAATCTACAATTGCATAGTCAATCGGTCATGTTACATGTAGTTATGGGATACTTGTTCCAGATAACGTGTAAATCGGCTAGGGCACTGATCAATTAGTTTAGGGACCCATGGTTAATCTATATTTGTAAGTGAGCAGGCGGTTAGGTGACTGTTCACTCAGGAGATAGTGTATAAGCCAGAGTTGCATTTAGCTAAGCAGTTTAGATAAATGCACACGGAAATATGGCGGAGCGGTAAGGATATGGTCTACTCAGAAAGGAGACGTGTTCGAGCTCTACTAAGTAGATTGTTTGTCCTAGCCGGGTACAAATTAAAACCTAGACTTCCATTTTACTTCCAACGGTGGACTAGATTACGGGATTCCCTGGTGAAGTGGCAAAGCAGTCGCCTCGTGATCAGGTGGTGTGGGTCCGACTCCGGACTCCGCCGTCTTTTTTCACGGGTGACTGATGTCCCCTGCATATCGTAGTCGCCCCATAGTCGTCTTGTCCTTTACTTGCCACTGGGTTCGGGCGGCACGAGACGAGAAAGTGACGCAGTTAATCCTTACTAAAAATAGCGCCACGAAAATAAATTATGCCATCATCGTCTACGATAGACGGCGGTCGTTGCCTTTGTCATGGACTACACCAAGGAGAATAATTCATGCCAGTGTGGTAAGGTAATTGCAGTTCCAAAGCAGACGGTGTTGCAGCTGATGAAGTGGTATATAGTATATGACATTATGTCTCATATTTATATGATGCCAGTTGGTTGTTTTCATTCTAACGTTGTTCTTTCCAAAAAGGAAGTCATGTTCCCATTTCCAGCTAGGTTCACTAGAGCGAATTGATGATATGAATCTATTCCGGTGTCTCAACCTTCAGAAGCGAGTGCACCCACCTATCTTTTCTATATATGGTTACTGGAATGACAGTTATAATTTAAATATTAATTATATATTAATCAACTTTTTGGAAGGGCTGTTATTGTGAACGCCACCTTATCGAACTAATTCAACTTTGACAACGATTATAATGTGGCGGGTCACAGCGGTTTCTGCTATGTCCCGAAGCATATATCAACAGGTGGAGCCATTTCCTCATAGCTATAATCATATCGAGTCTCAGCAGTAATCTCACCACTATGAAAATCGCAGTGTCGAGTCACACCTCGCTGGCATGATTGTCATGACGCAGCCTCTTTCCATGAGCATGCACGAGGAGGTAAGGTGAAGTCTTGATCAAACTGTTTCTCCTGGCCATGATTACTCCTCGCGCCACAACTCTTACTAAGTGGATTTATATAATCCCGTATCGTATGGCGTTAATTCAGTAAATATAAATCAATGGTATGTTACATATTTGTAACCTGGAACTAAGAAGCGTACCTAAAAGTTACTTTATTAAAAATAACAGTATTAGTACTTCTTTTTCTTGGACACGCTGAGCTCTTTCAGTGTCGGTTATAGAAGAAACAACGATATAGGTGTCTCAAGAAAACATCGGTCTTGGGGGGTCTTTACCAAAATTCATAAAGTTATCAGAGCATTTGTTTAAGGAACGCTCCCTTTCTTTACTATTCAAAACAGTTTCAGGGCCACATACCAAATGTCACTGTATTGAAAATTCATAAATGAGAAATAAATAACGTGTAATGCCTTCGGGTTGTGACATTGGCATGTAAACAACACAACTGTTCGGTAATCATTGCTGGTTCATTCTGCACGCCCTTCTTTCTGAAATTCAAACACGCCGGCTGCTGAAATAATGATTGTTATTAACGTTTGTGACTATTTCACACATTGATGCAAACCAGGAAACGTTGCGTCATTGTTACAATCAATCTTATAGTAAGGCTATGAGGGATCGTTTGCCAGTGGTGGTGCAGGTGTTGAAACAATTGATTAAGTTCACTGCCTTTAGGAGTTGCTACCCCTTGTTGATAGTACCAAACCATCTAATAATTATTCAATAGTTTTGCTGAGATCATATGAGAGCGATGGTCAGTCCAAGACGTTCAAGAATTGTTCAATAGTTTTGCTGAGATCATATGAGAGCGATGGTCAGTCCAAGACGTTCAAGAATTGTTCAATAGTTTTGCTGAGATCATATGAGAGCGCTGGTCAGTCCAAGGCATTCAAGAATTGTTCAATAGTTTTGCTGAGATCATATGAGAGCGCTGGTCAGTCCAAGACGTTCAAGAATTGTTCAATAGTTTTGCTGAGATCATATGAGAACGCTGGTCAGTCCAAGACGTTCAAGAATTGTTCAATAGTTTTGCTGAGATCATATGAGAGCGCTGGTCAGTCCAAGACGTTCAAGAATTGTTCAATAGTTTTGCTGAGATCATATGAGAGCGCTGGTCAGTCCAAGGCATTCAAGAATTGTTCAATAGTTTTGCTGAGATCATATGAGAGCGCTGGTCAGTCCAAGGCATTCAAGAATTGTTCAATAGTTTTGCTGAGATCATATGATAACGCTGGTCAGTTCATAACGTCTCAGAATTGCTCACTGAGAGCACTGGTCATTTCTAAAACGTTCCAGAAATGCCCATTAGTGTTGCTGACATCAAACGAGTGTGTTAGCCAGTCCATCAATATGGTGTTTGTAACGATATCCTTCAGCAGAGACGCATAACACAATAGCAGGTGTTGAAATTATCCAGGAGATAATGCTATTCAGTTTGTATCAAAACACTGTGTGACCACACTAATAACTCAATATCTTGTTTTCATCAGTCGTCATGTTTAATTTTCGGAAAGATGGGTGCACCAAATTAACTAGAAAGTGTTACTAAACGCGGACATTGTTCACTAGAAACTGGCACACTCTAATGTCCAAAGACTAAATAGCAAATTGATCCAAAATCAAATATTTTTTTATTTTTTAAGTTTTAATTTGTTAATTTACCATCTGGCTAATTTAAGAAGCATGTGTATCAGGGGTCCCATATAGTGAAGTAACGCCACTGATCACAGGTTTTAATTACAAAATAAAATCACGATGCACATTTCAATTGTTGGGGTTCGTCTTAATTTTGGGGTGGGGGGGGGGGGGGGTGGGGGGTCCGCACGTATGTACCTGAAAACATTTTCCTCTCGGTAGAAAGAACATACACCTTTTATTCTTAGTTCTTAGTCGACCTGTACTTCTCTGTCCGGGTTCCAGTTATGGTGTGAGCTGGATTTATCCGAGAGGAGGAATTCCTGCTTATAGGGCTAGTCTTGGAGCAGAGTAATACTCCGCTGCGTTGGTTCGTTGGTTAACCGATGTGTGAGTCCATGTTAGTAGACTCAAATACTAGAGCAAAGTAGACCCACGGCCCGTTAGGCGACATCTATGCTGCTCAAACCAAACCACCTAACCATAGCCAGTGGTATGCCATGTCACACAGTTAGTTATTTTTTACTCCATGCTCTATGTGAGGCAGTTGTGCTATTCTTGTCCTTGTCATAGACAAAGACCCCTGCATACTACTTGGGTTTTACACCTTTTCTCTGTAATTAATGCGCGTTTTGTTCTCCGTATGTCGAGACTTGTTTTATCTCCGCTACGTCATTTGCTTATCTGGTGGCAAATATGATTGATTATATTCGTATTTTTTTTTCTGACGGGTTGAATGCATGTCAACATTTTCTAAATGTACTACTGGTTCTCGTGTTTGTGTGGTCTCATTCCATCAAGAATTATCTAGCAGCGTTATTTTGTAAAACAAGTTACTGCATGAACCACCACTGCAAAGATATCATGCATACTGTTTCAGCGCTTACTGCTTATAAGCACAAGGAAGTGTAATGTACTTCGTAAATAACACTTATGGGCACAGTATTTACATTAATAAGCTCAGTTAAGTAGCATCTCCGTATGGAAGGCTGGCCGCTGTACAACACACCATTCGTCTGTCTCTCTGCTGATGATGCAATCCGGAAACCTTTTTAATGTGCATCTCTATTTTGTTATTGTTTTTTTTGCTACTTACAGTTTTCATGCGTTTAAAATATCTTAACTGTTATTTCCGTTGTTTTTTTTAAATTGTGGTATCCATGTCTTGTCTAATGTTATCCATTATTTGACAACCCACACATGGGTAAACACATACGCCACTCCAGACAACTGACCCATGATGTCTGACAACCCTAACATAGACAAACACCCCCCCCCCCCCACCCCACAAACCAGAAAACTGACCCATGATGTCTGACAACCCTTACATGGACACCACGCCCCCCACCCCCCAACAATCCAGAAAACTGACCCACGATGTCTGACAGCCATAGCATGGAAAAACATATCCCCCACTCTAGACAACTGAACTAGATTGTCTGACAACCCTAATATACAGAAACACATCCCACAATCTAGCCAACTGAAACATGATATCTGACAACCCTAATATAGACAAAAGTATCCCATAATCCAGACAACTGACAATGGATGTCTGAAATCCTTAACATGGACAAACACATCTCACACTCCAGTCAACTGACGCAGGATGTATAACATATCTCAAATAGACAAACATATCACACATTCTAGACAATGTAATATATATCCATATTTCAGAAGCATATATTTTCTTCTGGGAAGGAAGACTAACGTCTGATCAGCCACACCAAACTGATCATACATGTTAGTCAGATTCAGGCAAACTAGTCTGTACAAGACCCTCGCCTTGACTTCCCCTTGACTTCCTGGAAACGAGATGTTCTCGTGACATCCTTGTTAACAAGGTGATATATCGACGTGATCCCCGTAGTAATGAGAGACACGGATGAACAAAAACATAGCACAACCTCCATGTTGACTCCTGTCCACCTTCACCAACACGCTCGGGATGTAATGAAAGCTACGACAAACCGCCTCCTACTGTCCTTTACAGAGCGCACAGAAAATGAGCCTTCTCATTGTGGGCATTCATCATCATCATTGTTTGTCAATGTTCTAATGTCTCTTCACTGTTGACGTGTTTACGCCATGCAGTAATTTCCAATGTAAATACTACTTGTTTACACTTTTATTTCAATTGCTCAGGTTTAGCCATTTCTGACCTAGGATGTCTCATAACCCTCATTTGGACAAACATATCCCACACTCCGGCATTCACTCAGGCTGATCTACCATTCGATGCACTAGAAGTTCAATATCTGACATCTGGGATGCCACATACGACGTTTGCTCGAATCACTGGTTGGATCACAGCGTTAATCACCATGGAGAGATGTTTTGAAGGTTTCTAATCAATCACTCATTTCTACAGTTGTCGAAATGGGTAGTTTTACTTTAGTCATTTTGAAAGAAGTTGATCACCCATCTCACCACTAACATTATCACAATCAACACCATCGTCACTGTTATTATCATCATTATAATTAGTATCATACTAATCAGTATCCATCTTCATTGATAATATCAATATGATAATCAACTTATAATATCCAATTAAAACACAATGTTCTGACTGGTACGCCTGGGTCTTTGTATATGACAAAGTCAAGAATAGCACCACTATCCAACATATAGCATATCGTAAGTGGCGACAAGCTGTGTGGCATGGTAAAACACATGTCAAGGTTAGGTAGTTTGCTAAGAGCATCATAGATGGCGCCTAACAGGCTGCAAGTCTACATTGCTCTAATATTGAAATCTGTTAATATGGACTCGCACATCAGTGCGCCCTTCAAGAAACTGGCTGTATACATATTCTGCAGAATGTTCTAAACCTGAATAAAAACTTTAAGTTAATTTAAAGGAAGCTCATATAAAAGACTTTGTACAAAGTGAAAAATTAAAATAGAAAAAAGAAATGAAAAAAAGCTGGAAAGGGAAAGCAGAGGAAAGAGACATACCACAAATAATAATGCTATATGTAATAGGCAAAACGTTTCATTTGGGTGAGACAGCAAGGCGGCTCGGTTGTCATCTTAAAAAAAACATATTACAACACAACGTAATAAAGTGCGTGGCCAATCGTTCTGAAAATGTAAATTCTATTTTTAAAGCCCCCAAGAACAGACCTCATCAAGGGCTTATACTTTGTCCAATTGAAATTGTTATAAACTAATAGTCTATACACTGTTTAGCGACTCCCCGATTAAGAGACAGTTCTTTTTTTATTTCTGTCGGATCTGAGATATGATACAATGCCGAAATAATAGTTTAACAATAATTTCATGATTTTAAAGTGTGTGCCGCCTGAATGATGTACGTAATATTGTTACTCATTTTACGCGCCGTATATTGTTTCAAAGATAATTCAAACATAGATACATTTAAATGTGTGTGTCTTGAAAATAATTAAATAGATTATCGAAGTAAGATGACTCCAGAAAACCAGAGTGACGTCATGACTTGACCTAATACAGGCAATGCTCACATTAGAAAATATTTGAGAAAAGTCTGAATGGTTAAGTGTATGCGAACTGTGAATGTTATTATTAGAGATATACATGATATAGTATATAGTAGCAATTGATGTCTGGCAAATTCGATTACGTGTGTTTCGGAAATGAATGTGATTATTTGGATTATGCTGTTTTTTTAGCTGTAATAATAAAATGATAAACCTCTGCAAAAAATAAATGACAAAACATATAGAAGTTATGATCAAATTGCGTAAAAAATGCGACGAAGAGGCTAACGTCTGGTCAGGCAAAACACACTGACCAGACAATGTTTTCCAGGTTCAGGAGAAATATACTGGCCAAGACCCTTACATGACCTCGTTGGTCGTCCTGGAAAAGGGATGTTATCGAGGACAGCAGTCTGGTTAACAAGCTGAGGTTCGACGTCATACCCGTAGTAGTTAGCGACAATCATAGCACACCCGCCCCGATCCACCTTTACCCGCATGCTCGGCACGTGTGGACAGCTACTGCAACCCACCACTTAATGCCCTTTTCAGGGAACACACAAGAGTAACCTACTCATTGTGGGCATTCGCAAACAACGCAAAAAACATCACCGAAAACACATTTTACGAGCGTTTTGTCATGTAGTGGAAGGATTCTAGGTACTACAAAGGTAAAAACAAAACAACAAATTGTAGGGGATGAAAATAAATACACATACCCCGTTCAATGCTTACTCTGACTCGTGGTATGCTTGTTCCAGAATACGAACCTTCGAACTTTGACTGTCATTAATTAGTGCATAACATTAACAAATACAAATGCAATAATTATGAAATAATATTGTTGCAATAAAACACAGTAATATGTGCATACGTTAGATATAAATCACAGTTTTACAAAATTATACTTATGTTTAACAAAACGGAATTGTCTATTTTCATATTTAAAGGTATCAAAGGTGTTAATAATACATCGTATGTAAGCATAATTCATATCATAATGGTTTACAAATGAAATCTTGGCTTGAAAGTTTTTGATGCAAGCTAGGCAGACTACGCAATATCACGAATTATTGTGTTATATCTTTTCAACATTTAATGTACGATTGTTTACGTGTTCTCTTTGTAATCATTTTTTTTTAAATTTTCAGGTAAAACGTATAATCACATCCAAACGAGTGTCTGTTATCAGTATATGCGTATTCGTCATTCTCATATCCAGCGTTGCTCCATTTTACGTCGTCAACAAACTTGGCTTTAGATTTGATCAAACAAGAAATAGATCGATTATCGGCCTTATTCACATATCAGACGGACGGGGTGTCGATGAGGTGTGTTTTGTCATCAATAACGTTTTAATTCCATTCAGCGCCTTTTCTGTCGTCATTGTCTTTACAGGTATACTGGTACTCAAACTGCAAAGAAAAACACAGTGGCGAAAGAAATCAACAACGTGTGCTCAAGCTGACAATATATCCATTCGTAATCAGAAGGTAGCCAGAATGATTGTGATCATCTCCAGCCTTTTTATCGCATGTTTCATTCCTGTGAGTTTCGGTTTCATAGCCATGGTCCTGGTGCCAGATTTGTCAATTGGTGGCAAGCACATGCACATCCTGATAGTAATCGGAGCAGTTGGGTTTTTCCTGGAATCGATCAATTCGTCCGTTAATATATTTATATATTACAATATGAGCAGTAAATATCGAATCACTTTGTGCCAGGTATTATGTAATAGAGGGGAGAGTGAACTCAATCAAACATGTACATCAAAACCAAATTGTAAGTTTTAATATATTTAGAAAATAATCGTCAAGAATAGAATACTACCACAAACATTTATTGATTTACAAACATCAGTATTGTCATGACTACAGATCAGATACCCATAGTATAAATCAATAATAAATCAGTCGAGACAAATTGTCATTGGTAGAATGGCACTGATAATTTGTCGAATAATCTAAGGCAAGCAATTGATGTGCGCTATGCCGAGCAAATGTTGTCATATGAATCATATAAATGGACAATCCTTAAACAACGAAAAGGATTGATTCATGTCAAAATATGTAGTTGTGTAAAGGATAATGTGAAATCCAAGTGTAGTAATGTAAACGTGAAACATATTGATCAAACATTGGTCCAACGTCCTCGTTCGTGTACTGGGAACCACGTTTTGCCACAGCAGTGTTCCCACACAGCAGTTATCGGAATGATAAGCGTCGTATTGCACTACTAACAGAAGGACACACTGACCGCCTCCGCATGAACGCCTGTGTTGTAAGACAAACAACTAACCCGCTACCAAAGCAACTTTGTGGCGTGTTTTCAGCACGAGTAGATTCAAACAACAACATACAGCTGTTTAGATCACAGTAGATACATGTCATACTAGTGGACGAGAAAGTGTAATATCAATGCACAAACACATCGCATAGCACATATACAAACTTTTTGATGAGATTGGACGTTCTGGGAAAGGAAAGCAGCTTCTCTTGTTGCTTTTATATGTTTTTGTAGCGTTTTCGTGACAATTTTTCTCTGGTAATCAGTTATAAAGGATTATATCCACATACGCTCTCCTGTCCCCGCCCACGGATGAAGTACACTACTAGGGATATCAGTTTGTCATTTAATATGCGGATCACGAGGTCGACCCCACCTAGATGGCCAGATTGCTATAATACAGTATGTTTAAAGTTGAACAGCGAAGACCAAGAGCGGTGCTTTACATCAACTTTGGTTACAATACACTTATCTTCGTCTTGTATCCAATGCACAATATTATATATTGTGAATAAAATGTCTACACATTTGTTTGGATAATTTTTGTTCCTCCAAATTTTCTGATTCTTAAAAGAAATTCTCTGCCAGTGTCCAATTGTGTCTATCTTGAATAGCTACAACTCTGACAAAATCAGTGTTCCCCAGCTGACTTTCTATAATTAGTTCATTAGGATGTCTTATGCTCTTCAGCTTTGAAAATACTCTATATGTGGGCCAATATAGTTGGTGTTTTGTGTAATCGTTGTAGTTTTATAACACCAAGCTCCTTCCCCAACTGCCCAGCCCTCTGCCTTCCCCGCCAATTCCGTTTCCTGAATGTGTTTGTCAGCTTTAGAATATAATCAGATAATATGTAATAAACATGTTCAGAATTGCAGAAAGATACGGTTTTTTGCTACCTAAAGATCAATTGACCTCACAAAAACATGCTCAATAAATGAACTGGGCACTCCAAGTAGGGAAATACACACAGCAGTAGAGTACACTCTCCAAGTATGTCGACTTCACATAGAGTAATATGGCTTCAGCAGAACTTAACCTTACGTGTTTATTTATATTTGTATGACCTAGAGCCTCTCAAACAGAACATACACATATTTGTTTATTTATGTTTGAACGAATTAGGATATATTCAGTAGAAAATGTTGGAGAGAGCGTTCTCTTATCATTCGGCTGTGTTGTGCGACCTTGCCACGCGTCACGTGTCCCCCAAAGGAAAAGGATATTGATTTTATGGTATTGTGCAGTTTAGGCACTGTGTGTAAGTATATGTGTTTCCGTGTCGCAGAGTGCGATAGAAATAAAAAGTAAATTAAAACCAGGAAAGCCTGTCGCTTAAAGATTTTATCTCAACAAGTAAAGGATTGGTAAATTTGAAAACCAATGATGTACTTGCGTCATCATTTGGGATTGTGTGCCCAGTGACAGGGACTTGATAAAGATTGGGAAATGTGCTCGCACAGCAGACGATCACATCGTCCATGTCTGCTCGCGATTCGCGATGCTGATCGTCTGATCTTGCTTAAAGGAACTCGCCCCGACGCTCGAGTGGTTCCCGAGTTCAAGATAATGTGGCTAATGTTTCCTTCCCTGGCATGCCAAGACAAACAAGGAAAGGTTATTTAAGAGTATAACTATTAGAGACAATACAAAAAACAAACAACGAACCACTGTTATCAGAGATCAGAGCAGAACTGGGAAAACTCTAGAGATCCTCAACAATAGCGCTCCAGTGGCTACCCGCCCATTGCGAAATTACGGGAAATGAGATAGCTGATGCTCTGGCAAAAGAGGGCAGCAATAAGGCACAATTTAATCATAGAGTGCATCATCATAAATCAGTATATACACCAATGGAGAGAAGACAGAAACATAAGCAATACGACAGACCCAATTCACCAACTTAAAAGAAATCAACAAACTACCTTATTTCGCCTGAGAACTGGACACTGCAGACTACTAGAACATCTTTACCGACTGAAGATCTCAAACACCGATGAGTGCCGATGTGGAACAGGATTCCAGAACCCTGAGCATAATCTACTGGAATGCCCAATCTATAGGGAAATGAGATGCCAGACCTGGTCAGAGGGTGCGGAGCTGAAACAAAAGCAGTGGGGTAGCCGCTCAGACCTGGTGAAGACTACAGTCTTCATCATGGCGACTGGCCAGCAGATGTAGCATGACCAGAAGATCCTGAACGCAAAGAAAAAGAAGAGAGAAAATAGTAATATTTTTTGCTGACATCACACTGTCAACAAAAGAAAGGAATTCAGGATTATCTCAAAACCGGGGATACATGTGTCCATTCATGCACTACAGACTGATAGGAGTCAATGTCAATACACTGACCAAGACCACATTCTCTCTCCCAGGTAGCGTTCCCTGGAGACAATTTTTTTTTTTTCACGGCAGCCTGAATGAGGAGATGAGGATCGTTGTTATCCGCGTAGTTAGTTAGTTATTTGTCCATCGCAAGAGAAGATGGGGACAGCGTGACAAACTCTACGGCAGGTAGGGGACACGTCAACAGCATTTGTAGTGTGGCAGTCTTACATTCTTTTCTTTCGTGCCTCACGCTTTCCCTGCGTTTTAATGATGTTCATCTGCACAGTGGCGAAGCATCATGTGTGACGACGATACGCCAGGCGCAGCGGTTTGGAGCAAGCAGCACCGAGTCACCAGCATCAATATAGAAACTGTTCAAAGAAACTGTTAGAGTGTCTTTGTATTGTTTTTTTCGTCACACCCCCCCCCCGCCCGCTATTGTCAACCCCTCCCCCCCCTGCCCTCCTCATGCGAGCGCTATCCTGTAATGAACAATAGTTTTTTAGGGAGTCGCTCATCTGACATGCGAACTGCATGCCCTGTACACCTGATCTGGTTCCAAGAAGCAGCTTATGGATGTCAGAAAGTCTAGCCCTGCTGAGGACTTGAGTTGGGCTCTCTGGTCTGCCAACCGATCATCAGCAGTCTGCGGAGACAGTTTAAATGGAAATGATTACGTTTTCTGACATGCCTGCTATAGGCTGTTCATGTTTTATATGCCTACAAAAGGATTGTTAACATTACATAACGATACACACTAATCTTGTTGGCAACACTGATTCTCTGCCGGCCCAACACATTTTCTAGTAGTCTTCCGAAATCAGTACTCGCCTTGGAAATCATGTTGAGGACCTCAGGGTCAATATTTCTTTCTCTTGTGATGGTACTACCACGGTAGGTAAAACTACCAACTATTTTTAGGTGTTGTCCTTGTACAGCGACGTCTGGTTTGAGGTTAGCTTCCCAGGCACAGGTAGAAACATTACCACTGTTTTCTTGGTGTTTCCAGAAAGACAAACATTAGTGCACGCAGTTGAGAACTCATTCATGATTGCCTGCATGTCCTGTTCTGAGAACGATTTAATTGCTCAGTCGCTGGCAAAGAGGAGATCTAAGATAGTTGCTTTGTTCACCTTTTTGAGGATCTTTAGGATCCTCAGAGTGAACAGCTGCCCATCAGTCCGGTATCTGATCTGTATGCTAGTGTCACAGCCACGTGTTGCATCAGTAAGAATGGCTGCAAATACTACGCTAAAAATGTTTGGTTCAGCACACATCCCTGTTTGACTCCATTTATGACTGGGCATGCTGCAGAGAGCTCACCATCATTCAGTACGCGGGATGACATGCAATCCTGAAAATTGCGGACAACTGTGATGAATGTTGGGGACAACCGAATTTCGCCATGATTTTCCGTCCCTGTTAACGTTGTCAAAGGTCTTTGTTAGGTCAACAAAAGTCGTGCACAGATCACGAGGATGTTTCTGACATTTCTCTTAGATTTGACGAGCTGCAAAAATCATGCCAAAAATCCCACGACCAGCTAGGAAACTACATTGTCTCTTTTGGAATAGCTTCTGCTCGAGATGAGTTGTTAAGCTGCTGAGCAAAACTCGAGCTACGATTTGTCATCGATCTGCAGAAAAGAGTTTCTTGTGTGGTTATCGCACGAGTGACTATTGCCCTTGTGCTTGCACATGTGGACAATCGTGGCATCGTTCAGTTCTTGCGGCATATGACATGTACCCCAAATTGAGCAAAATAGTCGCAGGATCTTATATCTTGTAGAGTTCAGCAGGAATAACATCTGACCCGTGGGTTTTACTACCGGGAATTAAGCTGTTTGCTTTCTAAACCTCATCAAACCGGCAGCTGATTGAGACCACCAGTTACATGTTGCGTGTCAGTATTAGATTGATAAAAGTGGTAAAATGAGCAAGACAACTATATGTCTATATACACTGTATAGCATTTGCATATAACGATGAGGACAAACAACAAATTCAATGTGCTGCTTGCCATGCAAGAAGACATGGCAGCAGATGAACTGGCCTCATATGACAGAGACGTTTCTATTTCATCATTGAAAAACATAGTAACATTAAGAATACTTTCGAAATCGATCTACATTTATAAAAAAAATAATGTAATCAATATACGCATGAAGGCAACCAAAACAAGCTCGAGAAACATCAGAATTAAAGTAAAGTAAAACATAGTGGGATGTGTTAGCGATCTCACATTTCAAAGGTTCGGCTGTATGAGGGCGGAAGCCATTTCCTCTCCCTTGCCGCTTTTACTTTCCGGACTGAACCGGTACCCATTACCGCCTCAACTGAGGAATGAACCCAGGACCATTCACTTGCGAAGCCAGCGCGCTAACCATTGCGCTAAACGGCTCCCTAAAGTAGATATATCAGAAATTATAATAACCAAAATATAACAAACACAAGTAAAGAATAGAAAATCGGCATTTTCATGTAAGAGAGTGGGATGTCATTATGGGAATGTTAATATTACCAGACGTCAGACCAATTTTGCAAATTACTAATGATAAAGGAAACAACACTCTAACGGAGAGTAATGATGAAGTGGGGAGATGGGCGGAATAATGTGGAGATATGTAAGAAGACAGAACAGTGAAACATGTAGCAACGATGGCGCTTAGAGATGAAGAACAGTTCCCACTTTAGATGAAGTACCCTCAGCATTCAGAGATTGAAGAAAGAGAATTTACCAAAATGCTCAATGAGAAACTATACCAGCATGACGGAGAAACAAACAGTGCATTGTATATAAATGTCGTCAGCATCATCATGTATCCTGCCGGTTGGCGTTGGTGATCATATACCTCCATCTATAGCTATGTCGTTTACCAACTCTGTTATTGAGTGTTCTCTCAGGCTGCCCAGCATCTTCTCTCTCGGCCTTCTTATGTCTCTCTTTCAAGCTATTTTTCCAGTTGTCACGTCGTGCTACAAGCCGTCTCTTCTTGTAACATGCCCAAAGAGGGACGACTATCGTGTTCTGAACATAGCATTACGTTCTCTTTGTGTTTGTGCATCTCCGATAACTGTATCATTAGTCTTCTTTGCAGTCCATAGAACCCGATGCATTTTTCTGTAAAACCACATCTCCGTTCCTTCCAAAGATCAAAGCAGTTGTGTGTAAAGTATACGTGATTCATTGACATTTTTCATTATTGGTTCCACGTAGAATAGAATGACTATCTTGCTCAGTTACAGCGACACGGTTTTGTAGCACAATATTCATGTCATGGTCTGGAAGACCAATTTTCTTGGCCTATTCTACATTTTATTTCGTAATTGCATCTTACATTTCGTGTGATATTTGTGCTCAGGAATGTATACGTGTTAAATCGTCTTAATTCGGTCTCCTTCGCTTTGACACATCATTTTGAGAGTTCCATTTCTTCTTCGCTATCATCACTTCCCATTTCTTTTGATTTACTCTGAGGTTTTGTTTTCACTTTACTGGACTAACATGTCTACCATTTCCTGCAATCCGGATTCAGTTTGGGCTATTAGTGCAATATCATAGGCATATCGTATATTATATATGTGTTGTTTCCCAATAAATACTCCTGGCATTGTCTGTATGTCTCTCATGATGAGCTCGCTGTGTAGAGAGAGCAGGTCAGGGGACAGAACACAGCATGGAATCAATTCTCTTGTTATATGTTTATAATCTCCCGCATGATTGTTAATTCTTATACCCACAGTCTGGCCCCGTTCGTATTTTGAAAGATCCTGTAGTAATTCCCATCAATATATAAACATTTCAGCATTAAGGTTATCTCCATATCTTTTACCCTGTAGAATGCATTAACATAATCTATGCAACACATATATACATATAATTTTATTGCAAATCATCTCCCAATTATCGTTTTTATAATGCATATGGTGTTGTTTGTTACAATATAATATACATATATATATATATATATATATACATATTGTAGTAGACTATGCAGTATTGTCTGACTTTAAGTAGATACGACTTGGAGTGGCAAACAAGCAAACATAAACTTTTCTTTTCGTGTTTTCTTAATCAATTGCGGGTTTACATTTCACTCCCTAACAAATGGCATGTACGCAGGTAAGATAGACGTGGCATGCATCCAAGAAACGCACCTCAACAAAAATCACAGATTCTTAATCAGAGGATACCAGACCTTCCGTCTTGATTGGGAACGTCACAAAGGAGGTGTGCTGAGACTGACACGAATCTGCATACCAAATAGCACATTATATGTAAATCACACGGGACAAGTAGAAATTGTAGGAGTCGAGATAATGACACAGGAAACGAGAACCCGTATATTCAACCTGTATGGCCCACCAAACAAACACCTGTCGCTCTCGAGTAAGGAAATCAAGGACTACAGGTGCCTAGTGGTTGAAGAGTTCAATAGTCACTCAAAGAGATGGGGATATTCAGATACAGACAGCAGAGCTGATGAAGTGGAAGACTGGGAGATAGACACAAATCTCTATCTCATCAATAGGCCAGACGACAGCTCTAGCTTCTATTCTACAACATGGCATACCACTTCCACTCCAGACTTGACCTTCGCCACGGGAGATATTCACCACAAAATAGATCTCCAGGTGCTCAACCAATTGGCAGATAGCAACCACAGGCAAATTTGGCTAGAAATTGATATGGAAGTAGGCCCCCAAGAAATAAAACTGCTGCCACGTTCGAACTATAGACACGCCGACTGTGACTGATTTGCAATGCTGACAGATGCACTGTGTGAAACTATCAACACACGAAATAATAATATGAAACCTATGGTGGAAAGCCTTAACAAAGCAATACTGCAAGAAGCCACCGAAATCATCCCAAGAGGAACAAAGAGAAATTACAAGCCAAATTGGAATCATGAACTGCAGAAAGCAGAGGATGAGGTCTCAAATGCTAGGGATATAACAGAGATAAATAAATATATGGAAGCAAATATCGCCCTCCAGGCCATAACTGCGAAATACAAAAGAACACTGAACCAAATAACAAGAGACAGCTGGAAAAACAAAACAGAAAGCCTCAATATAGATAAAGAAGGGAACAAACTATGGAATTTAGTCAGAGCCATGAACGACGAAACACCATCAAAAAAACAAATTATCATCAAGCACGGCGACAACATGCTTACCGGAAAAAAAGCAGCAAACGCATTGATAGAACATTATGCCAGAGCAAACCACATCGATGTCCCTACAGACAGGCATACATATATAAGTTAAGAACTTAAAGAGCAACGACAACATCAAGATGGCACCAGAGGAGCACATGATGGCAACATTAACAATGAACGAAATGGATGAGGCCATGGGAACTCTAAAGAAAAAGAAAATATGGGATAACAAATAAAATGCTGATGGGCTTCGGCCAAACACCAAAGAGGAAGTTACTATCAGTCCTGAACCAAAACTGGAAAAGGGGAATTGTACCGCAGGCATGGAAAGATGATGTACTTATACCAGTACCAAAGAAAGAAAAGGATAGAACAGATCCAAATGGATACAGGCCTATCAGTCTGCTGAGATGTGTAGGAAAACTGATGGAGCGAATGATTAAGACCAGACTGATGTGGAACCTGGAAGCAAAACACATACTAATGACACAGCAAGCAAGCTTTAGACAGCACCGACCCACTGAGGATCAGATCACTCTCAAGCCCAGGAAATAGAAGGCGCTTACCAGGAGAAAAAATACACAGTAGCGGTTTGGGTAGATTTAGAGAAGGCATTTGACAAGGTGTAGAAAGAGGGACTTAAGGTCAAGCTACAAAAAATTGAAGTATGTTGGAAAGTGTACAGATGGATCAGCCACTACCTCGAAAACAGAACAGTCAGAGTTTAAGTACAAGACAGATGAGGTGACACTGTAGCAGGGATAACCCCAAAGGGGAATACTGTCACCCACACTTTTCCTAGTGTATATAAAAAACATCATAGAGAATATACTAAGAAGAGTCAACAGCTCCATGTTTGCAGAAAATATGTATATGTGGGCCTCTGAAAAAAATCACACCGTAGTCAACAGTCGGATGCAGCAGTCCCTACAATCGCTGAAAGAGTGGGCGAACTCATGGCTGGTCAAAATAAATGAGGAAAAATCAACATGTACGATATTCTCGCTTTCAAATAAACCCCAGAACACCAAAATAAGTCTTAACGGCAAATATCTGCGAACATACAACAAGCCAAACTATCTGGGAGTCACATTTGATCGGCGCATGACATGGAAAAATCAGATAGAGAGAAACCGAATGAGAGCCAGAGAAATCATGGCAATCATGAGGAAACTTGCTGGCACAAGCTGGGGAGCAGACGAAAGAATACTAATAAAAACTGTACAGTGGAAGAGTGAGACCAGTTCTCGAGTATGGCATTGCGGCATGGACAACAGCAGCAAAGTCGAACGTTGATAAAATTAGCAAACTTCAAAACCAAGCCATGAGAGTTACAACAGGAGGCATAAAGTGAACGTCAATTGTAGAACTCGAAAAGATCACAAATCTCCAATCCATGATCGACAGATAAGACTGCAGAGCCCAGCAGCAAACAGAGAAACTCAGAAGACGGACAGACCATCCAATGCATCAGAGACTAAATAGATTTGGAAATGGGAAACTAAAGCGGAGAAACTTTGCGGGAACAGTCAAAGAAAAATGAGCGAAGACCTTATGAACACCGTAACAATATAAAAAAACACATTCCTACTGTACGCAAACCCACATGGAGGCACCATATTATTTCGGAGGTGGTAGAAAATAAATCAGGTTCTGGAAACAAGAACAGCCAGACTGAAAAAGAAAGAAGAGATATAACTATGAGGTACATAGCGGAAAACTACCCAATCATGGACTGGACCTATGCATTCAACGACGGTTCTGTAACAAACACAATACATAGTGGAGGGGCAGGGGTATTCCTGAGCCTATCAAATGGTAGAAAAATAACACTGTCAGTGGCAACCGGAAAATTCTCAAGCAATTTCAGATCAGAGGCAGAGGCACAGATGGCTGCAGTAGAAGCAATGCTAAAATGTGAAAGCAATGAAAGCCAGATAGTCCTATTCACAGAGGCCCTGACCGTGACCACAACACTAAAAAGCCAGAAAAATACTGAACTTAATAATTTAAGAGTAGTACTCTGTCAATTATGTCAGCAGTCCGCCCCAAAAAGAGTAGTGGTACAGTGGGTTCCATCCCACTGTAACATGAAAGTCAACGAGGAGGAAGACAGACTGACTACCACAACCAGATTATAGTGTGACCTACAAAGAGTCCAAAAGGCTTATCAGGGCCAGATACATAGCCAAAAGGGCCAATAGAGCAGATCGTGGTCTTCAGACTCCGCACAGATGTTGTCCACGTGTTAGGCTGATAAGCCAACGGCGCGAGGATACCATAGGAGGGATTTCGGCTGAATGCGTCTAAGCCGGAATCCCACCCTAAATCTCAGCACCACTACGATGGTAGGCTACGATAGGGTTGGGACGTGGGGCTCATGTCTCAGCCCGACTCGGTCGAGCCGTAGAAAGAGGTCTCTGCCTTCCGCCGATTAAAGCGGGCGGGAAGCTGTCTGATATTCACCCCATGCGACGATGAGGTGTGAAACCACTAGTAGAAGAATTAGTTTTCGGCCGGGGTGTCGTAAGCAGTAGAGCAGCCACGTCACTGCGAACTGTCGAGACGCAACCCATTGATCATGAGATATGTCCGTACACCAGGCGAACAACATCTACGTGCCATTACCAGGCTTGTCCCCTGGTTAAATGCACTCCTTTGAGAGGAATCGCAGGTCGCTGACATTTTGTCCACGTGCTTGGCTGATAGGCCAATGGTGCGAAGCTACCACCTGAAGGACTACGGCCGAACGCATCTAAGCCAAAATCCCGCCCTAAATCTCAGCACGACTGTGTTGGGAGGTCACGATATGGTTGAGACCTGGAGCTCGCATCTCAGCCTGGCCCGATCGAGCCGCAGAAATGCACCTGGCCAAAAAAACTCCTGCCTCTCTCTTTACCTCTGTCTGCTATCAGCCATCCCAATGGACGCAGAAGAGATGCGGTCCAGCGGACATTGCACCTCTGCCCTATTATGACAACATCCCAGGTGGCGGGGAATGCTAGGCGTGCCATCACTGCAGATGGGCCCAGAAAATAAAGGGAGCAAAGAGATACCTCACTCACATGCATATGCTACTTTTCTTGCAGGACGTGACGATCCTGAGACAGTCACACTAGACTGCCTTTCTTTCGGGATAGTACAAACTAGTACATAGTCCATCATATCATATCATTGCCAAACCCTATAGACACGAGTGGGGAAGACTCGTTAGTCCTGCAAGACAACTTGCCTAGGAGAGACAACTCTGACCGAAAACAACTGCTGGGGACAGCCAACGGCTCAGGAGGGCATCCCTACAGAAACGCCTGTTGAAATCGGATGCACTGAGCCACAGGCTTAACAAAATAAAACAGTGCAACGTAAATATCGCTGTAAACAGCGTACGATGAAGAAGAAGAAGAAGAAGACTCCGCACAGGCCACAACAGACTGAGGTACCAATTATTCAATAATTTGAAGATATGTGGCACTGACGAATGCTCGTGTGACACAGGGATAATGACAGCTGAACACCAGCTGCAAAATTGTCCGACGTACGAGGACCAGGGAAATCACATGTGACTATCCCCAGTGGCAACACTAGACAAGCTCTATGGTAGTGTCAACAGCATCAGGATGACAGCTGCTTTTTTTGAACAAATGCAAGTTGACGTCTGACAGCGTACGAAGAAGAAGAAGAAGAAGAAGAAGGCATTTCACTTCTCCGTGTTGCATGAGCGTATCTTCAAAAAGCGCTCGCTGGCCCTTCAAGGGCAATCTAAGTTACAATTGGTCTCCTGCGTCGTCTTCTCAGGATGCCAAACTCATCTCGACGTAGTTCACATCACCAATACAAACATCTTGGAACTGAACCTTTGAACGACTGTTTTTTTCCCCCATCCCATCAGCCAACTGTCCCTAGAGGATATCCCCGTGCGTATATACATATATATATAAAATTAGTCTAGCCCTAGTAACACATACGGTACTTACGAATGCACTCCAACACTCGTTTTTTATCATGATTAACAAAAAGACACTGAACAGTTGTAAGCAGTCAGTACTGATGACCCGTGCCTGTTTTTAGTTTACTTTCTCAAAACTGCACAATGATAATCTCACTGAGTATCAATCATTAATGAATGTGTTGTCATCGCTGGTTTCCCTCTGGTGCATGTATCGAGCTGGCGAACATTGACCTTAGATCTCTTCTGGTTGGTTTATCAACATGTATGGTTTTCATTGGTCCCAAGGCTGTCGTCGACTTCGTGTGGCAACCTGCTCATTATGACTGACTAGCAATGTCAAATATCATTATTATGAATTAGATCTACAAAAACTAATCGATGAAGACGGCTTTATAATCTATCAGTAAGAAGAAACAAGGTCCTGGTGTTATGGACTAATTCACCTGTTTAAATGTGTCGCATAATGTCGGGCAACTTGAAATTATATTTACTGAAATCTTAATAACATAGAACAAAGTGCATGACTAGACGTGCATTAGTACACGTCTAGTCATGCACTTTGTAATTCACCCTGCCTAATAGAACCATCGCCAAAACTCAAATACAAGCCCTTATTATTATCATCATTGTTACAGTCGAATGTAAACATCTGCACTAGTTAATGATGTATCTGGAATTATGGTGCTCAGGATATGGCCTTTCTTGACTTTCAATAGGCATTATCAAATATCGAGCTGATAATTGGCTTTGTGACCTCGTTTATGTCGTTATTGTCTTATTAATTTAATCTCTGATATCTAACCTTACTATGGCTAGTGTACAGTCTAGCTTTAGCCGATCTAAAATTCGAATACATACCAAGCAGAATAAAGATGGACAGGCATGTATAAATTCTGATAAAGTGTACTATATTAATATATATATATTTATATATATATATATATATATATATATATACATATATATAAATATATATATATATATATATATATACATATATATATATATATAATTATAGTACACTTTATCAGAATTTATTCATGCCTGTACATCTTTATTCAGCTTGGTATCAGCTTTCGTTATGAAAAGGACATTGTGACGATGTATTGTAAATATCTATGATATATGCGCCTTTGGATGAATTGACCGGTACATAGTATCTGTCGAGATTAGGGGTGCCATTCCGACAATAAATGAAACTATTCAGAACAATCCAAAGATGGTTTACTGGAACCTCAGAAGCTGTCCTGCTTTTGTAAAGTGTTCTCGTCATTTTTTCGTTGACGATGAAGTGGATGCCCACTCGAGTCATAATTCCGAACTGTCATGATACTGTTACCTTTTATTGTTTCACAGTCTTGGTGTACATACACGCACCACTGTCTTAGTTTTACTCAACTAGTATTTCTATAGGAGTGATTGTTCTATAGCAGATTCCAGCTTTGGCGTGAGCTGGATGTAGTCACCAGAAGAAGTTCTTGCGTATTACTTCGCTGCGTTTGACAAGTGCCCCAGAAGGCGGTTAACCTATATGTAAGTTTATCTTTAGAGACTCAACACTAGATCAGGGCAAACCATCAGCCTGTTAGGCACTATCTACGCTGCTGTAACATACAAGAAATCCTTCGCAGGTGTTGTGCCATGTGATGAAGTTAGTCGCCTTTTACGACATGATCTTATTGTGGCAGTGGTGCTATTCTTGTCCATGGCATACATAACGACGCCGATGCACCACTCGTAGTATATATGTGTGTGTCCATAGTGATGATTACTTTGCAAGTAGGGTTCATACTTTGCATTTGTATTTTTCCAACGGTCGTCCATTGTTCATTTTTTTAATTGTGATTGTGTTCCTAATATATTCATTCGACCTTATACGAAAATCTAGCATACACTCCTTTATCTATTATTCTGACTATGGCGCTATTTTGTATAATATCCGTTATCATATGAACGTGTTTGTTATCTTTCAAATCAAAGCAAACATTTCAAAATGAAATACGCACATTGGAGTTAAATGGAATAATTGTAAAACATGGCATTTGTATAATTTGTATGTAGCCTTAGAACGGAATAGGAGTGTGCCATTTCATGAAAGCAGAGATAATTATAAGTAATTTTACAATGCAACTACAATTGCATATATTACATCAGCCTTACGTAACAGCTATCGTATTTCGCAAGTTGTAATTTGTCTCGCTTATACCGTATTCAATATATTGACTCTAGTAGGAAGAAGCTAGCGTGAATATACATGAACTTTGATTCAATGTAAATTTGTTGTCATACGATATCAATGAAACGTTTTATTATTGAACTTAGTAGCTTTATTAGATCAAAGATATTAAATGTCCATCTTTAACAGAGAACAGTCCGCAGCTAGGCTTACGATGTTTTGGGCATTATTTTAATATAACTGTTGAATGACACAACTAACTTCCAAGAACAACTATGTTCGATTCTTCTGCGAGTTTTATGACACCTTGCTTCCAGTCACGTTCGACTAGGTCAGACAGGCCGATAATCCGTGAAGTGCAAACCACAGATGGGTTGATTACTTCACTTGGTGAATCAACCACTTTATTAAACGATGACTTGACACTGGTTTTAAAGTGGTTCATCTACACTGCATTATGTCAGTCAATAAACATCTTTGGAATTGTGACAAACATCATCAACATCATCTGTTTTGTGAAACAGGGTTTCAGTGAGCCAATTAACATAAGCCTCTTTGGTATGGTTAGCGATGTCATGATGTGCTACTTTGTATTACTTGTTCATATATTACCTTTTTGTTTAGTAGTTCCAGTATCCTTAACGGGAAAGGCCGTACCATATTGGGAAGTTATCACATGTATGCGAACTGTAGTCCGTTGAACTGGGTCGGAAAGCTCAAGATGCGGTACTGCGCACTCATCCATATGAATCAAGTCAACACAAACAAAAACATAATATATTTTACGCATGCTAACCTTGTTAGTTAAATGGTATATGTTATTGTATGTGATGTTTGTGAAACATATAACTGTATTGCATGCTATCCACCTATCAAACCTTCTATCATCTCCTGTATTCCGCCTGTGCCACTATATGTTCTTTTCATCTTCTACTGTTTCTCTTCATATATTTTCGTTTTCGTTTCCTCTTCTCTTGTCTTCCTATGTGTGCTCCAGCCACGCGCATTTCTAGTAATATTGGCAAGGACCGAATCTCGTGTACCTCATACAGTGATACTGGTTTTTAATGTCAATATTGTACTGCAGTTTATTGAACAACAGTGTCGGAATTGTAATTAATACATCAAATCAGTGTTATACAAGGACGCATTTTGACCAGATTTTCAATGGTATGCTAGAAGAAATGTTTACGGTAAATAGTCAGCAAGAAAGGCGACTCTTCAAATGAGGGGATAACATAGTGAGATGGAATCGAGGGAACATGTCGAATTACACCACTTATGGAAAATACATATAGCATATATTACATTTGATTTTCCATGTGAGCTGGAAATTAAAACTATGCTAATCTGAAAGCTATTTTGATTAAGAAATGTTGAAAGTTGCACGACTGCATATATCTTTCTCTCTACAGGTCTGGCAATGTCTGATATTGGCTGTCTTTCAACGTTAGTGTCGATAAACATATATATGAACCCTTCCTTCAACGAGCAATCTTTGCCTTTCGATGCCACAGAATTTGGGTACATGACGGCTTCAATACCAAACATAGCCTTCACACGTGTCACTGCCTGGATCACAGCCATAATAACGCTAGAGAGATGCCTCTGCATAACAGCACCCCTAAAGGTGTGTAATAATAGTACACATGTCTTTATTGTTTAACATAATCTGACGACCTGTTCGATATTTTGCATTCAATGTTAATCTTTCTTACTTTCGTGGATCTCAGTTTTCCCGATGGTTGACTTTCCTTCTCTGCCAGAACTAAGTTAAGAAATGCATCAGAGATGTTCAATCTATAATGTTACATTATGTGTCAGAAAGCAGAGAAAGTGTGCTTATTACTGTAGGCTCAAATAAAGGGAATAATGATACGTGACGCATTTCTTCCAAACACCAACTCGTTCAGACAATAGGCAGGGATATAATACTCTTATCTGGTTGTGTTCTATCCCGAGATAGCATCTTGCGCTGCACATAACCAACCTCAAACTACCCTCACCCGCTGTGTAACCGTTTCTGTGTCATCCTTCGACTATCCAGACATGCAAATATCCGAGTATAGTCCCGGATCGTTCTTGTTCTTGACTGCTCATCGTGTGAGATAAGCAGATTATACCGCAACATAAAACAATAACGATAGACCGTTTCAGTTTAAATGTGTACTCCCAGAGTATCACTAGGCACAGTTTCACAAATCGAAATTTGCAGCGAAAAGAGTTAATTAAGACAATACGCAGAAAAAAATGGATATGATTCACAACAAATCATCAAATGCATTTGTTGTGTGGTCAGGATACACATGTAAATTTAGACGTGTAAAGTAAGTATATTAAGTTTATGAATACCAAAAAAAATGAATTATTACAGAAAATTGCTTTACATACATCACGTATCAAAGATATATGTTATAAATGTGTTTAAATATAAATGTTTTAACTTGCATAATTCATCATACCAGTCAGAAGCGATAAAAAAAATATTAATAGCCCATCGCAGCGAGTATGTCCACATCACCAGACGTGCTTTGCGATATGTGTGTTCAAATGGCTATTAATGGCATTTCTGGCACGGCAGACTTTATCACATCTTGGGACACTCATGTGAGGTGTCGTTTGTAGAGTCGTCCGTTCGGCTCTATTGGATTGCACACGTACTGTGATCCCCCCCCCCCCCCAACTCTGATGGAGTTTCGTTATGCAATCTGAGTTACATTGGTACTCGTCAAGTGAAACTGTTCAATGCAAGTAATTGCAAAAAGTGATATCAATGTGCAAGCTTTTCACAGATACTGTCAATGAGTCATTGTAACCTTTATTTTATTCTCCTAATGCGCATCTGCCCCATTTGAGTTCACCGCATACGAGCTAATTGGGTATGTTCTCTTTGGATATGCGAAAAGCATGTCACGTTTATCTAATTTGAAATTTTTAAAAGAAGCGAATAGATGATCAACATTTTTGTCTCAGTAAGAATTTCAGAGATAGGCAGTGTGTTCTTCCGTCAAATCCTGAGCAGACTACGCAGACATCTGAAGCAAAATCGATTTTGCTGTGGAGGTGTCTGCTATATACTGTTCAATGTCTTACATATGTTCGGCAGAAAAGTAAACACTACGGCACGATATACTTTGACCTTGGTAGCGACACGTGGGCACCATCATATAGTCTTTACACTCCTATACTGTGAATAGCGAGAGATCAAAGGAAACGTATTGAGTTCACAATCGTATTGCCGTGTCCCATTTGATTCATATGTATGCCTTTGCTTAGCTGAGTATTAGCGAAGAAAATGAAGCGTAGAAAATGAATGGCCACTTCATAAAATGCAAGTATAAAAAACGCTGTATAATTGTGTTTCTCACACTTTATCCCTGTTATCAGCGTCTAGTATGGTACCATTAACTTGTTCTTAACGAGTTTTATTTATTTGAAAAAAATGCATGCAAGATCAACAACCGTAATTGTATAGGCCAGCATTTGTAGCGACTCGTTATCTCCCGTGTCAGTCAGCGTCACATAGAAGACGTGATGGAAATCAGAAAGCATGTATTTTTGTTTGCACTTCTTAGAATCCAACGTCACTCGTTAATAATATTAAGTCCAAAATCGAAATTAAGAATTATCTAAATCTATTTTATATCTATTAGTTTTTTGTTTTGTTTTGTATACGCCTTTGCTATATTTCTCTAGTCGTTAAGGTGGTGCGCATTGCGGTTTTTAATTTGCGACTGTCGGTCTAGTGCATCCGACTTCGGCATACATTTTATGTAAGGGTATGCTTCCTCCTGCATGTTATAAGAGTTTGCTTCCCCGGGATAACGGCCGTAATGGTGATCGAACCCAGCACCTTCAGCTTATGAGCCGATTCATTAAACCACTAGCCCACGCGTCCCCATCGATATTAGTAAATTTTAGTTATCATGGCTTAATATTTTGGATAGCCTAACACGCTTGATTTCAGCCGCCACTTCATTTGGTGTTGACTCCATGTGACATTCCCAGATATTCTTCTTCTTGAATCGAATGATCCTAGTATATCTGCTATTATTCGTTCAAAGTACTACTTTGCAATGTGATTTTGCTATGTTTCTGTTACTTATTTACAATGTTTATGAGTTACATTTTTATATTTGTCCACTTTGTCATTAACGCATAGCTAACATACCTTATGTGTTACCTTCTTAATTCTTTAGATTCATTAAATACATAATTGTTTTCTAGTAGTCCTTAGTTTTTGCCAACGATATGTTGTTAGAAAGATCGGACACACATCTAATTAATATTGTCATTGTTTAACATTGACATGCAATTGTATGAATTGATACACGCATCGCAAATGCCCGAGTGACTGATTTAAAGAGCTATTATAGTTGTTACTTCTGATTTCGAAAGTAATTGATTCGCTTTCTTGTAATGAAACGTTTCAGTCTCCCAATTGATAAATGGGAACATGACTGACTGTAAGTATAAGTATGTTAGCGAATAATAGGTTTACGGGTTAACATACCTCCCAAATTGCAGAAACGGAATACTATAACTCTAACACGTTGTGAAATGGTGAAAGTATTTGCTACATGTATATCGTACATGTAGTACATTCAAACGGAAGTCATGAGCAAATCGAAAATCCCTAATATACGAACATGTAATCAATCATACGAACGTTTTCACTTGTAAAGAGAGACATTGCATATGATCACGAGTTCACTTTTATCCACATTATAAAAGCATGATTTTTAAATCAACCAGTAGACAAGTTTTAAAATGTATTGAACAGTGAGTTCTTCAGTTCAATTTCGAAAACTGTGTAACACATCTCTCTGAAATCGTCCATGTGCATGTGCCATTGTTGTGTTTATAATTATCATAATTTATCCTGAACAACGTTAACAATGTACAAAAACCTGTAAGAAAACCATAGAGTAAACAAATTGTGTGACTAAAAATGCGTTTTATGCTTCGAGCTAAAATGCATACATCAATGCCATACACTACATTGCATTCCTTTTATAAATAGCGCGCTTTAGATCTAAGGCCCAGTCGCACATAACTCTTCGTCATTTTCAGTCTATGCATGACCATCGTCAAATACCACTTCTCAAACTATAAAAACATACGTTTACTGTATTTTACAGTAAGAATAATACTGCGTGAATGTATTCAAGCCATCTAACTCACAAACAATATAGACATATACCTTTCATTTTTGCAAGAATACTAATACTTGCAGTTAAAACATTATTTTTATGTTTTTTTTATTATTATATATGCTTTTTGGGATTACTATGTTGAGCAGCGCATGAGCTGCAGTGGTCAGCGACCCATAGCTGACTACTAGCGTTAGGACCAGCGAACCAGAGCTGCCAAGACCCTTCTACACCTCCACGCGGTGGTCATGGATAACAGGCTGCAGCAGGGCAGACTGGCTAAGGAGAAGGGATCGAAGAGGGAATGCTATCCCGGTAGTCAAAAAATGCTTTCTAAAGTCGGATGTGTTGGACCGAAAGATGCAAATTTCGCAATAAAGCTGTAAACTACGACACAACGCATTACGTTCTATGGACTACATTCTGATAGTTAAGCCCTTTCAGGGTTTGGTAGCGGGAGATTGAGAACGAACAAAGCCCAATCCATTTATGCTTATTGTTGTTTACTTATGTGTATACTTTTTTTAATTTATCGTTGGTACGCTTTTTCAAATGACATAGATTTGTTTATTGAAGTTTCTTTTTGAGACCGAAATGCTTTTGAAAGGTAAACAAAAATACTGAATTCAGTTTTCTCAAAAAATGTGCTTTTCCAAACTGATCTTGTTGGATATACGGGAAACACCAAATGTTTTCGGGCACAGGAAGTAGCTTGAACAAGCAATTTACATGTTTTTTTTCCAACCTTGTTTTGTTGAATACTTTCTTTACGACATGTAGTCATCTGCCATGGGGACCTCGTCGTGGCTTGAAAAACGAATCTTGTTATGCTATATCATTACAATGACAGTTTATTTGGTTGCATTCTTAATTGCTGACTTTTATGTATTCAGTATAATAAATCGTTATCGCATTATGACATCTTCTGTAGATAATACACCACGTAATAATATCATTGCGGTTTATATTTGTCATGTTATCTGTCCATCAGGTGAAACGACGTAATAATATCATTGCGGTTTATATTTGTCATGGTATATGTCCATCAGGTGAAACCACGTAATAATATCATTGCGGTTTATATTTGTCATGTTATCTGTCCATCAGGTGAAACGCATCGTTACAAATAAGCGTGTGGCTGCTACCATCCTCATCATCTTCCTCACATTATTGGTCAGTGTAGCTCCTATCTACGTAGTTCACAGGCTGGACTTTAAATTCTTTCCTGAGAGAAACATAACTCTCCTGGGGCTTGTCTACTCAGGAGAACGAGACACAGTTGAGAAAGTTTCGTACGCCATTAACAACGTGCTCATACCTGGCTCCGCATTCCTGCTCATTATTGTGTGTACTACGACTTTGGTCATTAAACTACACACCAGAACAAAATGGCGGAAGCAGACAACTGGAACTACGCAAGCTGACAACATATCCGCTCGTAACCAAAGAGTAGCCAAAATGGTTGTGATGATTTCTATAACATTTATCAGTTGTTTCATTCCGTTTAGTGTAATATTTATTGCTATGTCAATGGAGCCTGAACTTTCGATTGACGGGCAATACAAAAACACATTAGCTGTAGTCGGTGGCCTTGGACTTGTCCTAGAGTCGATAAATTCTTCTGCAAATATTTTCATTTATTACAACATGAGCAGCAAGTACCGTATCAAATGTCGCCAGTTGTTGAGAATGAACGTAAACGAATCTCAAGATGGGACGTCTAAAAAAAACCAGAGGCATATCTGACATTTTGTAACATTTGGTGATATTTCTTTCAAACTATGCCCACATTCAAACAGCAACAAAATTGAATGAATAATATACAATTAAATGTGTATTTTGTTCGCTGGTATATTAATAAGATGTTGATTATTGATGTGAGCAATTTTTGAGCTAAGAGAAGCAATGGCATTTCATCATGTGGAGGCTATGTGTACTTTGGTTGTTTTCAGTGTCATGTTAAATGTTTTGGAAATAAATAATTACGTTTATTTCAGATAAAACATGAAAAGACAATGAACGACGTGCCCTTATGGCACCATCCGACCGTATCCCGTATCATCTCCCCCTCCCACCCCCTCCCATTGCCAATACCCGAATAATTAACGTTCAGGGCATACTCCGATCCCACCATTCCTTGTTATAACCATTGTCAAAGTGCATAGTCAGATCTTGATAAACTAGACGAAACAACTGACATTATGTATGAAAGACATAAAAGTTAACAACATGAAACATCGGCACACACTTTAATTTTAAATTCAGAACACATGACGATTTACTGTATTCGACAGCGACGAAACACACGCCATCATTTGTTTGTTTTAAATTTTAATTGCATTGGTGATACCAGATACTAAAGGCAAGCGAGACAATGCATTGTGTTTTCTTTCACTCTAAGTCTTGTTACCTACAACTTTTAATTGATCATTCTAAGTCAGTACCTATAAGAAAGGGAGTAAGACAGAGTTGTCCAATTTCACCTGGCATGTTCAATGCGTACTAAGAGGTGATGATTCTGGAAGCAATGAAAAAATTCAATATTTGGGTAAAATTAAAAACGAACAGCTGAAAGCAATGCAATATGATGATGACCAAGCCATAATAGCAGGGGCGGAGGAGGATCTACAAACAATTATAAATACAATTAGCAACACTTCAAATATATATGCCATGAAAGTGAACATAGATGAGACAAAGACAATGATAATAGACAAAGAACCAACAAGTGTAAAAGTGAGCATACAAGGGAAAGAACTCGAACATGTATTCCAATTTCCATATTTTGGTCAAACCACAACAGAAGATGCACGAAGCTATAGAGAAATACGAAATGGAATTGGAATGGCAAAGCAATCGATAACCCAAACTACACAAACTAACTGGGAGTCACATTTGATCAGCGCATGACATCGACAAGTCAGATCGAGAGAAACCGAATGAGAGCCAGACAAAGAATGGCAATCATGAGCAAACTTGCTGGCACAAGCTGGGGAGCAGACGAAAGTATACTTAAGAAACTGTACACTGGAAGAATGAGACCAGTTCAAGAGTATCTTCTTCTTCATCATCGTACGCAGTCAGACATCAACCTTAATGCTTTCAAAAAAAGAAAGGTCATCCTGAGGCTGTCGACACTGCCATAGAGCTTGTCTTGTGGTTCCACTGGTGATGGCCACATCTGCTTTCTCTGATCCTCGTGTGTCGGGCAGTTTTGCAGCAAATGTTCTGCGGTCATTTTCTCGGTACCACAGGTGCTTTCGTCAGTGCCAATTATCTTTAATTTGTTGAATAGGTGGTACCTAAGTCTATTGGGCCCAGTGCGAAGTCTGAAGACCACCACCTGCTCTCTTCTGTTCAACTGGTAATAGGCATCGTTTTTGGTGTAGCCAGTATGTTCGGTTTCCCATTTGGTCATGGCGCTAGCTCTAATAAGCCGTTTTGACTTTTCGTATATCAAACTAGTATCCGGTTGTGGTAGTCTTGCACCTTCTTTTTCCAGTCTGTCTACCTCCTCATTGCCTTGGATGTTGTAGTGGAATGGAACCCACTGTACCACTATCTTTTTCGGTGCTGACTGCTGGCATAGTTGACAGAGTACTGCTCTTAAATAAATAAGCTCAGTATTTGTCTGGCTTTTCAGTGCTGTGACTACGGCCAAGGCATCTGTAAGCAGGACTATATGGCTTTCATTCTTTTTACCTGTCACCATTTCTTCCACTGCCGCCCTCAGTGCCTCTGCCTCCGCTCTGAAATGGCTTGTGTATTTTCCAGTAGCGAATGACAGTGTTATTTTTCTGCCATTTGGTAGGTTCAGAAATGCTCCTGCCCCTCCGTTCTGTGTAGTGTTTGTTACAGAGCCGCCGGTGTATGCATGGGTCCAGTCCTTGCTTGGGTAGTTTTCCGATATGTATCTTAGGGTGGTATCTCTTCTTTCTTTTTCAGTCTGGCAGTTTTTGTTTCCAATACCTGGTATATTTTCTACCACCTCTGGAAATATATGCTGCCTCCAGATAGGTTTTCGTACAGTAGGGATGGGCTTTGGTGTTGTTAGTGCGTTGATGGGCTCTTCGTGAGTTTCTTCTTTGCTGTTTGGCCCAGCCCCATCAGCATTTCGTTTGTTATTCCGTCTTTTCAGGGAGATTTCCTTTTCTTTAATGTTCTCATGGCCTCTTCTATTTCGTTCATTGTTAATTGTGTCATCATATGCTCTTCTGGACCCATATTGATGTTTTCGTGCCCCTTTTGCTCTTTCCTAATGTATGTATGCCTATCAGCAGAGACCTCAATGTGGTTTGCTCTGGCATAATGTTCACAAAAGGCGTTTGCTGCTTTCTTTCCGGTGAGCAAGTTTTCCCCCTGCTTGATGGTGATTTGTTTGTTTGATGGAGTTTCGTTATTCATGGCTCTGACTAGCTTCCATAGTGTGTTCCCTTCTTTGTCTAAATTGAGGCTTTCTGTTTTGTTTTTCAAGCTTTCTCTTGCTGTTTGGTTTAGAGTGTATTTGTATTTCGCAGTGGCGGCTTTGATTGCGATATTTGTCTCCATAGATTGTTCTCTCTCTGCCATGTTCCTAGCATTTGTGACTGCGTCTTCCGCTTTCTGCAATTCATCATTCCAATAGGGCTTATAATGTTCCCTTGCCCTTCTTGGGATTGTTTCAGTTGCAGCTTGCATTATTGTTTTGCTTAGGCTTTCCACCATAGTTCACGAGTATGGCACTGCGACATAGACAACAGCAGCAAAGACGAACTGTGATAAAATTAGCAAACTTCAAAACCAATCCATGAGAGTTATAACAGGAGGCATGAAGTCAACGCCAATTGTAGAACTTGAAAACTTTACAAATCTGCAATCCATGACCGACAGAAGAGACTGCAGATTGTGTGTTGACAGAAGATTTAGTGTCGATAAAATAGCCTCAGAAGTTGCAATATCAGTTCTAAGTTGCCACATTATTCCCTATAATGAACTGCACTTGCACCGTGGTTATCAACACACGGTTCTCAAAATCGTTCTCCTGAACAGAAAGAAACGAGATTGAACCTGGCAGGAAACCTAATCACAATGGCAGATCTAGATAGCAATGTTTTCAACCACATAACCACAGGAGAAGAGACCTTTTTTTTCCTGCAATTTTCTGACAAAACGTCAGTCTTCTGAATGAAAATCTCCCACGTCGACCCCGACACATAAATTTCATTTGGACAAGAGCAAGGGACAAGTTACGTACAAGTGTACGTTGATACCCTCCGTCATCTATGAGATGCAATCAGAATAAAACGACACGAACAATGGATAGCAAACAGTTATGTAATGCTTCATGACAATGCGTTAGAAAGTCGATCCCTACTGGTGAAGCAGTAGCTCACAAAGCACAATGAGACTAACAATGCGACAAGACAGCTGAGATAGGTTCAACGAATGGGTTCTACGATTGTTTCCAACAGATGTATGGACATTGACAAAAATGTGTAGTTACCGAAAAAAAAATTATTTGATGGAAATGTAGTGTAAATAATTATATTGCAACTTATTTCCATAAAATCCAATAATTCCGAAAACGTTGTGAAGCTACCTCATATTATATGATACTTGTTATAATGCTTCTTCTTCGTCTTTGTCTTGTCAGACGTCAATTTGAATTTGTTCGAAGAAAGCAGCTGTCATCCTTAGGCTGTCGACACTGCCATAGAGCTTGTCTAATGTTTGCGCTGGTGGTGGCCACATGTGCTTTCGCTGGTCCTCGTATGTCGGGCAATTTTGACGCAGTTGTTCGGCTGTCATTTTCCCTGGACCACAGGTGCATTCGCCAGTGCCACCTTTCTTCAGTTTATATGTTATAATACAATTGCTGCTACTTAATGTTTGTCTCTCGTATATAAAATTAAACGTCATATGTCAAAACCCAGTGAAATATGGGCCATTAACGCACCATCACGCCATCAGACACCCCTACCCCCAACATCATATACCCTTCCCACCCTCACAGTATGTTTAACATTCGTTGCAGACTCAAATCCCGGCATTCCTATTATACAAATGACTACCAAGTGTACAGTCAGGGCTGGATACGTTGACTGAAACACTGATAAACTGTACAACATACGAAAAAGTTAGCAACATAATCGTCTAATGAAAGAAAAGATTCCCACATAGTGTGTCTCGAATAGAAAGCAATGTGATGTGATGGAGATCATCAGTTAAAAAAAAATGACTTCATTCGCATAACACAATCCATGCTAGATCAACCATTTATATTTCTTCTTCCTAAGTTTAAGTTAGTTAAAATGTAACTAACACGTTTCATATAACACTCAAGACCCTCAAATAACTACAGTGGAATGCGGAGGGAGTCATTAACAAAAATCTTTCCCTAACACATCACCTGCATGAAGGTAAGATTGACGTGGCATATATCCAGGAAACGCACCTCAACAATAATCATACATTCTCAATCAGAGGATACCAGATCTTCCGTCTCGATAAAGAAGGTCACAAAGGAGGGGTCCTGATACTGACCAGAAACTGCATACCGAGTAGTGCGATACCTGTCAGTCACACCGGACAAGCAGAAATTGTACGAGTTGACATATTGGCTCAAGAGACGAAGCTCCGCATTTTCAATCTGTACGGACCACCAAATAAAGACCTATCGCTCTCGAGTATGGAAGTCAGAGACTCCAACTGCATAGTAGTTGGAGATTTTAACAGCCACTCGGAGAGATGGGGATACCCTGACACAGACAGCAGAGGAGACGAAGTGGAAGATTGGGAGATAGATACAAATCTCTCCCTAATCAATAGGCCGGAGGCTAGCCCTAGTTGCTATTCTAGAACATTGCGTACCACCTCGACTCCAGATTTGGCCTTCTCCACACTGGACACACACCATAAAATAGACCGCCAGGTGCTAAACCAACTGGCAGGTAGCGACCACAGGCCGATCAGGCTAGACATTAATATGGAAGTAGGCCCACAGGAAACAAAACCGCTAGCACGTTGGAATTACAAACGAGCCGACTGGGACAGATTTGCAATCCTGACAGATGGGCTATGTGAAACCATCAACACACGAAACAACAAAATGAAGCCATTGGTGGAAAGCCTAAGCAAGGCAATAATGCAAGCCGCCACTGAAACCATCCCAAGAGGAGCTAGGAAAAACTATAATCCCTATTGGAATGATGAGTTGAAGAAAGCGGAAGATGCAGTAACAAATGCTAGGAACATGGCAGAGCGAGAACAATCTATGGAGGCAAACATCGCCCTCAAAGCCGCAACGGCGAAATACAAATACACTCTTAACCAAACAGCAAGAGAGAGCTAGAAAAACAAAACGGAAAGCCTCAGCCTGGACAAAGAAGGGAACAAGCTATGGAAGCTAAGTCAGAGCTATGAACGACGAAACCCCGTCAAACAAACAAATTACCATCAAGCAGGGCAAAAACTTGCTCACTGGTAAGAAAGCCGCAAACGTTATTGTCGATCACTACCAGAGAAAACCACATCGAGATCCCTGCAGATAGGCATTCATACATTAATTAAGAGCAAAAGGGGCACTACAACATCAATACGACACCTGAAGAGTATATGATGGCTAAATTAACAATGAGCGAAATGGAAGAGGCCATGAGAACATTAAAGAAAAGGAAATCTTTCGGAAAAGACGAGATAAAAAACGAAATGCTGATGGGGCTTGGCCAAACAGCGAAGAGGAAACTGCTATCGGTCCTGAACCAAAGCTGGAAAAGGGGAATTGTACCCCAGGCATGGAAAGACGCAATACTGGTATCAGTACCAAAAAAAGGGAAAGGACAAAACAGATCCAAATGGATACAGGCCTATCAGCCTACTGAGCTGTGTCTTCAATCTGATGGAACGTATGATAAACACCAGACTGATGAGGTTCCTGGAAGACAAACGAATACTAATTCCACAGCAAACCGGCTTTAGACAGCACAGATCCACTGATGACCCGGTCATCCTCATAGCCCAGGAAATAGAAGATGCCTACCAGGCACAGAAACACACAGTAGAGGTGTGGTGGACCTGAAAAAGGCATTTGACAAAGTCTGGAAAGATGGACTTAGAGTCAAGCTAAGAAGAAGTGATGTTTGTGGGAAAATGTAATGTGGATCAACCACTTCCTCAAAAACAGAACGGCCAGAGTCCAAGTACAAAGGCAGATGAGCAAAAAAGGTGACACTCGAGCAGGGAGTACCCCAAGGCGGAGTACTGTCACCCACACTCTTCCTGGTGTATATAAACGACATTAAAGAGAATATACCAAAAAGAGTCCATAGCTCAATGTTTGCAGACGATCTGGCTATGTGGACCTCTGAAAAGAATCTCACCATAGCAAGAAATCGGATGCAGCAGGCCCTAACATAGCTGAAAGAGTGGGCGAACTCATAGCTGGTCAAAATAAACGAGGAGAAAACCACATGCACAATATTCTCGCTTTCAATCAAACCCCAAAATACAAAATAATGTTTAAATGGCAAATTCCTGCAGCCAGACGACAACCCAAACTATCTGGGAGTCACATTTGATTGGCGCATGACATGGATAAGTCAGATCGAGAGAAACCGAATGAGAGCCAGAGAAAGAATGGCAATCATGAGGAAATTTGCTGGCACAAGCTGGGGAGCAGTCGAAAGTATACTTAAGAAACTGTTCACTGGAAGAGTGAGACCAGTTCTCGAGCATGGCATTGCGGCATGGACAACAGCAGCAAAGGCGAACTTCGATAAAGTTAGCAAACTTCAAAACCAAGCCATGAGAGTTATAACAGGAGGCATGAAGTCTACGCCAATTGTAGAACTTGAAAAGATTATAAAATGCAATCCATGACCGATAGAAGAGACTGCAGAGCCCAGCTGCAGTCAGAGAAACTCCGAAGACTGACTGACCATCCAATGCACCAGACACTAAACAATTTGGGAAATGGGAAATTAAAGCGTAGAAACGTTGCAGAAAAAGCCAAAGCAAAGATGCACGAAGATCCAAAAAACGCACTAACAACACCAAAACACATCACTACTGTACGAAAACCCACCTGGAGGCAGGATATATTTCCAGAGGTGGTATAAAATATACCAGGTATTGGAAACAAAAACTGCCAGACTGAAACAGAAAGGAGAGATACTACCCTAAGCTTTACATTGAAAAACTACCCAAGCATGGACTGGACCCATGCATACACCGACGGTTCTGTAACAAACACTACACAGAACGGAGGGGCAGGAGCATTCCTGAACCTACCAAATGGCAGAAAAATAACACTGTCATTCGCTACTGGTAAGTAAACAAGCAATTTCAGAGCGGAGTCAGGGGCACTGAGGGCGGCAGTGGAAGAAATGGTGACACATAAAAAAAATGAAAGCCATACAGTTCTGCTTACAGATTCTCTGGCCGTAGTAACAGCGCTAAAAAGCCAGAAAAACACTGTGCTTAATGACTTAAGAGCAGCACTCTGCCAACTGTGCCAGCAGTCCGCACCAAAAAGGGTAGTGGTACAGTGGGTCCTATCACATTGCAACATGCAAGGCAACGAGGAGGCAGATAGACTGGCAAAAGAAGGTGCAAGACTACCACAAACAGATAGTAGTATGACGTACGAATAGTGAAAACGGCTTATTAAAGGCAGATACATGACCAAATGGGAAACCGAACATACTGGTTACACCAAAAACGATGCCTACTACCAGTTGAACAGAAGAGAGCAGGTCGTTGTCTTCAGACTTCGCACTGGCCACAATAGACTGAGGTACCACCTATTCAACAAATTGAAGATAGGTGGTACCGACGAATGCCCGTGCGGTACTGGTAAAATGACCGCTGAACATCTGCTGCAGAACTGCCCGACATACGAGGATCAGAGAGAGCAGATGGGGCCATCACCAGCGGAACTGCAAGACAAGCTCTATGGCAGTGTCGACAGCCTCAGGATGACCGCCGCTTTTTTCGAAAAAATAATAGTTACTGTCTGACTGCGTACGAAGAAGAAGAAGATATAACCTGTCCACGTTATCTTATTACGTTAATGACATTAGCGTACTACAACATTATATATTAGCCTTTATGTATTGCCATATGCATTCTTGCAATTTATATTTATTTCATTAACAAAGCATATTCTCTCAAACGTGAGCTATGTCAAGGAGACATAGCATTTTTTTAAAAAAGAGGGAAAGCCAAAACTGCCAGTATTCATAGTATTTAGTCGAGGTAATACGTGTATACTTTGACCATTATTACCCACTTCCGCAACCCCCCCCCCCCCCTTCCCCCTCTTCCTACCTGCCACCATTTTTGGAGATAACACATTTGTAAATATAACTGTTGCATGAGTTTGACTTATTTGTGTTTCTATCTGAAACGCATCTTTTCATAAGTTGTATATTTCTAACCACATTATACGTATGGTATATACAACAGCAAGCGGCATGTTGACTGGTGTTAGGAATGACGTCTCTCCACAACGTTTATCTCTGCTGATACTGGTACGCCACGATGTTTAGCTTTTCGAGACACAAACAATCTCCAACTCATGGCAATGCAGAGCTACACAATTATCTCTCTCTCTCTCTCTATATATATATATATATATATATATATATATATATATATATATATATATATATATATATCCTGCTCTCTCTTTCTCTCTCTCGCTCCTACTCTCTCACATACACAGAGATACTCCCATAAATACACACACATACACACACATTCATACGCAGGTAAATTGGATGCTGAATGTGGTTCAAACATCTGAGTTTGTAAACGATGCTCCAAACATGTATTCACAATAGAAAAGTGAACAAGGTGCTGTTTCTGGACAAAACACATCGATTTTTATGACAAAACGAACTAAACTCAAGAAGGTGGGACGGGAAAAGAAATATTGCTCAGAACAGTATGTATTTGATTACATTGGGTATCACTTTATCAAATTCTGTTCTTTGCTTTCTCGTGTCTTTTGAAATTCTTTACAATTATGAATCGGCACTTTAAAATGATATCGATGAACACTCAACGTTGTGTGTGTCATGTACTCATCATAAACCTACACTCACTGGTATTGATCTACGGAGGTCCTCAGTAAAATAGCTAACAGTGGGATACGCTATTCCAGCTACTACAAGTTGAAATATATAAAAGCTGAATGATCTTAAGGTAACCTTTATTACATCTTCTTTCATAGAATGTATGTGTAAGCGTAGTAGGCTTCAACTTTCATTGCCAGTCGATTACTTATCAAACAGTTAAGGGATTTAACCGATGATGGCGTATTTCAATGCAGATACAAACTATCCCATAAGGTAAATCTATCACTTGGCCATTTTGTTCATCTCAGATTCTATGTATGACCCTTTGTCTTAGGGAAGGTCAGCTTAGTGCAAAAATGGGACTACAAGATAAACATTAAATTAATTTATGTGGGTATCTTATTTAGAAGTCTAAAAAAGTCAATGGTGCTGCTGTTCTAAGATACTCATGTTGAGTTAACTCTTAACGATGCTTCTGTTGTAGATACAGTTCCTCTACTCACAATACCTAACATATGTTAGAAGCTGGGCAATGGACATCAGCAAGCTTACCATTACAGGGGTTATTGTGTCGAACCTCACCTAACTGACAAGCCTGTTGTTATACACCATGTTTCCCACAGTACGAACGAGTATATAAGTTGCTGTTTTCATCATTATGTTTAACTTTACCATGATTACTTGTCGCTAACAGATAACGCCATTACAAATGCCCTGGTATTGCAAGAATCATAATACAATACTATGTTACAGGTCTCAAATTATTTCAAGCCATTCTACCAGTTGCTTGCTGCTGCCTCAATTAATAAGCACATATTCATGGTTCTGAAATGCACAGTTTCAGCTAGTGCTCTGCAACTAGGGAGTGATTTTAGCATACATTTGGGCATATTTTGAGAACCTGTGTTTTTCAATGTGGCAGCATACGGCTGTAAAACATGGACAGTTATCCGAAATGCGATTACTTTGAGTAGAAATGTTATAGCCATGTCCTCAGAATACCGTGAATTGAAAAAAAGAAGAATGCTGACATTCGACAAGAGTTGGGATTATAGAGGAACTGGTTAATTTATTTCATTATGAACACACACATGAAGGTGTGGTGCCGAGCAAAAGAGGCAAACAAAGAAGACGATAACACCAACATGTAAAGACATGATTGAGCATGCCCTTGGAGCAGGCTGAAGATTTGGTACTGACTCGAGTTTCAGACGAACTGTGAAGGGAGCGACGTTCTGCAAATGACATGTTACATGACGACTGATAAAGTCAGAAATGTTCAGACTCAGTGGAGGATCGTGAACGTGTCTTCAATTTAGAGTCTAGTGGACGATGTTGAAGATTTACCGTCACGAATGTTTTAAAAGTGGGGGTCACGTGTAAACTAATTTCCAACTAATTTTCAAAGGGTCTTCGCTCATCTTAGCTGTGGCTATTTCTGCAAAGTTTCTTCGCCTTAGTTTCCCATTTCCAAATATATTTAGTCTCTGATGCATTGGATGATCTGTCAGTCTTCTGAGTTTCTCTGCTTGCTGCTGGGCTCTGCAGTCTCTTCTGTCGGTCATGGATTGCAGATTTGTAATCTTTTCAATTTCTACAATTGGCGTTGACCTCCTATTTTCTTCTTCTTCTTCGTACGCAGTCAGACAGTAACCATTATTTTTTCGAAAAAAGCGGCGGTCATCCTGAGGCTGTCGCCACTGCCATAGAGCTTGTCTTGCAGTTCCACTGGTGATGGCCACATCTGCTCTCTCTGATCCTCGTATGTCGGGCAGTTCTGCAGCAGATGTTCAGCGGTCATTTTACCAGTACCGCACGGGCATTCGTCGGTACCACCTATCTTTAATTTGTTGAATAGGTGGTACCTCAGTCTATTGTGGCCAGTGCCAAGTCTGAATACAACGACCTGCTCTCTTCGGTTAAACTGGTAATAGGCATCGTTTTTGGTGTAACCAGTATGTTCGGTTTCCCATTTGGTCATGTATCTGACTTTGATAAGCCGTTTTGACTCTTCGTACGTCATACTAGTATCTGTTTGTGGTAGTCTTGCACCTTCTTTTGCCAGTCTGTCTGCCTCCTCGTTGCCTTGGATGTTGCAGTGTGATGAGACCCACTGTTCCACTACCATTTTTGGTGCGGACTGCTGGCACAGTTTGCAGAGTGCTGCTCTTAAGTCATTAAGCTCAGTGTTTTTCTGGCTTTTTAGCGCTGTGACTACGGCGAGAGCATATGTAAGCAGGACTATATGGCTTTCATTTTCATTGTGTTTCACCATTTCTTCCACTGCCGCCCTCAGTGCCTCTGCCTCCGCTCTGAAATTGCTTGTGTACTTACCAGTAGCGAATGACAGTGTTATTTGTTTGCCATTTGGTAGGTTCAGGAATGCTCCTGCCCCTCCGTTCTGTTTATTGTTTGTTACAGAACCGTCGGTGTATGCATGGGTCCAGTCCATGCTTGGGTAGTAAAGATGTAAAGCTTAGGGTAGTATCTCTCCTTTCTGTTTCAGTCTGGCAGTTTTTTGTTTCCAATAGCTGGTATATTTTCTACCACCTCTGGAAATATATCCTGCCTCCAGGAAGGTTTTCGTACAGTAGTGATGGGTTTTGGTGTTGTTAGTGCGTTTATGGGATCTTCGTGCATCTTTGCTTTGGCTATTTCTGCAACGTTTCTCCGCTTTAGTTTCCCATTTCCCAAATTGTTTAGTCTCTGGTGCATGTAATGGTCAGTCAGTCATCGGAGTTTCTCTGACTGCAGCTGGGCCCTGCAGTCTCTTCTATCGGTCATGGATTGCAGTTTTGTAATCTTTTCAAGTTCTACAATTGTCGTAGACTTCATGCCTCCTATTATAACTCTCATGGCTTGGTTTTGAAGTTTGCTAACTTTATCGAAGTTCGCCTTTGCTGCTGTCGTCCATGCCGCAATGCCATACTCGATAATTGGTCTCACTCTTCCAGTGTACAGTTTCTTTAGTATACTTTCGTCTGCTCCACAGCTTGTGCCAGCAAGTTTCCTCATGATTGTCATTCTTTCTCTGGCTCTCATTCCGTGTCTCTCGATCTGACTTTTCCATGTCATGCGCCGGTCAAATGTGACTCCCAGGTAGTTTGGGTTGTCGTTTGGCAGCATGTATTTGCCGTTAAAACTTATTTTGGTGTCTTTGGGTTTGTTTGAAAGCGAGAATATCGTACATGTTGTTATTTCCTCATTTATTTTGACCAGCCATGAGTTTGCCCACTCATCCAACGGTGTTAGGGCATGCTGCATCCGATTACTTGCTATGGTGAGATTCTTTTCAGAGATTCGCATAGCAAGATCGTCTGTAAACATGGAGCTGTTGATTATTCTTAGTATATTTTCTTTTATGTTATTTGTATACACCAGGAACAGTGTGGGTGACAGTACTCCTCCTTGGGGTACTCCCTGCTCAAGTGTCACCTTTTTGCTCATCTGCCCTTGCACTTGAACTCTGGCTGTTCTGTTTTTAAGGTACTGGCTGATCCATCTGTACATTTTCCCACAAACTTCACTTCTTCGAAGCTTGACTTTAGGTCCCTCTTTCCAGACCTTGTCAAATGCATTTTCTAGATCCACCCAAAACGCTACTGTGTATTTTTTCAGCTTGCTTGCTGTGGAATTAGTATGTGTTTTTCTACCAGATGCCACATCAGTCTGGTGTTTATCATACGCTCCATCAGTTTTCCTACACATCTCAGCATACTGACAGGCCTGTATCCATTTTGATCTGCTCTGTCTTTTTCTTTCTTTGGTACTGGTATAATTACAGCATCTTTCCATGTCTAAGGTACAATTCCCCTTTTCCAGCTTTGGTTCAGGACTGATAGTAACTTCATCTTTGCTGTTTGGCCTAACCCCATCAGCATTTGAAATGAATATTCTGACTAGTCTGAATTACATAAACTACATATGTTTGACCAGTTAAAAGAAGGAAATACTATTGTCTCATCATTCTAACACATAGCACAAAGCTGTAAGGATCTACAGAAGAGCCCTATGCAACCGCCCAGCTAATGACGGGAATTTTTCTAACGGTGCATTTAAACAAAATGCAACCTCAGGATGATGACTAATCACAGTAAGATAAATAAACATATTTTGATCTATCCATATGCGGGATTATAGACATAAACATAGTTGCATTTATCTAAATACGTTATTCTATATGTACACATAATTTGGTCTATTAAAAAACGGTGTTATAAAAATAAACAAATCTATCCAAAAACGTTATTCTAGAATGTTAAATGGTACTGAGTGCGAAGACTGACGTCAGTGTAAGGTGATATGTACCAAATTAACCCACCATCTCATGGAAACGTCCTGAACATGGAAGTACGCAATATCACAACGTCCTGACACACAGAGTGAGAATCCACACGGTGTCACCCGCTGTTCCCTTGATGTTAAGTTGTGCGTTACAACGCATGTAAGAGGATTCTGATTCCGAGCAAAGAACTAAGCAAGCTATGAGTACATTTAAGTACATTAATAAAACAAAGACAGGCATTATTGCACACTTGCGGGACGCAAAAATACTCAGCAACATAATGCTCAGTGATGCAATAAGCACTCACTAAACGAACCTATCCAGACGTCGGAGGTCTATTGTTTAAAGAATGAGACGAGTTTGAGAGTCTCCCATCTCTAGAGGACTGCGTCCCTTCCATAACGACGAGGATACTGCGTTGTTATAGAAATGTAGTTAGGCCGGGCATGTGCTGGGCATGGCTTTCAACAGATGGATACAACAAGGTATGTATTGTTGGCCGTAATACTTTAAGAAATCACTAGGACACTCATACACGAGATGGATGTGTGTGTTTGTTTCGAATACACACAATGAATGGATTCACTCTTTTGTGCGCCCTGAAAAGGACGTTAAGTTTCGGGTTGCAGTAGCTTTCCAAACATCCCGATGGTGATGATGAAGGTGGACCTGAGTTCTTAAGGAGCTTGTGCTATGTTTGACTGCATCTGCGTTTCGCTCACTACCAATCGAATCACGTCGTTCACTCACCTCGTTAGCGATTCTGCGATGAAAACAACCCATTTACAGTGAGGGCTAAGAGGAAGCCGAGATGAAGGATCTGGAGACGGAAGTAAAGAAAACAGGAAAACGCTCGAAAAGAGCTGTTTGGCGACGATTGGTTGATGGCCGATGCACTCATGTGTGATAGAAAGCGAAACGGAGAGAGAGAGACACGTTAAACTGTAGATAATATACATACCTAAATAAAAACATTCCTTCATAGACTGAATGGACCGAGAAATACGCCAAATTACTTATTGGATCTTTTATTTCCAATTTCTGTCAGCCATCTTTCCTGACTCGGATAAGATATACTTTTGTATGTAGGTCGATGGTCAGTAGCATTTAGCAATACTGTAAAATACATATTATATATAATTGTTCTTGTTATTATTTATATTATTATTATTAAGCCAATGGAAAGTCATACATTGTATCTACTTTTTCATTTATGATATTATTTATTTAAGATGTTCAATACGGCATCTGTCAGATTCTACATTTCGCGTTCGAAGAGGAGCATACATTTAAGAAATGTGTTATTGTTGCTCTGCAGAATCAAAATGCAGTAGTGTTTACACGAAGGTATTCGAAAATAACAATTGTATTCAAACACCACTATGACAGGAAAATATGTACACACTTCGATGTCATTCAGGTTAACATAGCCATAACGTTATACACTGATAATTCAGCATATATCAACTTTGTTATTTAATCTAATGGCATTGTAAACAATTAATACTGTATTGTATGCAATTACAACAAAATATAATTTTAAAACGATAATAGCTTTACGGAAATCAAGCACAGTCCTAGAGATAAGGGATGTTAAGAAAACACACAATAATTTGGTATATTATATTCAGAAGTAATTATTCAGATAAATGCTGTGCTTGTCTATGACATATGTATGTGAATATACGTCGAGGTAATTTTAATTGTAATGTAGAACTGTTCATACTGTAATATTATGTCGTTCCTCAGTCCTTTCTCAGTCGTTTCTCAGATGATGCAATGTAAATGAAGAGACACCACATATTGTTTGCGATTGAAACTGTCATATGATTTTATTTTTGACATTAAATCTGTTTTTATTTCATTATGCGTGCGTGTGTATGTGTGCGTGTGTGTTTTCCGAAAAGAGTACATACATGTTTATTGGGTAATTCATTACAGGTAAATAGTGTGAGCCTATTTATAAATAAATAAACGCACATTATATGTGTACTTTCACATATACCTGTAACTTTTTATTCAGTTCTTCGTTACCGTTCAGAACACGATTTGCCATTGAAACGAGTACGCTAGAAACACATAGGGCACTGTACAGTTGCCGCTATTTTTAGTAGTCATCCTTTCTTGTGAAAACAATAACATCAGATTGATTCAAGCCTTCTTTAATCGTTATCATAACTTGCCTATTTAAGTGTACATACAAGGAGAATGACACTACATATTAACATACACATTGTTGGGCTGACAATTATGTTCTTCAGACAACGTTAAGCTAACGTATTCAAGATTCCTTTCAGTTAGAAAAAGAAATAAAATACATATACTAACAATAAAGGTTTCAATTGCTCATTAGTCTAAGGAAACTATGGACTATTGTATTTATATTTTTGCATAACTTTATTTCAGACTTATTTTATAATCACTTATGTGTTTACAACATTTTCTCTATTTCCAAACTAAACCAAATTACGTATTACAATTATTGTAACATTATATGATGCCAGCTACCTCGTATGTCAATTTAATTAAATGTCCTCTCACGTGTGCGCATACAACGTCTACATTGGTGGTGCAGAAGTCAAAACCAGTGTCCCATCTGTGTGGTATTAACAACAGCACTGGCATTGATCGTGAAGAAAATATATTCCTAAATGATAATTTGACGCTGATACTACAATGGATCCTCTACAACGGGGTGTGTTTATCTGTCAATGTTTTTGGTATCGGTGCCAACATTGTCAACATCATCTGTTTTCTCAAGCAAGGTTTCAAAGAGACCACAAACGTGAATCTTTTCGGTGCGGTAACAATCTCGTTATTGTAATTTAATATGCGTCTACTATAAACGTGTTTTATTATAATTTGGTTCTATTTATTTTAGTTGTTCGTGTTTACTGACTGTTATGTCTAGTAATGCACATTTTAGAAAATCTCATACTATTATAAAGGGTCGTTGTTTGCATGACCAAAAGCACGTTTCTATTACTGAGGTAGAGCTTCTTTAATATGGCGTTTACTAAATTGTATATGTCCTTCTTGCAAAGATAGATCTAGATGCATCGATCTTGGAAGAAGGGAACGTAATAAACTACAACTCGGGGCTTATATCATCCGTGTTTAATAACATTGTTTAGATATTGATTGTCACCTAAGCTTGAAGTATTCCATATTCACCTGTTCATACACATAGACGATTACGTGAAACAATAGTTTTCTATGTTCCTGATAGAGGATCGAACAAAATATGAACATGTTACATGATCTATAAAATGCAGACTTCGTTGGTTAGTGAGTCATCAATCCGCGTTCTCGGGAGGGAAACGTGGATAGCCTAACTCGCATCTCTTTGGTCAGGTGCGTCTTCTGACATAGTTAACCTGTGTCACGGGACACGCGTCTATCGATGTACCTCTCGGTCATCCTCGTTCGGCAACAGGGCTGGGCCATCTGAGAATCTATGTTTAGGGAACATAATAATACAATGTACATATACGATGCACCAATATAGAATTCGATTCTGAAGATGTGATTGTTGGTTGGTATGTCCTGAACCATTCGTACATAGTTCTTCACTGCTGACGATATTTTGTTCTTAATGGTAGCTTGTTTCCATCGCGTCGTTTCTAGGTTATTTGACCCACTATATTGTAGTTAGGTCCGCGACATTCTCGCTTTAATGCACACATACACACGATTTCACAAAAGAGAACTTCACTAACAGGATCACTGTATCAATCATAACTTTGTTTACTATGCTGCTTCTTCTTGTGATGGCATGCTATATATTTACACCTTTAGGTGAGTTCCACGATGAACTCGACCGTTGACTGCAGTTGCTCGTTAGCTCCATGCATCTTTGATTGCAGTGTTGAATCATTTGGCCAGCGTATCCTCCTTAACTAACCATATAGAGGACATTACTGCAAACACAATGATCAGGAGTTTCTTTGTCTGTCCTACATGTACACAACAGCGATGCAGACAGACGAAGCCTGTAGATGTGTTTATTCAGTCTTTTGCGTCCAGTCCTGTGGAGAAGAATGATAGTCTGTCCTTGCCGGTCAAGGTTGCGGTAGTCATCGTTGGGTTGGTTCTGTTCTCTTCTGACAGCCTGGACAACTCTCTTTTTCTCCAAGTATGTCATTTTGCTGTCTTCTTGTTGACATTATCTCCCCCTCCTTGCAAGCCTATCTACTCTCTCATTTTCAGGCACGCCACAATAGGATGGCAGCCACTGGAGTATAGTTCGCTTTCCAGCAACTACCTTACCCAGTTCACTTCTCAGAAGCGAGGGTTTATCACATTTAAGAGCTTGCAGCACAGATAATGCGTTTGTGGCAATCAGAATTGCTGTTCCAGAGCATGTTACAGCCTGTCTGAGAGCTTGAACCTCAGCCTGTCTGAGAGCTTGAACCTCAGCCTGTCTGAGAGCTTGAACCTCATCCTGTTTGAGAGCTTGAACCTCAGCCCGTTTGAGAGCTTGAACCTCAGCCTGTTTGAGAGCTTGAACCTCAGCCTGTTTGAGAGCTTGAACCTCAGCCTGTTTGAGAGCTTGAACCTCAGCCTGTCTGAGATCTTGAACCTCAGCCTGTCTGAGAGCTTGAACCTCAGCCTGTCTGAGAGCTTGAACCTCAGCCTATCTGAGAGCTTTAACCTCAGCCTGTCTGAGAGCTTGAACCTCAGCCTGTCTGAGAGCTTGAACCTCAGCCTGTCTGAAAGCTTGAACCTCAGCCTGTCTGAGAGCTTGAACCTCAGCCTGTCTGAGAGCTTGAACCTCAGCCTGTCTGAGAGCTTGAACCTCAGCCTGTCTGAGAGCTTGAACCTCAGCCTGAGAGCTTGAACCTCAGCCTGTCTGAGAGATTGAACCTCAGCCTGTCTGAGAGCTTGAACCTCAGCCTGTCTGAGAGCTTGAACCTCAGCCTGTTTGAGAGCTTGAACCTCAGTTGTATTGTTGAAGCATAATTTACCGGTGGGAACACAACTTGTCTCACAATGGTCCTCATGGTATGTTATAAAGATGCCTACGCGTCAATACTTACCACCATTTGTTGGTGTTCCATCTATGTAGGCTTTTATCTACGATTTATTAGCATACTTTTCTTCGATCATACTCAGTGAAGCAGCTCGCTATTGCAACTCGTTGTAGTCGTGTCCAGTTGTGATATCAGTGACTGATGTATTTATCTGAATGGTTTCATTGTCCTCTTCCCATGGTACTTGGTATAGGTTAGGTTTCAGCGGTGTTGTCTTCATGGGTAAGTCTGCTTGGTGCTATCTTTTAAGTCTCTTTCTCCTGTGTACAAAGCTGCCTCGTTTAAGCCGACCCAAAGCCAACCTTTTGAGTCTTGCCTGCATTGGGTGATGTAACATACTGTTGTACTTTTCCATCTGGGTCATACGCTATGTGTCTCTTCTATGGGACAGTGTTTGTAATCCAGTAAATTTATCAAATCAACGAAGTTTTCGTGGCACCTGTAATGAGACTGCGTGCGTGGTTTTGCACCGTGTCCAATGACTGCAGATGTGTCTTGGCATCTGATGACCAAGCTGTAGATCGGAACTCCAAGTGAGGTCTTATTACATCATTGTACACTTTCTTAATGGTTTTTTTCGTTTGCTCCCCAGCTGGTACCTTCTAAATTTCTGAGTAGGCCTAACCACTTTCGAGCATTCCCTTCTGCATTTTCAATACGTGTATTCCAAGTAAGCCTGTTATCAAATGTCACCCCAAAAAAGGTAGGGTAGTTGTTTTTGTTCCCGTGATATTAGACATTCCTAAGCACAAGTTGATTGTTTGGTTTTTTGGAGAAAGATAAAACAGAGTCGTAACGGTCTTGTCTGTGTTTATTGTGACACTCCATTTCTCTGCCCTCGCCAACGGTATGTGTGCTGCCACCTGTATTATATGGTTTGCTGTAGTGGCGTGTTCATCAGCACACCAGAGTACTAGATCGTCTGCATATAAAGCAGCCTTCACTCCAGCGAGGAGATCTTTGACCAAGTAGTTAATATAAACAAGAAACAATGTTGGTGAAATTTACGGTTTGCTCTTGCATTTCCCTTTTCTTTTCTTTATTAGTTATTGTGATTGCTTCGCATTGGTAGGTCTGCTTGGTGCTGTCTTCTAATTCTTTTTTCCCTGTGTGATGGCTCCTATCCTTACTTGCACTACCGCTCCGGTCGCTGGGATAAGACCGATGCGCATTTCATTGCTAATTTCATCTGGGCCGGGTGCCTGTGTTGTCTTATACTTTGATATATCTCTTTGAAGTTATCCTAATGTGGTGGATTCTCTCATAGCAGCAGGGATATCCGACTCTCTATTGATTGTACGCATTTCATCTCTTATTTCTCTCCGCTGGTCTATGTTAATAGTCAGTTTGCTTTCTGCACTGCACCTGCTGGCTAGAAGGTATGTAGCTTGTTTCCCTGAACGTAGTTTGCCCTCCTCATCCAATGTCACGGTCTGTCTGGGAGAGATACCCTCTTCAGGGATTTTACTAATCTTCAGAGTTTCTTGCCATCCTTTTCAGAAGTAAGCGCAGCCGTTTCACTCTTCCAGCTTTTCCGTTTTTCTTCTAGTTTTATTTTCTGAAACTCAGCTACAGCCTATTTTTCCATGTATTGTGAGTTTCATCTGAGGGATGAGTCTCTGCATCCTTTCTGGTCATTCCTATGGCTTCCTGGCGTTCTTTGAGTGTGGTGGGCCAGTTCGTGTTTAGTTGCGTCTCTATCATTTGGGGTTGGCTTCTTTTGTTGCTTTTAGTACACACTGATTTAAGTTGTTTTTTTACCACTGCATTGATTTCGCTCTTCTGCACTTTGAGGTTAATTAGCAGCGTGGTCACCCGATGTCTATACAGTTCTCTTTTTTTTTTGTAATTCCATGTTGTGATGGCTAAACCTGCACGGAGAGTTACCTAATGGAAGTAGAAAAAGGGTAGACGATGATCACCTCCTTCAATTTGATCTCCAACTTCTCTACTTATGAATGGACCTACGTCTTGGGTGGCGAAAGCAAGATCTGGAATTGAAATTGAATGTCATATGATAGAGTAGAAGGCAAATGTATCAATTGCTGAGCTGTTCAAGCATAGATAGTGATCATTTTGCCAAGTTTTAACCTATCCACTTATGTGATCGAGGTAGTTATAGCCTCAGCTCTGGCTCTGTGATCGAGGTGGTTATAGTCCCAACTCTGGGAATGGCTATTGAAGTATCCCACTGCTATACAGTTGGTGATAGGTGTATGTATAGATCCCAGATGCAGATGCTTGTCATTTGTTCAGTAGTAGTTAGAGAACTATATTTTCGTTTTGCCTACTTTTATCTGAAGCTGCTGATACTCGGCATCATCTCTCCACACATATAATCATCTCGAGAGCTTGTATATTGTTATTTACCATGGTAAGTAATCCTTTTTGCGTCTGTCTTGTCTGTTTGATCTGAAGCATTGCTAACTTCTTATTGTGAAAATTTCATTTGCGTCAGGTCAGTCTTTTGAATACTGAAAACACTGATTGGCTTCTCACTCAGGACGTGTTCAAACTTGATGTACCCATCCTGTTTACTGCTCACTTCTTCTGCATTCCAGTGCATCATGGCAAGTAACTCATTGGACTCTCTCCATCTGTATTTATTGGGTCCGTAGCTTTTCTCCGCTGTCTCCTGACTCCGCAAGGCGGTCTAAAGAGGTCTGTAGAGGCTCAGAGCCCAGTGCTGCACCTGCCAACTAATGATGCACAGGACCAGCACCATCGCGTGATTCATCTATGGATGTATTCATCCATATATAGCTTGGGTTACGTGATACTGTTGTTTCCGGTGCGCCTTCTGGCCCGGTATCTACGTCTGTAACATATCTTCGATGGGAGAATAGGCTCATCTCTGCCCCAACTGGCTAGGGTGTCGATTGCGTGTTTTCCTCGTATGTTGTCTCATCTTACCTCCCGCTGGGGTTGGAAACCCAACCTTTGACAGGATAACTGATCATAACGGGTCAACCGCGTGTAGGTGATGTAGACTTGGGCAGAAGAGACTATCAGATATGAGTCATGTAGTGCGCTTCACTGCCTAATGGACCCCATCTGAGCTGCTGTAACACAGCCTATTGCCGGAGTCATGTAGTGAACGTAAAGTATGATCACACACGAAGATAATATGCTGCCATAATACGGCTTATTCGTTTTTAATGTACATACACACACACAGACACCCGCACACACAAACTCAGTCATTTTATTTATGTATATATATATATATATATATGTATGTTTGTGTGTGCGTGCGTGAGTGCCTGTGTGCGTGTTTTTGTGTGTTTGTGTGTGTGTGTATGTGTGTAATAGATATCCAGTGGTAATTTGATGGCTCATTCTTATTCTCTATCTTAATAACAAATGCAATACCTGAAATTATTTAGAAAATAGTATTCTCATGGGATTGTGAGAGTACATGCATAATTTAACTTTGGTGATGTAATAACATATTTATTTATAAAACATAGTTTTTATCCCTAATCAGGTCTGGCGATCTCTGATATCGGATGTCTTGTCACTTTATCATGGACCACCATATGCTTGAATCCCATGTTCAGCTCCTTAGACTTGCCTTTCAATGCTATGGAGATTCAGTACCTGACCGGTGCAATGCCACACTCTACGTTTGTGCGAATCACATCATGGATCACCGCTTTAATCACGTTTGAACGGTGCTTATGTGTAACTGCACCTTTAAAGGTTTGTTCCTTCTATATATATAAATATGTATTTATTATTAATATAAATTTGTAAAATCGATAAAGTATTGGAAGTCAGACACGCGTTAATGTGCACGCTTTTAATTTATTAATTGAACGCCAGAATGGCAGAATGGTAGAACGATCAGATTTCACGACGCAGGTGAATTACAACTACAGCATTACAAAACGCTCCAGTCGACAAATCTGCAAATGCCTGTTCAATATAGAAATGCATGCGATGAGAAAATGAATGTGTCATATATCATTAAAAATAGATAAGAAACATGAAAGACTCTAACGAGCAATATTCGACTGTAATGTGTGCTTACGAAAGGCCGTTGTTATTGTTTTAGTAATAACATCACGTATATGGGTCGTCTTAAACGGGAGTGCTGTGCGATGAATCTGGTCAATAAAAGCTGCAAACTCGTGCGTGAACAATATTAACACAACGTGCAATGGTGTTTGATATTTGGGGATGTTACCTTCATCAGATGATTGGAGCAGGAGTAGATCACTCGCTATTCATAACAAAAGTGTATGGCTCAACCCCGCTACCGGAATCTTTAGTCAACCCAGCCATAAATGTGTACCTGGCTGACGGTTAGGGAAGGAAACTTCAAATAAATGTGATTGTGTGCAACGAAGGACGTAATGTTTCAACCCCGTCGGAAGTGTCTGGTATGTGACTACCTTGACCTTGACCTTCAATTCAACTTGAACGTAAGTTTAGATATTTGTCTAACCAAGTTAAGGCATTAAAAAAAAAGGCATTAACAAATATCATGGGTAACATGAAATCTTCTACACTTCATAACGACTGTAGTTGTAAGAAGCCTTTATCCATAACCCTAGAAACAGTCCATGTAAATATTACCAATTTGTTTAAACATCATCATGATAGGATACATACGTTTGTATGTATTCTTGTTAATGGGGATTTTCAGCAGCAACAACAACAGAGCTCCTTTTCTCATTAACGTTGAAACGAATAAACTGTTTTAGTGACATACAATTTCGGGGACAAACACGATAACAGCAAGCGACCTGTCCTAGCATTTTTCTTTATATTTTCCATTAATGTTTATCTTTCTCTAAGGAATATACCCTCTTGTTTTTTTGTCATACGTAGCACCAAAATAAGAATGTGTGTTGAGAATCAAAGAATGCATTCAAAAACTAATAACAATCATAACAATCTTCTTTAGGTGCGGCAGATCATCACCCAGAGGCGTGTGACTGGAATTCTTATGTGTGTCTTCATCTTACTAATATCGGCTGCAGCGCCTCTGTATGCAGTCAACAGGCTGGACATGAAATTCGATCCTCTCAAAAATATAACTCTACTAGGTCTGGTCGTCACAGATGATCGCGAGAATGTTGAGAAAATCTATTTCGCAATTAACAACGCATTCATTCCATATTTGGCCTTCGTTTGTATCATAATTTGTACTGTTACCCTGGTATTAAAGCTGCATAACAAAACTGAATGGCGAAAGACAACAGCAGTTTCGTCTCAAGGGGATGCGGTGTCAAACAGAAATAAGAAAGTAGCGAAAATGGTGGTGACGATTTCTGTTCTGTTCATTGCATGTTTCATCCCAATAAGCATGATGTTTTTGGCGATGTCCTTAGAGCCAGGTATTTCTGTTGATGGTGAGCACAGGAATTCACTCATTGTATTTGGTGGAGTGGGACTTGTTCTCGAGTCTATCAATTCTTCTGCAAACATTTTTATTTATTACAAGATGAGCAAAAAGTATCGTGAAACATTTCACCTGATTTTCTCTCTCAAAAGCCGTAAATCTGTAAGCTGAAGATGTTGATGTTTTGATAGTTCAGATAGTTTGGAATCATCTCTACGAAAAGAAGTAATGCAATTGAGAAAAGAAAATACTGACATCCATGCAATAATCATGATATATTCATATAACATAAAAATGCATTACATAACGATAAGTCTACACATACTTTCACTTCGCCAAGTTACACGAATTCCTTTTTGTTTTTCGTCAGAGATCAAGCATTGTCTGAAAATAACATGGAACATGCTATGATACAACATGTATTAGTAAGTCCTACTAAATAAACAAACGTATGTCATAATACGCTTTGTTAACAAATGGTTGCGTAATTGTCGTTTCAATTTCTGGCAAATGTCTCGCAAATATTATGTTTCAAATACAAATGGATACAGTAAATATGAAATTATGTGTATATGTGTATGTTACAAAGCAATATATCAACTTTAGCCACATTAGACCGGAAGCAATATAGCGCTTTCGGATTGGATGTCAAATATGGTGTGTTTTTTTGTGTAACCTGTTGTACCAAACAAGAATAAGCGAACATATTTCGTATGTGTTGTTGAATCGGTAACGTTCTGCTCGCATACGGCCATTCGTGTTCTTTGTACGACTTATGAAATTCACAAACAAGAAAAGGCGGAGTTCGGGGTGCAGGGGTGTAAATCAAACAAGTTTGATAAGCAATTCCAACAAACCGGAGTTGAAATACCTCTTGTGTTCAATTTGACTCGACATGTGTGTAACTTTTGTTGGTATGAGAACTTCTCCAGGTGCACACACAAATTGGCAAAACTCGTGGCTTACAAAACTGCCGCTGTGAAACACACTTAACAATGTACACACACGCATATATACACTAACAAATATGCCATAATTAAAAGCAGATGCATACACACATCCAAAGACTGGCCAATACGTGCTAATATCGTTCAAGGGGCTGCAGTCTGGGGTTGAAAAGCGCATGCCGTCGTTAATAGTATTCACAAAGGAAAACGTCTAATCAAACACATACAACAAAGAAATATAACCCATCCATGAGACATGATAACAGTACAGTTTTATTCCATCAACATAATAGTGCCACATGAAAGTCACTAACCTCACGGTTTGAATAGTGTAGAGTAAAACCGCTGTTATCACGTTATCAGTATCACAGGCTGGTTAGTTATATTATAAATTACTGAAATTATTATAACGGGTTCCTCTTGGACCAAACATCTACTCTTTAGTTTGAATCTTTCTTTGATCTAAATGGCGTTTGTCAATGAAACAATTAAGCAATCAAAACCTTGACAACTCCATGCGAAACACGTGCCCCCAACAAAATACTCATGCAGTCGCTCATGCTGCCTTGACATTGACATCTATCTTGCTCTGGCATGATGCTAATCATGGACACATAGTGATACTCTGAGGTAGTTGAATGTTAGGTTTAGTATTTCCAACACTGTTCATCGAATAGTTTTCTTGGAGAGAGGTAACGTTTTTTCATCTATATTCATTATTATATTGATATACGTGTTCCGTGGGCTCTATCCGATCCATCCCTCCATTATCTTTTAATCTTCAACGGCATTTTCTGTTGTTACTGTATATCTACTTTTTCAATTGCATATGGGCATCTAATATAACGTATCCGACGAAACATGGTGTGGTGAATGTGTTCATTGTGCGAGGGTGAACAGTTAGTTATATAAATATAATAAGTCCTACTGGTTATAATTGACCATACAGGTAAGATGAATGAGCAAGTGTAGGGAACAGTGACAACAGCGTCAATGTTGGGTATGATAAAAAGAAAATTAAACTTATGAGTATTGAAGTGATAATCACACTATACAAAGAATAATTTTACATCTATATTGGAGTACTGTGTGCTGGTGTGAAGTCCTTGTCGTAGAAGGGATATAGACTATGCTAGAAAGGATAACAAGAACGACAAACGAATATTGGGATCCAGAGTTATGAGAAAAGACTCGGAAAACCGATGGAAGTGTATGTGAAAGTGAAGATTTAAATGTGATATAAATACATGTTTTGAAGATAATCAACGGAAATGAGTAATTAGAGTAGAACAAGTTGTTTGTGTGTGTGTGTGTGTGTGTGTGTGTTTTTATTTCAAAATGCAGCCGCCTACTAGAGCAAACGGGCACAGCTATAATATTATATTAATACACAAATTCACACATGATCCATTTTAGATACCAGGAAACATTTTTAGTCAGAGTGTGGTGAATGTTTGGAATGCAATGCCACATGAAATAGTGGTGGCATGACCAATCAATGCATTCAAGAATAGAATTGGACGCGAATAGGTATTTTTAGATAAAGTAAACATAAAATATACTTTTTGTATACATACTCTCCAGAATCTTCTAAATCGGTTAAGTTGTTAGTAAGGTCGTGTACGTTTCCGATCTTTATAACACGACTAACGTTGCACCAAATAAATTGCATTTATTAATAAGCTAGTAATTACTGAAGAATATGAATATAACAAATTTCACATATTTTTTTAGTTCACAGATTGTGTTGCATCATGTTCTTTACGAAATAAGTTATGAAAGACGAGCCTAAATTTACTGCTCATATGATAGTAAATGAAGATATTGCCTGACGAATTGATAGATTCCAGCATCATACCTACACCCCCAAATATTGTAAAATGGTTGTTATATTTACCACCAATAGATAATTCAGGCTCTAAAGACATTGCAATAAACATGACCCCAAGAGGAACAAAGCATGCGATGAAGAGGAAAGATATTATTAACACCAATTTTGAGAGCTTGTGGTTTCGGCTGGAGATGGTATCAGATTGTAAGGAAACAGCAGACGTCTTTCGCCAAATTGTTTTACGTTTGAGCTGAACAACAAGCGTGAATGTACAAATAATAACGACAACAAAAGAACTGAAAGGAATAAACACGTTATTGATGCCATACGACACACTCTCGACAAGTTCTCGGTTTTCAGAGTACAGGAGACCAATGAGGGTCTTGTTTCGATCCGGATAGAACTTCATACCAAGTCTGTTCACCACAAATACCGGTGTGGCACTTGATATGTTGACAGTGAAGATACACATCATTGTAACAGCAACCAGTCTGTGTGTGATAATACCCTTTACCTGTAGAAGACAAGATCAGGATTATCTGCTAAACGAAGTTAATGTTTCTGACCACAAAGAAAACCCTTGGACATTAAGAAAACAATTAAGTGTGTTTGTTAATTACAGCTACCACAAAGGCAACGGCTGTTCTACATTCGCAAACAAATACGAGGGGGTTCAAACGAAATCGATAAATGTAAGTGTTGGCAAATTGTATCTGGAAAAAGTGAAATACAACTTTATCATTTGTCAACGCAGTCAACATTTGCGTTGCATTACAAGTTCCACAGCGCCTATAAAGTGCACTGATTCCTTTTGAAAAAAAAAAGCTTTGTCGCGTGTGTAACCACTCATGCACCACCTGATATAAATATTTATCGGGCCAGTGAGTCTTTCCTACTAATTACACTTTTAGTCGCCCACAAACGTGACAGTCACTTAGTGCTAGGTCTTGTGAGTGCGGCGGTTGTGCCTGACACTGACAGTTGATGCCTTCGGTGGCTGCAGCCGTTGCACGGGCAGTATGGTTTCGATCATTGACATGTTGTAGAAGAAAAGCTTTACTCAGAAGTGAACTTCGTGTGGATTTGATTGCGAGTAGAAGATGATTCATGAGAAGATATGTATACGTGGCACTGGTCGGTAATAGTGTTCACCCTAGGCATGTCGTCACCTTGTTTAACTCTTCGTTCATGACAAAAGGGAGATAGTATAACCGTCGTCGGTTTCGGTAAGGGGAATTGTGTCATTTCTTGACAGCTCTCTTCGTTTCATGTTCATGGTAGTGAACATATCTTGCATTTCCAGTAAAATTTCGTGTTAGGAAACTATCACTTTCCTCAAAGCACCACAAACATTAATAACAGGCTTCAATAGGTCGTTGTTTCAATTCAAACTGCCGTGGCACCCACATTGCAGACAACTGCACTGTTGAACATCCTGGTAATGTGTTGTGCTGAAACGTGACTGCTGTCTCGATATGCGGCTATTTCATTCATAGTCAATCTGTGAGTTTCCTTTGTGAGGTGGTCACCGGATGCAATCAAATATGTATTTACTACTTAGTGTCCCTGACCCCATTCGTGACCAGTCTCTCAAAGAACTCACGCTGTTTTGAATGAAACTAATTTTATTAAACGTCTCACTAAAGTTCTCCCCAAGCAACACAAACATGTCCATGTATGCATGGCACGGTGATCCCAACACAATCATAATCCACCAGTAACGTTACCTTGAAATGATTCTCTGTATATAGCATACTAGCATGAAACAGGATGGCTGACAGACTGGCAAAAACAAGAGCATATATACAAAAAACCGAATATACTATGTAGTAGTTAGACAGTTAAACGAGTTCTTTGTTGTTAATACTAGCAGGCATCTGACTAAAGAGGTAGGCGACGGGGTCATCGGGTCGCAGTGTATTTAGCGAAATGTTCCAGCAAAAACAATAATAATAACATGAATAGACTAGACATAAGCGAAAATAGTATGGTGTTGTTTGCTTTTTTTATCTCTGAACAGGACACACTAAATTGAATAGCCACTTAAACCGCAAGAACACTAATCGCCTGTGTGAAGACAGTGCTCTCACCTTAATTAAACAGGCATATACTCACTCAGTGCAAAGTGTTTACAATCGTGAGGAAAATATTGGTAAAAGTGTAGTCCATAATCAGCATTATACTGTATGACACAGTGAAACAACTGAAGAATTTGACAATCACAACAAGGTACTATTCGTGTGTAAAACATCCAGTTTCATGTTGGCCCTAACGAACTACTCGGATATACTACATTCGGTTTTATATTGACCATAAGGAGCTAGTCAGATAGACAACATCCCGTTTCATATTGACCATAACGAACTACTCAGACATACTACATCCAGTTTATATTACGCGATAATGAACTACTCAGACATACTACATCCAGTTTTATATTGACGATAAGGAACTACTCAGGTGTACTACATCCAGTTTTGTATTAGTCATAAGAAACTACTCGCGTATACTACATCCAGTTTGATATTGGCCAAAATGAACTACTTGCGTATACTACATCCAGTTTTGGAATGGTCATAATGAGCTATTTAGACACACTGCACCCAGCTGTATGTTGACCATAGTAAATTACTGGACTTAACCTCATTAAGTTGTATAATTACCATAAGAAACTACTTGGGTGTAACACAATCAATGGTACATTGCCCATATAGATGCCCTTGATTAAATTCAATTGTTTTAGAGTAAGAACAACAAATGTGAAACATCATTGTACATAGATATGATGAGATACCACACTGAGACGACAACACAAGCGAGACCTACGTTGAGACAAATATACCTTCGTCAGGGACCACGAACAACATCAATAATGAACTAGCGAATCATAGAAGAAGGGATAAATGCATAAACGGAGAATATCAACATACCACAATGTTTTACAAAGAATAATAGTATCACTCTGTGTTCACATTTAATTGTACAATGATCATACGAAATTACTTGTGATTACTGCATTCATTTGTATAATGGGGGAACCAGTGGTCTGGAAGTAAGGTGTTCGCTTCGGTTGCTGGAGGTTGCGGGTTCAAAACGTTAAAAATACCTTAGCAGTGTGAAATCGAAAAGGATAGGACTAGCGGCCGCTGCTTGGGCAAAATTCCAGTTAAAAATCTTCCGAAATTATTCTAGGGATTCTCGATCCACATATAATATGTCGCACAAAAATGGGACTGTGTGTCCATAACAACAGATCTTGGTTATGTGGTTAGCGGAGTGGCTTATAGACATAATTTAGACTTAAGTTAGATGGCGTGTGGCAGGCTGCGGTTCTACCTTGCTCTAATTTTGCTTCCATCACCACCAGTTTCAAAATAAGCGATCGTATATTCCAGGGACTAACAGATGCTGGGATTGATATGGCACGTCACCAGTGGATTTTCACCAACGGAAAATATGAAACAAAGGACTCTACTACTCTACTATTCTGGTGTATTAGATTACAATTTACAACGACCGTAATGTATCTCTCGGTAGGACTACTCGTACATGTATATTTACTTCAATCATAAAAAGCACACTAGCTTTCACTGTATGTCGTTTCTTACAAAACAAACCTTCAAGGGGGACGTTATGCACAAACATCTTTCCAGTGTGATCAATGCCGTGATCCAACTTGTCACCCTTGTGAACACTGTGTGTGGCATTGCGCTTGTGATGTACTGGAACTCTCTCGAATCGAAAGGCAAATCAGCATCGACAAATGCTGGGGTGTAACATAGATTTGTCCAGAAGAGTGTAGCCATACATCCTATGTCAGAAACTGCAAGGCCTGGACATAATATAAATCAAATGTTAGAATATACTGCTTTAACGTTTAAGTATCACAGTGTTAGAGTGATCTTTTCTAGTGGCTCTAGACGACACAGTTGTAAATGGGCACATGTTTTAGGGGTAGTGAAGGAAAGGAAACGACCCACCCTACCTCTTAAACGATGACACCTAATTCAATGACGGAACTTACATTTCACCCTTAATGTCAGTGACTATTATTGGTGTTTCTTTATAAATTACATTATCAGTATCATCTCGATCTAGTTTGGTCGGCACCAAGACTGGTTGCAAGTTTGTCTGATCATGTCTCCCCATTGGACTCTATCATCTGAAGCTCTCTTTATTTGAGCAAATATTCGTACTTTAACGTCGTTGAATGCCTGAGCTGTAAAGGTGAATCTTCGTTGCCATCTTAATCGTGTTCTTTTGATCGTGCCACATAGTATCTTATGTAGACGATTTTCATGTTGTATATTGTGTTTCAGCCAATACAATTTGTTTTGTATAATTGTTAATGCATTATCCTCAAGGCAGACATGGTCATTGACCTGTTTTCTTTACAGCTCACTCTTTCTAATCTACGATAACACAACGTTTAAACGTTACCTAGCTTTTTGTATTCTTGTTTACTAGAGACATGTCTCAGCCCTATATATTGCAATTATTCATATACATATGATTGGTCATAATTCTTGTTCTCAGTCCTGTTCTGATGTTTGTTGATGTTACCAATGTATGGTTTCTATGAAGGCCCTTGTCTTGGTCTTAATTCAATCGCATTACGGGAGTCTATTGTTATGATTTGCCCCATATCTGTAATCGTCTGCACCTTGTACAATTTGTCAATGTAATAAGTTGTAATTAATCAAGGAAGATAACATACATTTCTTTAGAAATGAAATGAATTTGCACGGTAAGAAAGGCATAACATTACATAGCAACACCCATGTATGTGTTTTCCAAATCAACATATAGAGACATACAGAAAACTGCTGATCAGATGACCAGTAAAGTAGCTAAAACGCACACTGGCTCCTACATTCATGTGTGTAAAGTTGCATCACAAACTGCTTTATGCGATGGACTGCCAGAACACAAACAGAAAATACATTTAGAAATAATGTTATCCCAAATTGGCTGGAAAAAATATAGCGAACTCTGCCAGATGTCCTCGAGCTTCAATTCTCGCCTTGTGTTTCTATGTAGCTGAGAATATCGCACCAGTTTGAAGAAACTGCACCAGTCAAACGTATTGATATAGCAACAAACCAGACTTGAAGGAGAGGTGCAGTATTGCTAAGACGGGGCAAAAAGAACATTTAAAAAAAGAGACGTAGTTCCACATCAGACATGAAGATATATCGCATTAAAAACTAAAAGAGAATAACATAAAAAAAGCCCAGGTTACTCTATGTCTGAACACCTTCTGCACTCTACAAGACTGAAATCTAGACGTAGTTTCCTACAGCCAACACATCTCCTACAATTTAGTCACGGAACAAATATGAATACAAAAATGGAAGTATCTGAGACATATCCCTTTAAATGAATTGCGGAGAAATGTTTTACACAACTCTGAACTCACTATTAAGTTCGAAAATAGTGTACCACGATACAGGAAAAACATACAGAGATGGAAATACATGGATGACAAGACATGTGACTGTGAAACAACACAAGACCCAGACGCCTTGACCATATTAAAATGCATACCTTCTGGAAAAATGTAATAGGGATGACATATTAAGATTGAATAACAGAGGGTATGCATTGGTGTCTGACACGGTGTCCAGTAAGGGACAATTCAAGTAAGTAACACATTTGGTAATCAAATCTCAAGAACTCATATCGATCTTACAAATTGTCTAACGTTAAAAGACATACGGAGTAAAGAGTTACCACAAGTAGTTATCCCTAACCAAATTGTTATACATTGTGTACTTAAACATAGATAACTCATGGCTAGAAATTAATAAAAGCATTATTGAAATAGCCTGTCGAGATATGCAAGCAGGGATAGCGAGGTCTGGGCTGGATGTCACGCTTGTTAAAGGAAAGTGAAGCGTCTGATATAACCCCTCCTTTCCAGATGTATAGATCACCGGTGGATTCATTGTTCGGCTAGCCGATTAGGAGTTTTCATGCCAATGGCCTATCCTTCAGTAGCACCTTCACCAGAGGCCCCTATTTCTTACAGATCCTGCAGGGGGACGAGTACCGGACGGTATAACTGGGCGGGCAGATTGGGTTCATTAGCCTTGGTTGGCAGCCGATCTAAGAGAAGGTAAACTCTGACTCTAAACTAGAGCAGGCAAATCTGGTTAGCCTATTTAGGCAGTTCGCCTAAGCACCCATAAGTCCCAGAGAGTACTGACTAGGGATGGGACCATGAGAGTATCACATGATGTCTCGAGTAACTAGCATCTGCTGGCAACGACTCCACTGCCTTGTGGAAGCTTCGGGAGAGGGCAGGGCTACAGAAGTAAACCCAGACCGAAATTCCGGAGTAGTAGCTCCCAAGGCGGTTAGTTCCAAAATCACGAATTCATTCCGGCAGTTCCTGCAGCTGAGCTGGTGCATAATTGTAGTGATTTGCATTCCTTTGGATTACAACAGCGAGGCCGAAATGGGGATCCTGCAGTTTGGGCAGCACATCGTCTCTATATTCAACGCCTAGGCTTGCGCACTGAGAGGCTACTTACATGGTACCTCGCGCATGGTCTGCAAAGACGGAGACGCATATGAATGAATGGATGATTCAGGGATTGAAATCTTCGCCTATTTATTTTGCAAATATATGGATGCAAATTGAGGGATGCTGGTAAACATGAATGATAATGTCTTATCATCATCATCATCATCATCATCATATATATGCAGACACAAGATCTGTGGCAGCTCTTTGGCATATGCACTGTCAACCTCAGACTATGTAATGTCCCTTGCCCATCTGGGCGTGGGTCTACATATGTCTCTCCCGAGAGGTATCATACACTTCAGTATCGTTATTTTTGGAACATTGTGGCGTTTTTTGTCGTCGAAGTATGATCATTTCATAGGCGTAATACGGTTCTCTAGCCCTTTTTTGTTAAATATCGAGATCATGTAGTATTTCCGAGATGTTTGAAATTTTTTTTATTATCCATCGTATTTTAACCTCCGCCTGGACTATTTGATCTTGCAATCTTCAACCTTTTTCCGTACCATGTAATGTGCACATGATTATTCACTATGTGCTTGGTAATTATTACGTAACATTAATTAGCATACTAATAATGCGGTGTGCCGATTAATGTGCAACATATTTGAAAATATGATTAATGTGGTGGGAAGGATGCTTAAGTAATATATTTATGTATTTTGTTAATGTGATGTGCTGCTTATTGTATAATATACGAATGCCTTCGTTTTAATTTGGTATAGTAATTGTTATTTAATAAACTTCAATGAATGTTTAGTTTTGTTACAGTGGTAATTAAATATTTCGACGAGAATCGAGCTTATTGCATTAAGATGTTAATTATATACACGAACATGCTTTCATTTATTTTACGTGTGTCCAATGTTTATTACTTAATCTAACGTAGCAAGGCATAACTGGTTTGTATAGTGGCTATTATGTACAATGTATACGTCTGAATGTAATTATTTGCATTACATAATATATATTGCGCTTGATGATCTTCTCATGCATATACAATTATTGAACTAGTACGCGTGGTCTGCCGGGGTCGTTGTGTGTGGTAGCAACAAGAATTACACCACTGTCTCACAGAGAGCATGTCGTAAGAGGCGACAGTGCGACATGGCATAACACAGGCTATGGTTAGGTGGTATGTTTAAGGCAGCATAGACGGTGCCTAACAATCTGCGGGTCTACTTTGCTATATTGTTTGTGTCTATTAAGATGGTCTCGTTCATCGGTCAATACCTCTTCGTAAGCAATGTCCTAACGCAGCGGAGTAACATCCTGCTCGAGCCTAGCCCGCTAGGCAGGAAACCCCTCTCCCGGCTACATCCAGCTCATACCAGAGCTCAGACCTGTACATGAATCTGCGTTTGTAGAAGTACAGGTCGACTAAACACTAAGAATACGAACAATTGTTCTTTCTTCACTGGGTTTAGGATCTTTTGTAATATCAAATCTGCAGGCCAGTCGCCATGATGAAGTCTGTTGTCTTCACCGGATCGGATTGGCTGTCCCGCAGCTTTTGTCTCATCTCCACAACCTCTAACAAAGCCAGACCTCTCATTCCTCTATAGAGTGTGTGTTCCCGTAGTATCTGTTCAGAATTCTGGCCCTCTGTCCCACATGGGCAGTCATAGATGTGAGATATTTAATCGGTATATACGTTCAAGTAGTCGGCAGGGACCAGTTCGTAGGCTTTCTTTTAAGTTTGTCATTTGGGTCTTATCTGCTGCCTATGTGAATGTCTTCTCTCCATTAACAAATGTATAATTATAATATTATTATTACAAAAACACGTACACGCATGTCACTATACATTAACATGTGCGACTCAAAACCATTACTATTTTACATTGGATTTACAAGCGCAATTCATGAAAATCTAACCTGACATTGGGTTCAACGTAAATGCCGTTGTACTAATAGATTATGTATCTGATAATATACACGATAACGTTGCTGAAAGATATTTGTGAACATAATATTGTAAAATATGTTTACTGACTTCAACTTTTACTAAGCTGCCACACCTACGAAGCTGATGTTAACTGGGTATTTGAAACCTTCCATCACAAAACAGATGATGATGATAATGTTGTTAACTATACCGAACAAAGCTATTCCCAGACACAAGATGGCGCTGAAAATCCACTGACAAACTAGGGTTACAGTATCATCAACATACGCCGGATCTGCGCGAACTAGACTGACAACTAAACATGGCACAAATTCTGTCTGCAGCATTGTTTCTATCTGCAGTGTTGTGGTAGCCCCTGCCTCATCCATATGTGTGCTTCTAGATAATTTCAAATTTATCTTGTCAAGTTGATAACTTTAGTACAAGTTAGGAAAACCCGTTTTATTATGCGTATGGACTTTATACAAGTACAATTGTTAAATAACAATGTATTGTTAAGTACTATGTATTAAATACTACAAAAAGACATACGTATCTTAATAGGAAAGCAATCGTATATACACGAGCAATGTATTTGGTTGTTAACCTTAACGCTGTATGTATAATTTAACTATCTCATGTCGTCATATATCGACAAAATCTACTAGCACTTGTAAAAGTAAAATAATTGAATGCGATAAATATCGTTTTATTGAAGCTCTGACAATTCTAAAAACACATTAGATTCATTGGCAAATGGTAGAGAAACTTCTGAAAGAGCTATTGGCGTAGCAGTTTAGCAGGCAAAAACAACACGATCATTTTGTGTATTCTACTATGTAACCTGTACATTATTCTCTTGTGTGAATAGTTTACATATTACATTAGAAGACGTACACCCGCTCACACATACACACGCACACACAAACACACACACACACACACACACCACACCTACATCCACGTGCACACACACACCCACACACACACACACACCCACCTAATTCCAGAAACATGAAAATACCGTTATTTGTGTCACGTAAACGTTTACATCAGTATTTACCGCCCTCAAATCTTTATATATCAAATAATGAACATGCACATGGCTAATCATTTTGCTGTCGCCGCACAGGAGAAGGAAGACCATCATTTAGTTGAACACATTCATTTAACGACGATTAGGTTGACATATTGTAAACAGCGAACATCAATATTAATTCGTACCGCCTTTATGCGATGTTTTTAATTATTGACTAATGATCACGAGAAAATGTAACACAACTACATGCAGTTACATGTTGTTAAAATTATGACAAACATTTGGTTAACGTCTGGATATATATATTGTTTACATTTTCGTATATATAACTTGAAATATGTATATATATATATATATATATATATATATATATATATATATATATATATATATATATATATATATATATATATATTTGCTAGTTAACTACTTATAGAATAGAAATGTTCCTGAAACTAGAGGCATATGTTAGAAAGTGAAGTAGTTCTATATCAAAACTGTGCAGATGTCTGATGATTAACTCCACTATAGACATCTTGATCTTGCTTACTAACAGGAATACAACGAGGTTACTCAAGTAACGATTCACGATTTGAATTGAAAAAGCAGTTAAAAAAGAGGATGAAACGAATTATTGATTTGACAAATAAACCATAAACAACATTAGCTTATTAAAATTAAATTGAACCAAGAACCTCAATGAAGCACCACGACTGCAACGAATGTACTTGTAATTAAACAATACCCTTAAAGAGAGATATATGATGAGAAAAAGCCAAAATGAATGTCAACACAAAAAGCTTGTGAAGCGTGCCAGATATATTTCTAGGGAGTCTGTTTTGCGCTTCTTTTACCAGCGTGCCAGACGCAGGCAGTCTTTCAGTTAACAATGCATTTGATGTTCGGTGATGCAGTTGTCTGGCATGCGCCGACTTGGCTGGCCTACCTGATCTGTGACTTAAGCAACAGTGTATGGATCCTCGAGATGATCTCGGTGTCTGGCAGCCTTACCTGCCATTGTACTTTCAACAATCTAATGTGGCAGCTTGCATGGACGTGGTTTAATGTTCTAGCATGCCTGATGTACAGTACATCTCTCACAGTCATACAGAAAGGTGATGAGCCGTACGGCTCGGTAGACTGAGTTTACAAACAAGATTACGACTCCTCCGACCCTCCTCGATGTTGCGCAGCTTCTCATTTGAAACACTTACTTTGGAGATTATGTTCTTGACCTCGGAGCTAATTGTAGTTTCCCTGGAGATGAACATATGATACAATTCAATCACCAAGAAAAACTAAGTAGATGTATATCCAACTTGAGAGTGACACAACTTAATATGAGTGGAAATGTTTATATCTTCATAATGTTAGACTTCCGATTCTAACACGCCTATCGTGAGGGCATGCCAAAGACAGAATATCAATTCAGACACAATCAATGTTTAGAGACTTTAAAAAGTGTGTATCCCAAAAGTAAATAGAAAAATTATGTTTTAAATTTATTTTTTACATTACTCACTCGTCATAGCTTATTTTACACTTAATGTTTAACGTTGAAAAAATTAACTAACAGTGTCACCCGAGTTGTAGATTATTTTCTGCCAAATTGATGTGCACAAGTGATTCCTCAAATAATTCCTCATGTGATGCATCATCAACAGACACAATACATAAAATATTGTTTGGTGTTTGATGTTTAATATTGTTTGAATAACTTATAATTACTTTTGTTTTACAATGACATCGACAACATACTAGTTACTTTTTCTTCTTCTTTTGACTTACTGCTTTTACCACACGGCGTCGCAGAGAGGTGGGATGGGTACATTTATTGTTATCGATAAGTGGGAGGCTTGTGCTGTCGTTAGATCTAACTTAATAGAAATGTCAGAGGCAGACCACGACGTCGATTGATCGAGTGTGCCTCTTGGTCGACGGCCGGTGACCTATATTCTTGATGCAGGTTTGTCATAATGCATTCTGACTAAATGACCAAACCACTTGATTTGTAGAGATTCAATGAAAACTGGGTTTGTTCCAACTGTCTGCCTCAGTGTGGTGTTGCGGATTCGATCACGGATTGTCTTTCCGACTGCACTTCTAATAAAGTCCATCTCACTGCTCTGGATCTTACTCTTATGGTAGCTAGTAATGACCACGATTTACATTTGTAACACAGTGTAGAAATAAATGGTGTATTTATCAGCCTCATCTTAGTTGAAAGAAGCACTCTAGGGTGTTTCAAAATCGGTGTAATTTGATGATGAACTTTGTTCGCCTTCTGAATGTAATGTGGAATCTCTCAGTCCACTATGCTGTCTTCAGTAAACATAATATCCAGGTATTTGAACTTCCATATTTGCTTGATACCAATGTCACGGATGTAGCAATTTCTACGCAATTGTTCATATGAAATCAACATAGTCTCTGTCTTACCTGTGTTGATCTTCTTGTCAATGTTCGTTACAAGAGAAATTGAGATAGTTCAGGTGGTGTTGCAGGTCGTCGCCATGTTGGTAAAAGATGACCTGAGCATCAGCAAACAACAGTTCATTGACATAATCGTTATGAGTGTTAGCCAACTGTGTAATTGTATCCATGTAAATTATTAACAACAGTGGGTACAGTTTACGTCCCTGTCCTACACCACTCAGCAGTAGAAACACATTTGTTATACCTTCATTCGCTTGTACTGCACAATCACTTTTTACGTACAACACACGAATCAAGTAGGTGACCCTCCAAACCATATTTCTCAATTACCTCCCATACCCTACAACGGGTTACCTGGTTAAATGCCTTTCCTTGATCAATGAAGGTCACTTGGAGTTTCTTATTGTATTTGATGTTTTTTTTCACTTAACTGTCCGAGCGTAAATATTGTATCCGTACACCCCTGCTATTCCGGAAGCCTGATTGTGAAGTACTGAGCAGCGGAACGTACTCGCTGCTCAAGGACCCGTCCGAACATTTGTCCAAATTAGCAAAGCAGGGATAAGCCCCTATAATAGCTGCAATCTTTGTTGCTGCTCTTGTTTGTTTTTTCTCAAATATGTACCACTGCTCTTTGCCAATCACCTGATTGAAGTTCTTTGTGAACCATCTTACCGCTACATCAAAACACGCTTTTGTGGCATCTGCTGTATGTTGGCTACACCTGGAACCTTGTAGTTAAGACTTCTTCTAATTGCCTCTCTGACTTTTTGTCTTGCTCGAGTATCAATCTTCCGGTATGCTCAATATTGTTTTTTTTTATGTGTGCCAATGAATGACGTTGCACAGTTTCTAAACCGTCGCCTAGCTGTTGCTATTGGCACAAGTAAGTATGTGAAATACTCCTTCCATCTATCTCTTATCCTGTCAGGTTCAGTGAGTGGTTGCCCCTCTTTGTCATTGACCTCTGTATAAGGACTATATTTTTCACCTCTCATACTGTATCGCAAACGACCTTATTTTGTGATTAAATTGAATGCCATCATTGTCATTCGCTATGGACTGATATGGTCCCCTAGTATAGTTGAACACATCAGACTCCACCGCTTAGTGGCAAGTTCAAATCTCCGTTGCACATGCTTTTTTTTAATCGAATGGGGAAATGTCTCGTCGGTGTCCAATACTCGTGCTCGCATGCTTTCATGGGGTAGTTTTACCAGATTGACCCATTTACCAAGACAGCAGATATATTTTAAACATTATCTACCGTAGTCCACCTCTGTTGACACTATCACCTGGCTCTGTGGCATCAATGAACTGCGCGTGTATATCAATATATTCTTCCCACTAGATTCTCTTTAATTTGAAGAGCAGCAAATATGACGTCCACAGTTCCTCCACGAACATTGAACACACACTAATGGTCTAGCCTAATATTGCTGTATCTAGGTGGTTGAGCGATCCACGCGCTAGGATTCACACCAGAGACATGTTGAGAACATTATCACACCTGACATGTGCCTTTATTTTTATAAACATCAAATCATCCCAATTTTGTATGGGGCTGTCTCTTCAGACTACATCCGAGTCCATTGTGATTTATGGACAGACAAATCTGCGCTAATTGTGACGTTTCCATTGATCCTTGCTGTAGAGCATGTCTACCTGATCTTCAGTAATGAGTTCAGCCACATGCAAGCTCATTCCATCTTGGGCATTAGTCGGATGGCCTCTTTTTTTACTGAAGATTGCTTGTTAAATGCATTTCATAAATGTTTTGCTCACATGACGAGGATTTCAAATGTCACTGATATTACTTCTTCTTCTGCGATCATTCTCGATCTCCCGATACAGGGCTTTGCAAGTAGCAGGATGTAGTACAGAGAACGGAATGCGTTGTGTCGCTAGTTTACAGCTTGATTTCGATATTTGCACCTTTTGGTTCGACACATCCTTTTTTGGCAGTGCTATTGATAGTAGTAATCCCCCAGTACTGATAATTTAAATGTTCTCGGATAGTTGTAGACTATAGCATGTATTCAGTACCTCATATAATCTTTCTGAACGTCTAGATCTCGTCGGCCCGTTTGCTTAGTTAGTGATTTGATCTGCCGTAACCTACTCTAGATTACTAGTATACGTTGTTTTCATTGACGAGTAAGTTGTGTAATTTTGAAGGGGCACTTGTGACTTGCATTTTGTGAAGAATGTTTCTATATTTATGTTGCATTGCCATCGAATAAATGTGTGCCTGCACGTGGAAAGATCAAGGGGCGTTAGGGCTATAGAATAACACAGTATGTCTTCCGTTAGTGCAGTCAGGACAAACGCGCTTTTTCCAGTGTGTCCAAAGCTCAGACACCTGGATTGCTTTGTAATTATCCCTCTACATGTCATCCCTAATGCACATTTCCAGAAGATGTGTGCATATCATCAAGGGATCTACTTCTTGGGTTGCTCCATAGTCGCATGGCTCATCATCAGTAAGTCAAGGTCTTTTTTTAATTCTTCAAGCATCATGATGCACAAGGTTATTTTGTGATTTCCATTTTTGCGTAAGGTAAGTGGTATCGAGTCTCAGGTTCCTCTAGCTGGTTTCAGGGAACCTGCGTCAGGTAATTGCATTTTCTCCTTGAACATTTGTCGGAATTAGTCTGTATGAAGTACGTTGTTTCCAAACTAAAATTAATCTAGTATCTATTATAGTTCTTCAATGAAAACGATCCTAGTGGGTCCCCACGTCAGCTTTCAAACTGTTGTTCTCTCTTATAGTTTGTTCGCCTTAGGAGTCCACATAGCTGAACTTTTCAGTTCAATTTGGTGATATTGAGAAGTTAGTCCAACATTTCGCATCACACGTGCCTGAAATTAATGTTTCATCATACTGGTCTGGACAGAGATGATGTTGACACTATGACAGTGGCAGAGTGAATGCATCCAGGTGGTTGGACGATTGCGTTGTTAGTTATACGGATTTTTGTTTATGTCGCATATCTTCAGTAAGACTAAGTCATGTCATTACATTGTCTAATCATATACGATATAGTTCAACTCGCACCGACTTTGGTGTTGTAATCGGAAAACGGAATCTGTTTGTCAAAAGTTGGAATTACATCGACAGTGAAATCGAGATTATCATAAAACATGTCGCTGACTGCGTCCAGATGTATCGGCATTGGTAGATATAATGTTTGTTCATGACAACAATCACAAGACAAGTATGTATCTGCGCTCGAGTCACATACACAACATACAAAGAAAGTGAAGTAATGAGCAGCCAGGTGTTGCACAGAAGTGTGTAGTAAATAGCAGATTGTGTCAGGACAACCCGAAAATGAAAAATATTAAGTATAGTAACTACTATTAAGTGGCAAGTATTTATTGATTTTCTGTTTTATCTTTGTTTTTTTCTCTCAAATTGACCTGGATCAGTTGAATCCAGTGATAGACAGCGTGTTATGATGACATTTCCTGTGAACAGCGATTCAATACCCACTGAATGTTATTGTCGACTGTCACGTGTATTTAGAGAACATACGGTAGCAAATTAAACCGTGTTTGAATGGTACAAACGCTTTCGCGAAGGAAGTGAAACTATCAAGTATGAGCCCCGTGAAGGTCGAGATAAAGTTTCATTTCCAGTGAAACCATACTCAGTGTTATGGGGTCATTTTGAATGATCGGTGAGTTACTGTACGCAAAGTACGCTGCTGGTATAATCAAAAGTTGTTTGGACAATATCTCCATGTATCACCTAAATGTTTAAAATGTTCCGTGTCAAAAAGTGCCAATGCAACTCAACTTCTGACCAAAAACAACAACGCGATACCACATACAATCGATACAACTATTGCAGTTATCAACCAATTGCATTATGAGGTACTGCCCCTACCCGCCCTACATGTTTCGAACTAGGGCAATGTTCATATGAATGGCGAAGTACGTCAGAATATTATCCATTGGCCCAGGGACCAGCCAACATAACTATATGCTGCCGGTATACATAGGCTCGCAGGCATAAGGGACAAACTGCTAGCAAAAAGTAAGAGACGGAAGACTGTCATTCGAGGTCATGCTCTTCGCAGACGATGCTAGCCTAGTTGCCCACACAGAAGCCGAATTACATATCCTTATCAAAATCACGGCAAAATCATGTGATCTGTTTTGATTCATTATCATCATAAAAAAGACGAAAGTGATGGCACATGGTGCAGATCATCTATATATTGTCTTAAACGATAACAATATGGAGGTAGGAAACCACTTCAACTTCATCGAATCTATCGTCACCAACAACCTTTCACTGGACGCAGAGCTGCAGAAACGATTAGGAATGGCCTCATCAGCCCATGCCATGTTCTCCCAGGAAGTGCTGGATGATAACATGCTGACCATCTCCACAAAAGTTGCTGTATGCAGATCATGTGGGATTAGTACACTGCTCTATGGCAGCGAAACATGGACATTTGTATGCTTCACACGAAAAAAGGCTAAATGCTTTTAAAATGGGCTGCACGAGACACATAATGTCATGGAGTGACCGAGTTATTAACAAAACAGTATTGGACTGTGTAAATATTGTCAGCTTAGTTACAATTATTCGACAGGACCGCTTGCAATGACTTGCTCACGTTTGCAGCATGGAGGATGGGCGAGTACCAACATAAATCATTTACGGAGAGCTGACCAGGGGCAAGCAAAAAAAAAGTCCTTTGCTACTAAGATATTCGCAAGCCTGATCTGAAGGTGTTGGATATGAACACCTGCAACTGCGAGGTACTTGCCAAGTACAGACCTACCTGGAGGCAGGCTCTGTCTGTTTGTCTGCAGGCAGAGGAAGACAGGATGCAGACTCCAAACGTTTGCATAGAAAACAAGGCCAACAACTGACTGTACCCTCTCTAGCGTGAAGTCCATTTCCTTTCAAGATTGGCAGAATGCCAATTAATATATATATATATATGTCCTTAATTGTATGTACATTCCGTGAAACAAGTTTGATGTGTATTTTTTTTAATTTATTTTTGTTTCTTATTTATTTAAGAAGCAGTACACATGGAGCTCCTCTGTTCATCGTTAAGCGGTCATTATTGTACGTAGACAAGCGATGATTATGGTACTTTTATTGTAGCCTCGTCATTGGGATACAGAGGTAAGCAGTGATTTGATTAAGGGAATGATAGAAAGCGAGATAGTTTGAGTCAGATAGAGAAAGAGAGAGAGAGAGAGAGAGAGAGAGAGAAGGAGAGAGAGAGAGAGAGAGAGAGAGAGAAAGAGAGAGATGGAATGCTCAGTCAGCCTCATTCTACGTACTGAACGGGGAAGAAAGACTAACGTCAGATCAGGCAAAACATACCGATCCGACGAGTTAGTCAGGATCAGGCAAAACATACTGATCAGATGAGTTAGTCAGGATCAGGCAAAACATATTGATCAGACGAGTTAGTCAGGATCAGGCAAAACATACTGATCGTACGAGTTAGTCAGGGTCAGGCAAGACATATTGATCAGACGAGATAGTCAGGGCCAGACAAGACATACTGACCAGACAAGTTAGTCAGGGTCAAGCAAAAAATGCTGATCTTACGAGTCAGTCAGGGACAGGCAAGACATACTGTTCAGACGAGCTAGTCAGGATCAAGTAAGACAGACTGATCATACGAGTTAGTCAGGATCAGGTAAGACATACTGATATGACGAGTTAGTCAGGATCAGGCAAGACATACTAGCCAAGACCCTTTACCTTGGCTTCCTCGTAGCCTTCCTCGGAAACGAGCTGTTATCATAGCAGGCTGGCTAACGAGGTGAGGGATCGACGTGATCCCCGTACCTGAATGACACGCAGATGAAGCCAAGCGTAGCACAAACCCCTGGTGTAACCCGGTCCACCTTCATCAGCACGCTCGGGATGTGAAGAAAGCTACTGCAACCCACCACTTAACGTCCTTTTCAAAGAGTAAACCTACTAATTTCGGGCATACGTAACAACGAAACAACAACATATCGAACCATTTCTAATAGGTATCGCACACGCTAAGTTGTTATTGTTGTTACTATTGATGTTGCTTACACACGACGAATACGTTTACTATTGCGTGCTACTGAAAAGAGCATTAAGTGGCATATTGCAAAAAGCTTTTCTCACAACACGAGCTTGCTGATGAATGGAGAGGGGGGAGATGCGGAGGTTGGTGGGGGGGGGGGGGAAGCGTCAATTATAATATGCTGATTTATGTAATATGTATATGCTATCAGCACGATAAAGGCGTATGACTGTTATATTTCGACGTCCACCGCAACTACTACTTCTCAACGTCAGTCTAACCCTTGCGCCATGTTTGTTCTGTTCCTCACAAACGCCTTCACGCTCTCAGAATCGATTTTCAGACTTGTGAAAATCGGACATGTTTCCACAATATATCTGTCAAACTGTTCAAACCTCTTATCATAGTCTACAAAGTAAACATGTAACGGGCAATTTAATTGCACAAACTGTTCGACTATTTCTCGTAGTCCAATTATGTCAACTGTGCAGGACCTGTTGTTTCGAAAGTCTGCTAGTTGCTCTCTCATTTTTAACGCAAACGGTCTCAATCTCTGAAGCATGATCGTGGTTTATTTCTTCCTAGGTGCATTATGCTTCTATAATTAATACACTGATGCACACTTTTTTTTCAGCAGTTTCATGCCATATCATTTCCTTCAGTCAGTATATACATTTTACGTCTGAACAAAACCCACTAAGGAAACTAGAAAAGCTCAGTTCATGTTTGTACATCAATCTTGATCATCTCTGTCGTTACAATATCCGGTGACTTCACAATCTTTCAAATCACAAATTGCTTTATGAACTTTTTCTTTGGTATGTTTCTCGCAATTTAACATTATATATGTGAAAGTAGATGGAATGTATGGAGATCCTGAGTAGCAAACTATTTAACATATTTTCGGAATGCTCATCTGACCATACCCGCCGGTAATCACACGACGCTGGTATAAAAAAAAAAATTTAACCGCTTGCACATTCATATTGTTTATTCAGTTTATTTTTTTACTATGCACTTCTCTGATTGCCTATTCACGACCTTCATCTACACAGCAACCATTACCCCATCAATATATATATATATATATATATATATATATATATATTTGCAAATGATGTATATACACAATAGAATTCGTTGTCATTCATGTTATTAACTCAATAACATACATGAATCTACATGTGGATGCGTATTTAATTTCATGTCAATTAAACTCTCACTGCTTTGTAGTTGCCAGCTATTGCACAACTAGTTTCCTGTGTGATAACGTGGTAGAAAATGTGACCCACATGTTATATCTTTAATGAAATCCACATCGATCAGGCAACATATCCTAAATACAGTCGCGAACTGATTCAGTTCTAACCACCTCTTGCCAACAAGAAGATTGTTGCCCGATGCCACATATTTCTCTTTACGAGCCTTGACATTCTGTAATGAGAACCTGAACATTCGATTGATACTATAGTGATCGAACTGATTTTTCGTCCGAAGATCTAGTGGTCCGCCGGGGTCTTTGTGTATGACAAGGACAAGAATAGCACCATTGCCCCGTATAGAGGATGTCGTAAGATGATACTAACTGTGTGACATGGCATAACACCTGCCATTGTTAAGTAGTTAGTTAAGAGCAGCATAAATGGCGCCTAACTTGCACATTGGTTAACCGCCTTCCACGGCATATGCCCCAATGTAATAAAATAATATGCTGCTCGAGCCTAGCCCGCAAAGCAGGACATCCTCCTCCCGCTTACATCCAGCTCATACCAAACTTGCACTTGCACAGGATAATTTACCACTAGAGAAGTACAGGTCGACTAAGTACTGAGAACTACGACCTAGTAACAACCATTATGTACCACCTTTTGTTGAAACACGTTGCTGTCAGGAACCAGTCATTCAGCAGATAACGTCCTGCCTGTCACTAATTTGCTCAAAACCAATTTTCCAATTTGCGACCCCAAAAACCTACGTCGTTTGTCCACACCACTTTGAGGGTTCCCATATAAACCTCCCTTCACATTCATCTTTCTCGTGTGAAGGTGCGTAGCATCTAATTACATTTTATCAGATGTCCTTAATTGTAATTTTGAAAGCAACCCTAGTCAACCTGGGACCAGTTGAGTGCAATACGTGCTAACTTGTACAGTAGAAAGGCCACACCCTTAGCACGGTGCGCTCCTTTTCCCATGTGCCCAGAAGTAATTAGCATTTCCTCCGAGTTCACACATGGACAATGGTTCACACCTGCGCTTCGAGCCCTAACACAACGTGTTCCAGTGAAACCTAGTATGTAGATGAACACAAACAGGTCGGCCCAAAAGTGGGCTTACAATTATTTAATGTTGCTGTTTCTATTTGTTTTCTGTACATTCATTGTGAATGATAGCAGCACGTGTGAGTCAAGTACAAAGAAAGTGCATTCTAAAGCAGTACTAGACGACTGAAAACGCCGATAATGTGGGCACATCGGAACAAGAAGAACTTGCCACTTCTCCCTAACATGTCTGACAATGTGTCGTACTAGAGATGCATTTTTTTTTTGTTTTTGCGTTCGCCTTATTTATCTATTCCCCAAGGCGTGTGTGCGTTACACTGTGGTTTTTATTCTGCGCCTGTCGGCCCAGTGCATCCGACTTCAGCATGCATTTTATGTAAGGGTCTGCTTCCTCCTGCATTTTCTAAGGGTTTGCTTCCCCGGGGTAACGGCCGGTGCTGTGATGGGGATCGAACCTAGCACCTTCTGGTTGTAAGCCGTGCCACTTAACCACTAGGCCACGCCGTCCCCCAGAGATGCATTTGAAGGAACGGTTACAGTCGTTAATACACTGAACTATGTACATCGTATGACGTCTGTAACAGCAGTAAATGAGACGAGAGTCGTATTGATATTGTATTGATAATTAGGAGCTTATTGAGGAACTTCGCATTGCACTACAGCCAGAATGATCAACTTTCACCTTCTCAAATACTGATTGTGATGTGAAGAAAGCAACTGTAACTCACCACTAAATATAGTCGTCATGAGTTCCTAACTCAAGTACGAGTGGCATTAGCAACAACTGGACACAGACGCGCACCTACTTCATTCAATGATACATGATAAATAATAAATGGAATATAACAATCGCATCGCAAAATTGTAAAATCGCTACTCTTGTATTTCATTTCACCCATTGTCAGGTTTGAGTTTGTTACAATAGTATCTGAGATATTTATTTTGCCGAATTATATTCTCTTCCGAAATAAATAATTCAACAAAAAAAGATAAGCAAAGTGTATTCTTATGCCTAATTAAATGATTGTCTAAAGCAATGTCATAATGAAATGATTTATAATTACGTGTTGTTCAAATAGTATAACGACTGATGCATTGTAAATTGTATACGAATAATCTATGTCGACATTTACAATACTGATATTGACTGGAGGCTGACACACATTTATAATGTCCACGAAGCTATGACCTTTCTAGAATTGCTGATATTTATGCGCAATTATATGCTGGCAGATTTCATGACATGTAATAATTTGTTAGACATTATTTCATTATTACCTGTTTGTAATTTATTGGATAATAATATTGTAGAAATACGTGCGTGTCTGGACACTTGTATGTATTTATGATCATTGTGTTGTGTTTTGACTAATTGAATGTCAGCAAATATTTTATATATGACAACAGAAACGTTTTATTTTTAATTTTTCTATGAGATATTTTGACAGAATTGAATATTAGGAGTTTCTATGTTAGTTTTGTTCTGTGTATATGCTGGTCTAAACACACTTTTTTTAAAAACAAAAACATGAGTTCGTATGTTAATATTGACTGGTACTTGTGATTTGGTAGTCATACGTAATCTGAAGCATAACATTGGGTGTAACTAAGAATATAGCAGTATCGGCATAATAGATATAATGTCCTGGTTAACACGAAAAAAGTGCCATCCCAACTCAAAATCGTATGTAGATTTACATCTGGTTAGATTGCGGAACGTATGACGTACGAAGAATCAAAACGGCTTATCAAAGCCAGATACATGACCAAATGGGAAACCGAACATACTGGTTACACCAAAAACGATGCCTATTACCAGTTGAACTGAAGAGAGCAGGTCGTTGTCTTCAGACTTCGCACTGGCCACAACAGACTGAGGTACCACCTATTCAACAAATTGAAGATAGGGTGTACCGACGAATGCCCGTGCGGTACTGGTAAAATGACCACTGAACATCTGCTGCAGAACTGCCCGACATACGAGGATCAGAGAGAGCAGATGTGGCCATTACCAGTGGAACTGCAAGACAAGCTCTATGGCAGTGGCGAGAGCCTCAGGATGACCGCCGCTTTTTTCGAAAAAATAATGGTTACTGTCTGACTGTGTACGCAGAAGAAGAAGAAGAAGATTGCGGAACTTATATTAATAAACATAAACCACCCTGTCCACTCTAATAGAACAACATTTTGCTTTTTCATTGCATAATAATCGTAAATTATTTTCATTCCAGTGCTTGTGAATATGTAATTTGCATCGAAAAATTAATTTCCGTACTCACTAACTGTCTAGCATACACAGATACACACATATTCGATTACTGACGAATGATCGTCCACATATACAAAAGTATGTTTACACACAAACAGCATGTTCGTGTAAAAAGCAAATTTATTTTGACAACATTACGTTTATATCACATATAAATGTATGTGTGAAAAGATGTTTTAATATTCACCAAAACGTCCCACAGGTATATTTCAACACATTTAAAAAAAATGTAAATGAAGAATCTGTATAGTCACTCACACATATACACACTGTCAAAGGCATATATTTATATATATTAGCACGATTGACTATGACCAGTGTACATGAGATGGATTTTCCCAGAATGTTGGAAATCGGGAACCTGTCACAGGCAGACTCATTTTCATATCTCGGTCACGGTTCAGGCCGTGGGGACATTACATCTGTCAGCGACAGTGTCACTCTGGCATGCCAATGGATTTTCAGCGCTGTGATGTGTCTTGGAATCGCTGTGTTTGGAATCGTAACTAACATCATCATCATCGTCTGTTTTATTATGGAAGGTTTCAAACACCCGGTCAACATCAGTTTTGTAGGTATGATATTCATGGAAAAGTATCACACATGAAACAGGAAATGAAAACCACCACACCAAAAAAAAAAAAAAAGATTAGTCTGAAAGTGATTATAATCTTAGTAGCAAATATGTTGGAGTTCGTGTGTCTTTCGACAAATGTCCTGTGTTAAATTCCCAGTTCGACCGCTCAGTAGTACATCAATCAGCAAATGTGTATCTGACTTTCCTTTTAGGATGGAATGTCAGCGAGAACAAGAAACGATCATTTCGCTTAATATAATCTTACTCCTAGTCCAGCGAAATGTAGGTCACTTTTTCTCCAACCACAGTGTCTTCTATGGGAAAACGTTTGCAATATTATGTGACGTAAATATAAGTGGCATTACAGAAGGGCAAGGATACATGTCAAATGAGCAAATAGCTTTAAAAGACAACCGACGTTCAGGCATTTGTAATATAACAAAAAGTATTACTCATATCGTACAAAGCGACTACATCAAGCAATGAGTTCATAATTGTAAATTCTAACCGTTTCTTGCTTTTGTTCACGATTTGACAGACAAGAGTCAGGTCTATCATCTACATTGCAATAACACTGGCCTTTGTTTTATTCCACATAACTGATAAAAAGTCGCAATTCCAATCAAAGGAATTGCACTCTAGTGCAACCCACATCTTCAGAATCTTTAATCTGTCCGTCTTAACACCCCTGCCCCATTTGCAACACAGTGGATTAATCACACCGCTTGACTAAAATGTCATACACAGTTTAATGTTTACAACTATGATGTAAATTATTACATCAATTGAAGTAATATATATATATATATATATATATATATATATATATATATATATATATATATATAAATATATATATATATATATATATATACATCAGACATCACGATATCATGGTCAAAACATAAACAGTACAGCCCGATTCCGAAAAGCGCCGTAGAATAATGGTCCACAATTCATATACTGGTACATCAATGTCACGGGTTCAAAGGTTAATGACTGTCCATCGTGGGTGTGATATATATATATATATACATATGTCCCTGTGTGTGTGTATGTGTGTGTGTGTGTGTGTGTGTGTGTTGCATATATATTGCCAGTAAAAATAACATTAAATGATAGTGTAATATACATGTAAACACTTAATATTGTCATTGATATCTCCATTTGAATTAATATATACATATTATATTGTCAGCGATAGCGACATTTGAATTAATGTATACATTTTCAATTGTTATCGAAAGCGACATTGAATATTTGTCTAAGTATAACAGTATCATCAATAATAAAAGAGATCTCTACTATCTCTTTAACAATTTAAAATGACGTCATCTCCTCAAAATGTCTAGCATTATTTCTTGTTGAACGCTTCCATTAAATAGGTGATCGTATAATGTCATGTATTTCATTGACGGTCTATATATTAAGTTTTGAACTTTCATTAACGATTTACTGATGATTTCAAGAGAGGTTAACGTTTCCTAAAATGGTTTTCTTCCTGGCAAACATCAGTTATATTATAATTAAATACATGTGTAGGAAACACATATGTGTGTACACACACTGCGACACACACACTCACACACACGCACACAAATTCGCACACAAACGCACGCGCAAACCAACACACACACACACACACGCGCGCGCACTCACATATTCATAGTCATCATTATGTGTATGTGTGTTACAATCACGCTCACCAATATCTTGTATCTATAAGTTGTTAATCATGGTATATGAGAATGTGGGGGATGAATAGGACCGTTTGGTCATTCACATCATTCTAAATATATATGTTGTTCATCGCCAAGCAAAATATACTGGTCAAGACCTCCACCTCTACATTCTCGAAGTCTTCCATGGAATGCGCTGTTTGCATGGCGGCTGTTGGGGGGGGGGGGGGGGGTGTCAACGTGACCTCGTACTAGTGAGCAATACGCAGGTAAAGCCAAGCATATCACTGCAGCCTGGAGGACGCTGATCAGTTATCGTCAGCACGCTCGGGATGAATTGGATGCTACAACAACCCTTCACTAAAAGACCTTTCCAGTGCTTGCATGCAAAGTATTCCTACACGTTGTGGGCTTTCAACAGCAACAACAATATCAATACTATCCCAATGTTATCACAATGTGTTATCCAAATAGCATCCATCGTTATCCCGATAATGATTTCCCAATGTTTAACCATAGTTATCACAATATTATTTCTCTTGTATATGTGTTACTCTCTAGGTCTAGCAGTTTCTGACATTGGATGCCTGACCACATTGTTCTGGACAAATCTGTGCTACACTCCAGCGTTTGTTGAAGCAGATTTACCATTCGATTCCATGGAGGTTCAGTACCTGACAAGTGGGATGCCACATACAGCTTTCACCAGGGTGACAAGTTGGATCACTGCTCTTATCACACTGGAGAGATGTTTGTGTATAACATCCCCTTTAAAGGTTTGTTTTGAAGCAAAATAAGAAGAGGAAAAGTCGGGAATATAGTCGACCAATGTGTGGGTCAGAAAGGGAATCGACACTGAAGATATGATGATATATTTGCTTTAAAGGAAATAGCATAGTTATATATTATACATGTCTCTGCAACGCTCTCTAAGAAGATTGTGCATGTAGACAAATCCGATGATATTGCAAGGATTTAGAATGATTTGATTGTTATCACAAACGAAACTGTATTCAATACAATGCAAAAATCTATGAATTTACATCAATTCTGATAAAATTCATGTAGTGATTGCAATGCCCATCATACCAACAAATTATAAAGAAAACCCTACACAAATTATCATGAAATTTATCATATTAGTAAGACAGTAAATACGGATATTGTGTTGAATTCAAAAACACATTTGAAAAGCCTTCTGTCAGAAGCCACGCAGCAATAGAAAAGAAATCGCTAGGGAGAAATTTTGAAAGCATTAATGTAGGGGTGTCAAAATGCCAGCATAAACACGGCAACGAAAATTCTACTGACAAAATAATGTATTTTACATATGAAATATGGATGATATGCATATAACCATCGGCCTCCAAAGAAAATATCCAAGACAGAAAACCCCGAGTAGTTAATCGATTTTCAGAAGTAGCATTGCCGCATTAGGTGAACGATTTTCGAAAGAATGTTTCGCTACTTCATTAATTCGCCCCATTGCTATTATGATAATTCATAAGATGTGTTAGACCATGATAAAAGGTGATCACGGTTTAAATAAGTAATATATTATTTCTAAGGTTCATCAACTATAGGCAAGTGAATCGAAAACTTCAATCTTTGATAAATCAGCAATGTGCTTCTTTATTTTTAGTGAGAGTAATGTAGTAATGTAGGAGTAATGTTGAAGTTAAATGCCTCAAAATAGTGTAAATTCTATTGTTCTACCTATGTCTACCTCTTGCCATATTTTTTGGTTGTGCCATTATTTTCCGGTCCAATTCTAACTAATATACGCTTAATGCATATTCGGTATTCTTCACATCTCGCTTCATGAATATATTGTTGGGCAGATAATTTCATTTTGAGACATGAAAGTCCATTTGGAAGTAACGTATTTATTTCAATATTTATTTTTAAGAATACATATTATGACTGAAAAATACACTTCATTGTCCATATATCTGTGTATTTTATTTGACATCATTACATAGGCTTATTATTATCTTAAAGACCCTAACAGCTTTAATCTGACATAATATATACATGCATACACATATATATATATATATATATATATATATATATATATATATATTTATATATGTGTGTCTTGTTACCTTACGTCATCACAAAGAACATTATGGAACAAGATTTTATCTTTACCAGTGACATCAGTAGATAAGACGTGTTTAAATACATCTGCCAAATAGTCCCAACAATTAGACACCGTTATGCGTGGTTAAACATTTCTTTACCGACTATGCATAGGAAAACACGTATTAAATCATTATCATGTAGCAGGTTATTAGCGCAACATCGCTTCAATTACAGCCCGTCTGAAAGAAACCCGATCTTTTACCAGATCTTCATCTTGCTCCAAAGTCACGCCCAAGTATTCCTTAACATCTTGGTGCCATCGTCTTCTTTGTCTGTCTCTCTTGCCTAAAACCATATTTTGTCTGTCTCTCTTGCCTAAAACCATGCCGGTCATTACCAGTATCTAAAGGCTGCTGCGGCTTTTGAAGTGGCTAAAGTATTTCCCATGCCTGCTCATTGTATACTTTATGAACGAGTTCCCTTCTTTTTTTTCGGACTTTGCAATTTTGAAGACTTTCTATTACATTTTGACTCGAAGAACCCGATTCTTTTTCTGAATGTGTCGGTAACTGCCGATGTTTCGGAGACCTCTGCTTATACTGGAACACATGATCTCAAAATGTATAATGTTTTTGGACTACTGGTATTTATTAGGAATGTCCACATGCTGTGTAGCTTATGTATGACCACTACCAGTCGTCTTCTGATTTCCGTTTAGCAAGAAGCCTTATTGTCAATTCTGGAGCACATGTAATCGAAGTTCGTGAACTGTTCTTTTTTCACAGCCGTATATTTGAATTTATGATTGCTTCTGTTTTTGTCTGTGGTCATTATCTTTGAGTAGTTTATACACATTACTTTATATTCTCTGCATCTTCTTACAGCTGCTCTAAGCCCTCTGCTCTGTTTGATAGTATCACAATATCGTCTGCGTATTTTAGATCGGGGTTGTGTATCTGCCGATTGTAAAGAGATCGCAACTTTCAAAAGTATCATCCTCTTTAATGTTCCTCATTAAGCACTCTACATTAATATTAACTAGATATGGTAGGAGAATACATCCGATCCTAAGTTCCATATATATACTTCAACCACTCTGATGTTTCACCAGATAACCTGACAACAGCGTATTGTTCCTGATGTAAATACCATATTATATGGACTGGATGTGCAAAATATTGCTTTTATTTTATTGTGGAGAAAACACGAAATACAAAATGGTCAGTGGAAATTAAGTTGCGTGCATCATTATGCGCGCATAACAAACTAATAGACATGCATTGTTATTTTCACACATTTTGTCTGTGTTATTTATCATTTGTAAAATTGTAACATGAAAATGTAATGATCATGTTTGTCTACTTTTTAAATTCACCAGGTAAAGACCATCATCACTCACAGACGAGTTACCATCATCATGATGTGTATCTACATCGTCAACATATCTAGTGCTTCCCCGACCTTTGTGGTGACTAGACTCGGTTTTAAGTTCTATCCGAGTCGAAACCGAACTCTTATTGGTCTACTCTACTCAGAAAACCGAGAGCTTGTCGAGAGTGTTTGTTATGGCATTAACAACGTGCTTATCCCATTCACTTCCTTTGTTGTTGTTTCTATATCTACCCTGACGCTAGTTATTCAACTAAAACGTAAGACGAAATGGCGAACAAAATCTACTGTTTCCTCACAAGCTGATAATGTTTCCAGTCGTAACCAGAAGATGGCTAAAATGGTTTTGATAATATCATTTCTGTTCATCGCCTGTTTTGTTCCACTTGGTATCTTTTTCATTGTTATGTCTTTGGAGCCTGGACTGTCTATTGGGGGAAAATATAACAATTATTTTACCATATTTGGAAGCATGAGTATGATGCTTGAGTCTATCAATTCCTCGGGGAATATTTTTATTTATTATATCATGAGCATTAAATTCCGAGAAGTTTTTCATAACTTGTTTAAAAGAAAAAAATAACGGAGTATTCCACTTCCAGATTATACAGCTATGTGAAGTAAATTGTTTATTTCATCTTCGTGTCCTATGATAATTTCAAATATGCATTGACAATGAATTTGGGCATTTGTGTTTCTTGCAAGTGCTCCACAGATAACTGCAGTCCATGTTGTGGGTATTAATCTGTGTGGTTTTACGTGATAGAAAAATAATTGTCGTCCATGCTGTCAGTATTAATCTAGTTGCTAGCATCACACAAGAAGGTCAGATCGCCAACGAATTATTTCGCAAAGACTCACACAAAGCGTGATATCCGAAAGAACGTAGATAATACTGTCTATATAGATCACTCCCTTCATCTGTGGCCCACTCACGCCTGAGTCTGCTGTGTTAGTATTGTAAGATAAGTTCACGTATCGCTGCATGTGAATGATCTTTTTTCCCGCCTGCTTTTGGGATATAACAAGTAATATGCTGTTTCCACATGTGATGGCTATCCTGAGAGTGCTTATACTATTACCTGTGTCTAAATAAAGGGTATGCATGCATAATTTGGAGAGTGTAGCCTAGTTGATAGCCAGCTGCATTGCTAGGCTGGAATTACAGCTCACCATGGTTCGACTGAAAAACAAATATAAATCCGGGTGTGGTTCGTTCCAAGTGCAAGCGATCCTCCAGCCAACCCAGCTGTCAATGTGTACATGACCTATACGTTGGGAGAGGTATAAACAAGGAAGAGATATGGCAGCTCCATCTCACATATGCTGCAGCCCAGTACATGAACAGTCATCGTCATCCACGACAGCAATTGTTGCCATGGGACTGACCTTTTACCTTTTCTTTATGCAGAATTGATAAAGATTGAACAAAGTGGAGAAAGCTAATTCCTCCGCTGACAGTCGCCTTTCGACGTAATGACCACTGCCTGCTTTACTAGTCATCGCCCACTATTCACAATGAAGTATAATTACAGAGCAACCATTCTGAGAGCAGCCTCATAGTAATTGTGAATTAAACCATCGCTGAAATAGCGGATGGGGTTTCATAGGGGGAGATTGTGCACACATCGTGTTGCTGCACTCCAAAGTGGGACAGGATGGTCGTTATTCTGTGAGAGAATTGTATAGACTAATAATGGGGCATTTGACAATGAAGTTATCTATGCTGACTATTGAGACAATGTGGATAATCAGAGGTATGCACGACCGTTGTCCAGAATGTATTCACAGACACAGTTGGAAGAGTGGTACGTGAGGGAGCTTTGAATGCCGGCCTCTTGATGCATGTGGGGGTGAGACAGTGATAACTGCTCTTACCGTTCATGCTCTCATCGAATGTGGACTGGATTGTGAGGATATCGGACGAGGGGAAAGAGGTTGGTGCTCAGTGGATACTGATGTCACAATTCGATGACCGACTGCGCAGTTGAACTGGTACTTTTTCTGAGGTAATGGCAGACATAGGCTAACTACCCTACACCAACTCTTCGAAACGTTATGGAACACTGGTCAAGTGCCAGTGGCATGGCGCGATCGGATAATACTTTTCCGTACAAGGGAACGGGATCCCGTCTGAAATGCGGAAATTACAGGGTTATGACTCTACTATCCGTTTCCGGCAATTGATATGCACATGTACTCCTCTCCAGACTTCAGCCCTTTGTGAACGAGGCCGCGTTGTCTCCAACAGTCAGGGATTATAGCCATTCTCACTCTCCGCCTCCTCACGAAACTGCATCAGAGTTTATCCACACTCCCAGCCTTGCCTACGTTGATCATCGAGCTGCCTTTAATTATGTGGACAGACACGCCCTTTGGAAAGCCCTACACGGGGACGGCGTGGCCTAGTGGTTAAGTGGCGCGGCTCACAACCCGAAGGTACTGGGTTCGATCCCCATCACAGCACCGGCCGTTACCCCGGAGAAGCAAATCCTTAGAAAAATGTAGGAGGAAGCAGACCCTAACATAAAATGAATGCTGAAGTCGGATGTACTGGACCGACATGCGCAAAATAAAAACAACAGTGCAACGCACACCGCCTTTGGGGATTAGAGAAATAAGGCGAACGCAATAATTTAAAATAAATCTTAAAAAAAGAAAGCCCTACACGGCGTTAGAATCCCAGGCATTCAGCTGACCCTAATTGAGGAGCTCTACAGTCACACCAGGGCTAAAATCCAGTTCGAGCGGGATTGGACAGATACATGTTCTACATCATCGTTAACCGACAGGGCTGCGTCCTCGCCCCTGTGATGTTCTGCTACGCCATGGACTGGATCATCACAGTCTCCAACACACAACCCAGGGGTCCTTGTCGGCGGCTCCCGGGTAACGATCTCGTCTACGCTGGTTCCGCACGAAGCGTAGCAGTAACTACATCACCCGTCAGATTGGCTTAGCGGCTTCATTCATGCACTCACTCCACAGAGTATGATCCAAACAAAGGCTCTCACTGAAAATCAGTCTTCGTATTTACTCATCCTGTATTGTCCCCATTCCCCTGTACGGCTCCGACACATATACACTACCACAGGGTCACTGGCAACGTCTTTAGGTCTTCTAACTGCGCTACAAGAGGCACATCCTCAAGATCGTCTGGCTTGACCTGCTTTCCAACAGTGAAGTAGTTCGAGTCACTCAACTTGCAGGCATTGTCTCTACAATTTATCATCGTCGTCTCCCTCTCTCTCCCTGGTCACGTTGTTTGACTTATGTGGGAAGTCCATCCCACGAGATGCTCCGTTAGGCGTTGGGAACGAGTTACGGGAAGAAGCCCTAGTCATCTTGGAGTCGTTATCGGTGCCGCCCTCGCTACACTTGGCTAAAACAGATCGATACCGTTCCAACAGAGCTCCAGGACATCTGGGACATGGCATTACATGTTGTCATGGGCATGGCAATTAGACGCGACGGCCATGTTTGACTAAACAGTCTATTGATTCCTTGACCGTCATCAGTGTTGTCTCAATCTCTGTAGATCGTTCGCACGTGGTGCCATGGGAGTCTTGTCCAGCTCCGTCTCCTGTATTTCGATATTGACTGCAAGGACTGTACATTCTGAGCCGCGAGTGGCAGTCCCTGCCACATGTCGCACAACCATGCTAAGGAAACTGGCTTTTAATCTTTATCTTTACCCTGCAGCCAAAAGGCCTCTGCGAGCGTGCGCAGCGACTTTACCTCTTCCAACTGGCTGTGCCATACAGATCGGTCATGATAAATCCTTTACCAGCGTTTCAATAGGATGATGCATACCTCGTGCATAGGCATCCGACCTTTTTTAGAAAGTAGGCACATTTAGTTTGTTTATAATAATGTACTGAACTTGGAATTAATTTGCAATTTATCAACATTTGCCAAGACGGTAACACTTAACAATGCAATTATTGCATAATATTATTAAGCGCCAACATGGAAATTTCTATTTCTACATGATTTAGTATGTCGAGAATACATGTTCTAAATTACGCGTGGAATAGATGCAAACAAATAAAAAGTAGAGTTAGTGCAGGTTATGACTCACAATGACAGAAATTACTGAAATGTCAAATATAACAAAATTATCTACAGTGACATGCATTTCCTGTTTTAAGGAAAGTCATTAAATACGATCTCATCATCAACAGTACATTTCGCGAATTTTTTTAATAATTTGTTTGAAATAAAAGCAATGGAGTTTTCCACTTTTTGACACTACAACTATTTGATGTCAATTGTATATTTTATTTTCCTTTAATTTCTGTCCGCTTTACAAAAAATCGCAGATAACTGCAGATGTGAACTCGCAAGGAGCATGCTCAATGCATATTTTGGAACTCTTGAAGTTGTGGTTTATGTAACCAGTTTATTTATATTGTCTTTTCTATTTGTACAGACGATGAGCTCTTTCACTTTTTTTTTAATAATTGGTTTCAAGTGCTCTATAGTGTATATAAATAACATCACAGAGAATATACAAAGAAGAGTCCACAGCTCCATGTTTGCAGACGATATGGCTATGTGGACCTCTGAAAAGAATCTCACCAAGTAACATCGCTGGAGGAGTGGGCGAACTCATGGCTGGTCAAAATAAATGAGGAAAAAACAACATATACGATATTATCGCTTTCAAACAAACCACAAAACACCAAAATAAGTCTTAAAGGCAGATGTCTGTGGCTAAACGACAATATAAACTACCTGGGAGTCACATTTGATAGGCGCATGACTTGGAAAAGTCAGATCAAGAGAAACCGAATGAGTGCCAGAGCAAGAATGGCAATTATGAGGAAACGTGCTGGCACAAGTTGGGGAGCAGACGAAAGTATACTAAAGAAACTGTACACTGGAAGACTGAGACCAGTTATCGAGTATGGCAGGGCGGCATGGACAACAACAGCAAAGGCGAACTTTGATAAAATTAGAAAACTTCAAAACCAAGCCATGCGAGTTATAACAGGAAGCATGAAGTCAACGCCAATTGTAGAACTTGAAAAGATTACAAATCTGCAATCTATGACAAACAGAACAGATTGCAGAGTCCAGCAGCAAGCAGAGAAACTCAGAAGACTGACAGACCATCCGATGCATCAGAGAATAAATAATTTTGGAAATGGAAAACTAAAGCGGAGAAACTTTGCAGAAATAGCGAAAGCAAAGATGAGCGAAGCCCTTATCAACGCATTAACAACACCAAAGCCCATCCCTAATGTACACAAACCTACATGGAGGCAGCATATTTTTCCAGAGGTGGTAGAAAATATACCAGGTATTGGAAACAAAAACAGCCAGACTGAAAAAGAAAGAAGAGACATAACCCTGAGGTACATAACGAAAAACTACCCAAGCATGGACTGGACCCATGCATACAATGACGGTTCTGTAACAAATACAACACAGAACGGAGGGGCAGGGGTATTCCTGAGCCTACCAAATAGTAGAAAAATAACACTGTCATTGTAAACTGGAAAATACTCAAGCAATTTCAGAGCGGAGGCAGAGGCACTGAGGGCTGCAGTAGAAGAAATGGTGACAGGAAAAAGAAATGAAAGCCATATAGTCCTGCTTACAGATGCCCTTGCCGTAGTCAGAGCACTAAAAAGCCTGAAAAATACTGAACTTAATGATTTAACAGCAGTACTCTGTCAACTCTGTCAGCAGTCCGCACCAAAATAAGAAGTGGTACAGTGGGTTCCATCCCACTACAACATCCAAGGCAGCGAGGAGGGAGACAGACTGGCAAAAGAAGGTGCAAGACTACAACAACCAGATAATTTTAGAGTTAGATACATGACCAAATGGGAAATATAACATACTGGCTGCACAAAAAAACGATGCCTATTACCAGTTGAACAGAAGAGAGCAGGTCATGGTCTTCAGACTTCGCACAGGCGACAAAAGACTGAGGTACCACCTATGCAATAAATTGAAGATAGGTGGCACTGACGAATGCTCGTGTGGTGCCGGGAAAATGACCGCTGAACATTTGCTGCAAAACTGCCCGACATACGAGGATCAGAGAATGCAGATGTGGCCATCACCAGTGGCAACACTAGACACGTTATATGGCAGTGTCGACAGCCTCAGGATGACCTATGTTTTTTCGAAAAAATACAGGTTGATGTCTAACAGCGTACGAAAAAGAAGAAGAATAAGTTTACCAGGTCTGTGTCCGCAACACGCTTGTTTTTTGCAGTACGACATGGTCTACCGACACGTACACGGAGAAGAGACTAAACATCTACCACACGATCGACCTGTGCAAAATAATGTGGGTCGTGGGGAATGACTAGATCAACAACTCAGAGATATTGGAGAGAACAGGCACTGTCACAACATGGTTAGTCTTCGTAGGCTCCGTTGGCTGTGACACACTCTGAAGATGGATTATGGCACAATATCAAAACATCTCTGGGCAGGCCACTACTTCGTTACAAGGATATACGCAATATGGATATGAATGGTCATGCCATCGATTTTGGATGATGGGTTTTATTGTTGGTGGGACTGAGAAAGACAGTCCTTGGATGCTACATGGAACCAGTGCTGACACATATCAGTGAATAATTGATAATCAACAAGCAAGTGCACATATCTTTGGAAGTGACGGTTATATGTTTTTTTATAGAAGAATATTGTAGATCCCATGCTAGGAAAAATAATGATAGTTCTCGAAGAGGAACAAACACAAAGACAGCTCAATGCAAATATCAGAACAAGACAGTCATCCCTTTTCGGGCATGTTATACGAAGAGAAGGCTTACAGGTTGTGACAACGGAACAGATAGCAGGACATATAGACGGAGGATGGCCTAGGCAAGACGATGTTTGAACAATCTGAAAGAATGGCACGGGCGACAATCAACTATAGTGTTGGTAAACGACACACGTGATAGAAGTGATGGAGGTCCATGTTCGCCAATCAGCAGGTAAACTGATGGTGATTGCCTACAGTAGATAACTATATATTCTATATAAACTATACACACTATATAAAATACATAAACTACTTAAATACAACATCAGCTGTACATTGTATGTACGCTATATCTACAACTTATATACAATACACAAACTATATACACTATCTATTGGAGTTTGTAAAGTAAGTGCACTTGGAAGGCACTTGAATATATTCAGAGCAACGCTGTGCTTGGATTGCGAGTGTCCTTTTTATTTTTTCTTCCAACAAGTCTTATCATTTTCCCATTTACATTTTCTAAAGGTATAACGCATAGTAAAATGGATATTGTTTTGAAGAGATTCTTAGGTTTCTGTATTAGTGGTGTTGCCACGTTGTATAATGTTGAGAGGTGTTTTCGAAATCGTTGTTAAAGAGATTGATCAACATATTGTCCGACATTCTGCTCATGTCGATGTGTGGTTTACTGTTGTGGATAGTGTGATAAAGCTTTCTTACTTGCCGTTTGATTGTATAGCCCACCAGCGTGTGGTGTGTATCGCAGTTTAGTCTGAAAATATAAGTTGGCAACATATTTTCAATAGCAAACACAGAACTATAGAAGCCATTGCCCATTTTCGTTAATGTTTTCAAAGCTGCCAAGACATGAGAACGACGAATCACGATCAATACTTACTTTAGCATTGAAGTCATCAAGAAGAAAACATGAATCTTGGCTTCTAATACGTATAATGACTGATAATCTATTATCATAATAGTCATATTTGGCTTCGTGCGTCGATCACAAGGTAGAGGAGAATGGACTAACAAGGGTGATGTGACCGACAGTAGTATCGGGACAAAGCATAAGCAGGCGCTCTGATCCTCGTTCAGTCATGCATGTTTGTGACTTTTTATGTCCAAAACCTATTGAACACTCTGTTTTCATTTTGGGCATTTTCATTGCCCGTATAATAGTTACTTCTTCTAGCATTTTAATCATAGGCTCTCTATTCGAGTTTCCTAAATTATTGCAATGTTCACAAAGAGTCTGTCTACAAAGTCATTGACAAACGTTTGTCTTTCTGGCATCGGTCATTCTGTAAAAGTTATCAAACAACATAGTAAGGATGTTCTAACATCCCAGAATGAAATTCGATGTGTCACGTGAATTGTCGGCGCCGCAGAGTAAAGCTGGATAGCCTCCACTAGGTCAAATTCCGACATATTTCTAATGAGATCAAGCCTTGCAGCAGCAACACCACCATCCCATTTCCCCGTGTAGTAAATTAATCCTTGATAACGACAACAGCCGATACTGCCTGGACGTCGCTGGACGACATGTTGATAGAATCACAGTCTCCAGCTCCAGATGTGTGGTCTTAGTTTACGTCGCAAGCATGTCGGTAAACAGGTCGTCCACAAGGATGTATATGTCTCTTAAAAATATACGTTACATTGCGAACGGTTAACACTTTCATGAAACCACGTGAGTGCTTTATATTGATTTAATTGTGAAATTATGAATGGATAACAGGTGGTTCGTGAATCTAACCTAACTGTTCCATTGTGCGAGAGTAAATACATTGAATCAGTTCTCATATTACATAATGAACCAACACATACTGGGTTTATTAGTTTAATACGCTTCGTGCATAACACACAGAAGAAAAGGGACACATCATCCATAGTGGTATCGTGACAAAATATGTATCTCTAACAACGATAAATAATTAGTCTAATATACGTGTTACAAACTCACATGATGTTTTGATAACACGTTAAATGTACACACCTTTATGAATCTGGGTTTTCCAATTTCTTTGATGTGCATGAACTATATATCTGACGAATAAAGTTTGCTTGCTCCAGCAGTCACTGAACAGAATCCATGCGCAGTTTAGTTTCTCTGCAACCTTTAATGGACTGATAAATCATTATTTAATATTAGAGCGTAGATCCCTGGTCTAGGGGAGAAGCGTCCGTTTCATAATCCCAACGCACACAGTTCGATTCACGTTCGTGAGTAGTTTGGAAAATAATTTGTTATTTTCGCTCCTGCACGTACGGAAAGTAATGGCAACCTACCACACTAGAACATCACCAAGAAACGTATACAGGTCAAATAGATTTTTGGTCGTAGCAGGCAACGTTTGCCAAATGACATGCTACTTATGTTTTAATAAATGAACAATTATAGAATATTTGGCTCAGCTTTGATGTAAAATAAACTGATTATCCAACATGTTAAAACTGTATTTTAAAACCAAATGGCGAAAAGCGCGTTTGCTGTTCCTGTTCATTTTATAATAGATGAAAATATTCAAAGAGGAATTAAAAGAGTCAATATTTTTAAAACGAATTGTGAAAATCGAGTTTGTATTTTCTGCTCATGTTATAATAAATGAAAATATTCACAGATGAATTAAATGAGTCAAAGAAAACACAAATAGTACCGAGAACTGTAAATAAATGTATATATTTACCACTAATAAAGAGCTCTTTTTCAATTGATATGGCGAAAAAATGGTAGTCACAGGAATGAAACATGAAACGAAAAGTGTGGTAAGCACCACGATTATTTTCGACACTTTTTGATGACGTTCAGACGTCTTGTCTTCCTGTGCAGTTGTAGTTGATGCAATCCGCCATTTAGCATTGACGTGCAGTTTAATCACCAGAATTATTGTACAGATAATGACAACCAAAAATGAAATATAAGTAAGACACACATTATAAAATAGGTATGAGACTTAAGAGACGATATCTCGATCTTATAAGTAGACACGACCAATAATGGTTTTGTTTCTCTGTGGATAATGTTTCCAGTCAAATTTGTTGACGATATACTCTGAGGCTGCAATACCCATGATGATGATGAAGATGGAGACAGTGATGATAGTTATTCTTCTTTGTGTGAGGATAATTTTTACCTATGAAGGTTGAAGACAATAATGTTATTGGCAATACTATAATCTGTAACAATGAACGTTATGAAGTGTACACGTTTGTTTATAAACAGTTACACAAGTTTCCAAACATAATCATTTAGATTTAATACGTTTTATCATGTAACCAGAAGTGTAACTCTTTCTTCTAGCTGTAACATACCAGTATTATGTGACTGGTAGAATCAAAGTTGCAGACATCTAATCGTTATTTTCACAGATGACGTTTATGTAATACGAGCATTTACAAACTAGAGGAAACAATTAACATCGTGCATTGACAAACACACGTGAATGCTTGATTCAGCGATTGCTTCATTCAGAGCATAATTTAGTCGATGCAAGCCACCCTATCATCCAGGACAACAAAGAGGCAGACCATATTACCCCTTGTCGGATAAGAAAGAATCCTATATATACATGACGCAACAATAACGAATGAACAGAACACGTATTATACCAATCGCTGTTAGTTAAAAATTGAAAATATTTCACATTGTTCCTATAAAAAGACGCTAATCAACAACTCTATATTCGAGACGGATTGATGCGCCATCTCTTTCGCATAGTAAACAATAACGTTTCGGATTTTATTGCACAAAGCACTGGCACTAAGGAATCTGAACATCTCCAACATACCTACCCAAAATTCATCGAGAAAAAGAATGACACTTGGAAACTGAATGAAGGTATACGGAACCTCAACCTTAAAGATGCCTTTCTAATGTTCTTGAATGTGCAATTATGGTTGCGAACTAAGAATAAGACGAAGCAAAGTAAACATCTACAGTAAAATATAAATGCAATGCAATTTTCTCAGATTCAGTGTAAATGAAATGACGGAAAGCAAAAACATGGAGAGGTGTCATGGGGAGCAATACATTGCTCGAGGTAAGAATGAGCAAGATGCAATGGAGATAAAAGACACATGTTTTTGCTTGCAATACTCTATAGGGTGAGGAGGAAGAACGATTGATGTATCATTTGTAATTTGCAATACTTAATGTGGTGACCTACCATGTTAAAGGCGTTTATGTTTTTTTCGTGTAAATGAACTAAATGATGGGGTGATGGACTGCTGTTTTGACTCAAGATTGTAGTGTTGCACCACGAGTCATTACAAGTGATGATACGATATAGGAACATGCCACCTTCATCCTCGTAATGGTTCAAACGGTCATTATAAACGCGCATGCTATGTTCTTATGTCGTATGTTGTTTACGAATGCCCATAATGAGTTGGTTACTTTTGTGTGTCCTGGAAAGGACGTTAAGAGACCGGTTGAAGCATGTTTCTGGAGCGTGCTGATGAAGGTGAACCTGGGTCCTCGATGCGGATGTGCTATGATTAACTTAATCTGCGTGTTACGCATTACTACCGTCATCACGTCAATACCTAACCTCGTTACCCCGGCTGCCATCAAAACAGCCCTTTTCCAGGTAGGTTTACTATGAAGTCTAGTTGATGGTCATCTGTTCCAGCCTAGCAATGCTCTTTCTCAGAGGACAATAGTATATTATGTATATCTTAGTTCTGGTATTTCATTGCCACCGAATGTGAAAGGGTAGAACTGTTCGTTCGCGTTGTTACTTTTGACTTTTCTCTGTATATGTTCTGCATACATGTGGAACAGGTAAGGTGAGATCATTCATACTTGTTTTACCCCATTCTGCACCCGAACAATTCCGATGTGTCTACAGCTGTTCTGATCGTAGCTTGTTCTCATTTAATATAATGAATCGATGAGTCGAACCAGGTGTCGCGAACACCATGTAAGTCATGATTTCTCGTAGTTTTCTGAACCGAAAGTCAATGTATAGTCAATGAAACAGATGTGTAAGTTACATTTAACTCTTTGCACTTTTCATTAATATGTGTCATGTTAATGATGCAACATTTCGCGTCTATGCCTTATTGAAAACCTGCCTGAGCCATATTTCCTCTCTATATTCATTTGGTTTTCTAAGCTTTTCACGATGATCCGGATGAAGGTTTTGCTAAAATCTGTATGTGCTATGTGTATCGATTCAGATTACGATATTTAGAAGTGGAGAATACACAGATCATGCACATGCGCTTGTCGTGTTATGTAGTCCTAGATCTTCTTGCACAGTTCATAATAGTATATCATGACGATGGTATATCAACTGGTTTGTTTGAATTCAGTATGTATATCGTCACATCGTCATTTTCTTTTCTTAAAGTCTTAAATCGCTGGTTAAACCTTATATTTCGTAGGTTCCGTCTCCATGTCTTGGCTCAAAGACGGTATGCTGGTATCCCCCACACCACTTCGTCTTTGCACATTCCTCAGCGATATTGCTTCCATCTCTCGAGGATATATTTTGCTCTCTGCCAATATATTACCATCAACATCGTGTCTTACTTACAATGACAGTTTGAACTCGCCAGTGAGCGTTCTGATTTATTACATTTCTTGTCGTTGCAACTCGTTTATCCTGTTGCATCTTCCATGGCATGCTGCTCTCTGCCCTTCATAATCTCTCTTCTGATTTCCCGTGTGCAATTCATGTATGCGACGGATTTGTGTTCCATCCGGGATTGTTTTAGCGGTGTTCTTTCATCTATGAGTTTCAAGGTCTTTTCCAGTAACTTTTAGTGGCGTTATCTAGGTATTTTGCTACATGCATATGACATGCACATATATCTTATCTGTGGAGCTATATCATATCGTTACCATATATTCCTGCACTCCAATGGAAAACTCATGCAGTATAAGTCTGATGTCAAATGGTGTTTTTTTCCAACCGTATGTTAATGTCTGCGACTAAAAGCTGGTTGCCTGAGTGGCAGTCAGCATCTGGTAGTGTCTTTGAGATTGAAACTCCTGACCTCTGTCGTTTAAGTTTCGGAATGTAGTATATTTAGTTCCCAAAATTATCGTATGGTGTAGATTATATTAAGGTATTATTTAAAGAGTGTGTTTGTGATAGCATGGTTGTTCTCTAGGTATAACAATTAATGTATCTCTCTTTCTGTTTCATATATATATATATATATATATATATATATATATATATATATATATATATATATATATATATATATATATATATTTATATATATATATATATATATATATATATATATATATATATATATATATATATATATATATATATATATATATATATATATATATATATATATATATATATATATGTTTGTCAATCCCTTTCGAAGAGTATTGCATTGTCATATGTCAATCCTGGAGAGTGTTTGTAGATGATTAATCAAACCAATAAGAGTACAAAGCTTTTGGCACAGTGAGGGCAGATAAACAATATCTGACCGTTAGACGGAGGCAACTCGTCTCTTTCATGTTGTCCATCACCGTGCATCTCCATTGATTCGTGTCGTCCATCACCGTGCATCTTCATTGATTCGTGTCTGCTTCATATAAGCTGGGTCAGCAGAGCTTTTGCTATGCCAAACAGAGCAATCAGCAGACAGAACGATCAGCAGACAGAGCGATCAGAGCGATCAGCAGACAGAGTGATCAGCAGACATTTTCTTCCAATTGTCAATGACAATTCCGCAGTTATGTAGTGAGGTTTCTAGCATGCGTTTGCAACGTTTTAGTTTGCCACAGCTCACTCGCTTGTCTGACAAGCTCGCCATCGAATATTTTCGTTGGATGCCGCTGATTTGACACGCGGACATCTTGGCCATTCCATTTAAGCTGCGATTTGCACATAGTTGTATGGATGATGGTTATACCGGCCCGAAAAAAGAACTTCTATATGTTATCATATCTTGATATTTTATGGTGATCAGTTGCCTTTGTTAGACCAGATGTAAGTGGCCAAGCTTCGTCACATAGCGACTGCACGCAGCACATGCTTCGCAGGCGTACAAAATAGTTGGTAGAACGACAGCAGCATACATCTATAAGCTTAATTCATCTCTGTTCGCAGACATGAGATCTTAATTTTCTAAATGCTATACATACTTTGGCAATTCATCATCAATAATGACTGCTGTGAATAGTGTGCTGCCACGGTATGCAAAGCGTTCCACCGACTTTCACTTCTGGCTATTGATAGTGATACATGGCGCAATGTGTTCAGTTCTTAAGGCTGATTGGTGAAGCACTTCAATCTTACTTGCAGAAATAGTGAGACTACAGTTATAGCAAGCTGCTGCACAAATGTCAACAGTACATTCCATGTGAGTTTCTGAAATGGTATTGCGAACGCAGTCATCGGCAAGATAAGTTCACATATGATATCAATTTGTACGTTTGTTCTTGCCTGCAATCTCATCAGATATAAGACAGCATTGTTTAGGAGATAGCGGACAGTGACTTCAGCATCATTAATCTTGAACGCATACGTCAACATGTCAGCTAACTTCATGTTGAAATGGGTTGAGGCTAGGATGTACCCATGCTTCACTGCATTTTTAACTCTGAAGGGCTTTGGGTATTCATCATGAACTTGAACTCGAGCCAGCATGCCATCATGGGCCTGCCAAACTATTGCAAAATAGACATTGACACATTCCAATCTGGCCATGATCTCCCATATGCCGCCACGACGTAGTATTTGAAAAGCTTTTGTTAAATCTACACATTTGGTGAGAAGGTGAACATTGTGTTCTTGTCACTGCTCCTTCATTTGCCTAGCTGCAAAGTTCACGTTAGAAGTGACTCCACTTGTTACTTGTATCCTCATTGATGCTCTGGAAGCAGCCCTTGTTCTAGGTGATACAAAAGTGTGTCTAGTTTTATCTTTGCAAGTATCTTGCCAGCAACGCATAGCAGAGATAGCCACCTTAGTTGCCTCAAACTTGTCAATTTCCCTTTCTCTTATAACGATTCAAAATGGATGTATCTTTGAAGTCTTGCAAGATGCGCTGCTGATTAAACATTTTACTGAAGAGCTATGTCAGTTTCTCAGTCAGTCTATGTGCCTCAGCTTAGCAGATCTTCCAATGTGAGAATGCAAATGACTTTTTGTGTTTTATGGATAGTAGGACAGTGAACTAGGGTCTCATTAAATTATATATGTGGCAGACATGTATATCTGCAAACGGCTGTATCTGATGAGTTTTCTCGAGAAGCCATTGGTCTTACATCTCATGGAGACATCGTTACACAGTTTGCCCAACTCAAAAATGCGTTTACTTGTATGCACATTTATTGTATGACGAATATAAATAATTCGCCCATCGTCATTTATGAAGACCGCCAACATCATTTCAAGACATACATGTGGGTGACTGACCAAGACAATATTACAATCAAATATTATACGACACGACTAAAAAATATAGTCTCCAGTTGTTTCTGGTGGTCTCTCTCTCTCTCTCTCTCTTCGCACTCTCTCTCTCTCTTTCGCTTTCTCTCTCTATCTCGTTATGTATATATATATATATATATATATATATATATATATATATATATAAATATACAATGTAAAAAATGTAATGTTACTGACGCTTTGTATATAATTCGGGTTATCAATATTAAGAACAAAGCAATACAGTGGTATCTTTTCAATTGTCTCAACTATTTTTAAATACATTGTTGTCTTGTCCATGTGTCCATCCTACGCTTCCTCGGCCGACCAGTGTTGATCAGACTGTGCCTTGTATCAAAACAGATCCTCCACATTATCAGTGTTACGTTCCTTAACCAATGCATAGTACATGATGAGATTGCTAACATCATACACATCCTCCATGAACCATTTTTACGACGTGCATGGAAGGTCACAGTAAACCTATTCATTGGTCACATGTTTCAAATTGGGACTGGCAGCTCATAATTGAAAGATCCATTTATTTTGAGAATTCATCTTACACTGCAACAGGCCTTTCAGTGAAACACACTAACTGCCCTGTTGCAAAGACCGTTTATAAACCAATGTCTCAACATGATTAGATTATCAATCATAATATCAACCTACGTTGGCTCCATTTTTTTAAAACGCTTCGAACTTTCCGCTGCTACGTTCCTATCTTCTTCAGTGACCGATATGTTCTTAAAATAACAAAACATTGCTTAAATAACTGTGCATTCACATATTATAAATCAAACCTTTAATGGCGCCGGTATGCACAGACACCTCTCGAATGTGATAAATGCGGTGATCTAGCCGCTCAAGCAAACAAACACTGTATGTAGAATCCCAGCTGTTAGGTACTGTAACTCGACAGATTAAAAAGGTAAATATGCTGCCATGAAAGCTAGAGTGTAACATATGTTGGTCCAGATTAAGGCCGTAAGACATCCTGTGACAGACACTGCCAAACATGTACTTATGTAAACAAGTACCGATATTTATATATCAGAGAATTTATGTCGTCAGTGATAATGTGTTAATTAATTCAAGTATTTTCTATCATTCGTATCTGAGATAGTGCGAGCAGTTTCCTACCTATATGTTAATGTCCCTAGCATTAATGTACACCTGAGTAGACTAACGTATGTTAGCACCAAGTTTTTAGCTCGACACTATATCGGTCATGCATATTCGCAAAAGCTGTGTCTGCATTTGACCACTAACCATAGGTCATTATTTCAGGAAACGTGCATAAAAAAAAAAAAAGTGTTCCACATGTTTCCAAACATTCCATAAAACTAATCGAAAGTGGGCATACGGGTATGCTGCAGAAATTGTGCACAAACTGTTTTAATTCTTAAGAAGTGAACTGAAAAATAAGGAAAACTTGATCTCATCTAGGTTCAAATCCATGGATCAAGAGAGACTTCCTTCCTAACCGATCTGAAGCGCCAGATATACTGTCTCCGTTTCAAAGCCTGGCGCTAAGGGTTTTTAACATTGTCTTGCAGCCCAATCTGCCATTAATGATATTCTTCAGTTCCTAACAGTTGAAGGACGTCAGCCAGTTTACATTCTTGGCAGAATGCAAGCAGAGAATGGTGACAAAAGTGTGTCGATGTCAACGGATACGGACTGGGCACGGATATTTCGGAAAGAACGTGAGTTAACAAATGATCTCCCGCGTCCAGGGTAGGCGGCAATTGTTGCGGTAGAAGAAGCCATCGCCGATGCAGAAAGACGTGTGGACTTTGTGTACTTACGTTTGCTAGCAGAGTATTTCTCTCGTATCGCTTGGTGCAGCTCAAGTGGTGGTTAGGAAGAAACGGATGAAGACCGACCACCAGCAAGAAGAACGCATGGTTTGGAGTTTAAACACTTGCTGCGTTACGAGCCGTGTGTGACGATTTTTTGTTTCGCATAGTGGCAGGTGATAAGTCGTGGTGTCCATACATTAGAAAAACAAGATTCATGCAATGCAAGCGACCCAGATCACAAAAACCGAATAAATTCAAATCACAGGTTTCTGCGTGTAAGGTTGTGCTGATCTTATTTTGGTACTTCTTGTCGCGATTATTGTGAATGAAGCGTTTGCATGGAAAAGATGGGGCGTGCTGCCGCACTAAGACGATAGCCCCGATCTGCCACCATGTGAATTTTAATTGTTTGAACCATTTAAACAATGTGTACAGATACACAAATTTGTCTCCGTCGAAGACGTCTTCGTCTCGGTGGCCAAATATTTCAATGATCACCCAAAGTATTTTTCCCAGATGTCATTAAACGTCTACTCAAGCATAGATATGTCTGGATGAGTATGGCAACTTGTTCTAATGAGCCCCAGTATATTCTTCTTACGTGGCACCTGCTTTTGTTTTATTCTGCCACACCTGCTGATTTTCTTATCGTAAGTTTGTAATAAAACCGTTATGGTAAATGACATTTGAAAATGTCTGGTACATCTGAATCTTATTGAAGAAGTGAAATGATTAAAAAAAGGGGACGTTAGGGACCAGCACAGTATACAAAAACTACGCAAGAAAAGTTAGAAAATTAATTATAAAAGATAACATAATGTATGCAGCGGAACGATGTATGAGAACTACAGCAAACAAAGCAGGAAGGCAGATGCATTTAATGAGATAAGAACACTAACACGGGATTTCCGTCCAGTTCCACATTTCGTAAATGACAAAGAAGTCAAAACACTAGCGGAAACCAAAGACATACTGAGTAGATGGAAATAGTATTGCAGAAACATGCGTGAAGATACCACAAAGTGTTCAATTACAATCCTTAAAAAAGATCATAAAGAACCAATTTAATTACCGTCATATTGACACGTATTGTAAACAAATATAACACTATTTAGACATACATTCCAATGCAACATGGCACTATTGGAGCAGACATTCCAATGAAACATGGCTCTATTGGAGAAATCATTCCAATGAAACATGGCACTATTGGAGAAAACATTCCAATGAATCATGACTCGATTGGAGCAAACATTCCAATGAAACATGACGCTATTGGAGCAAACATTCCAATGAAACATGGCACTATTGGAGCAACCATTCCAATGAAACATGGCACTACTGGAGCAAACATTCCAATGAAACATGGCACTATTGGAGCAACAAATCCACGACGCCACTAAGGACAACTATACCATTACACAATCCTTTATTATGATCTTCTTTCAGGCAGAATGTGCGTGGCACCCTAGAAGTGTATTTTTCTTTTCGACATTTCGGCAGTTTCTATGATTGTGAGCCATAACCTGACTACATCTACTATTAATTTTGTTTTTGCTCTAATTGCATACACAATTAACAATATGCATGTTCGGCATACTAAAGAATGTAGCCATGGGGTGTGCCATGTTATCAGTTAGAGGATATTACGCTATATGTTAATTGTAAAGAAGTGCCGCTTTGGCACATGCTGGTAAATTGAAAATGAATTTTTAAATTCAGTACACGAATATAAAAATTAAAATTACATAGAAATACATGTGCCTACTTTCTCAAATAGTCATATGCCTATGCATGTTACTGTTATAAAAAATAACAGACCACATTACAAAAAATACATTTTCAGAGATTCGTTAATCGCAAAACTTAAAAGACGATGCCTGCAATTAGAAACAAAGACTGCATTGGCAATTTAGACCTTCGGAGAAAAACAAGTTGCTAAACTCAAATAAAAATTAATCACTACTCATTTGCTTACTGCGTGTGGTGCTTGAACATAGACTCAATTCATAAGAATACAATTTAACAATGCTTTAAATGTGGTGATAACGTTGGATGTAAATATTGAGTTGGACAGAAGGGAGATACACTCACAATGTCCTCACTAAAACAATTTTGCGTCTGACAGATGAACGAAGATTGAGTTTGCTGGGACACAATGTGATACACACAAGTTTTCTGCCGAATATTTTAGGGAGCAATACAACTTTGTTTTGTTTGTCGTTGCCAAAATGGAGACACGCTTAGATTACGTTACAGCCAGTTTCAGAACTGATAACTTGATGATGATGGTGAGAACTTGATGTATTATAGAAAAAAAAGCTTTGCGTCTCTGAATGAAAAGGTCAAAAAAAAGCTAGATTGCATCAAGAAACAAAAAACATAAACAGGATTTACATTTTATGTTAATTATTTTTGTTCAGCAATAGTGCATCAATAACGTCTGGTCAAATTTCCTGTTCTCTCAACAGCACGCGCAAGTTGGAGTTCAATTACAATTACATCGGTACAAAATATTCAATTATGTAAGGTCTGTGTCTTCATGTTTCGTTTTTAAAAGTTTGCTACCCGGGGTAACGGCAGCTGCTGGTATATATGTGAAGGTTAGGTCAGGTCATACCATAACCGGTGATTACGTTGGGGCACGCATGAAGACAATCTCACAATTCCACTCTGTCAGCAGCCCGAACCTTTGCCTCTTCTTGTCGGAGATTGATCAACTCCTTCATGACGTCCCCCTTACTTCCCCCCCCCCCCCCCTGGCCGGCCTCCGCGTTATCTGCTCCGCACATCTCCGTGGAGGATCACACTCGCAATACCGCCCGATCTCGACATGTGACCGCACCAAGCGACCCCCCCCCCCCCTGACAGCCGCATATAGGTCCCCAATAGGCCCCACTGCTGTCGTAACTCTGTCTCGCACTTCCCCAGTTGCAACCCAACCTCCGTACGCGACGTTTAACAATCTCTGGAAACATCTCATCTCCAAGGCCTGCCCTCCTCGCCGAAGGCCAGCTTCAGGCGTACACGCCTCACTAGCACAGATGAACACCTACATGACCAGCGCACGCATCAATCCGACCTTCGCGCACCAACCGTTTATCTTGATATATTGTGTTAAGCCGTGCAAGCGCCACTATTGTCTGTGCTATTCGGGCCAACACCCCACACTCTGATCCTTCATCTTTGACAATCGACCCCAGATATTTAAAACGGGCAACCACCTCGAGTTCCCGATCATTAGCTTTTATCCTGCTGTTGAAGCCTTCGGCGTTGTTGGTCATCAATCTTGTCCCTCCAGCGTCTATCTCCATACCACAGTCAAGAGCCGTCTCACCGAGCTCCACCCCCTTGACCAACTCCTGGAGCTCCGCCTCCGAAAGCGAAAACCCGTCAACTTCGTCTGCAAAAAATATATGTCCATGTCCCAGCATTGTCATGGTTTTTCCCCAGTTTGTCTATAACTACCAATGGTGCCAGATAGAACGTGTTGATGTTCTAGATGGCACATTCTGTTACTGGAGACTATCTTTTGAAGATCATGAGAATCGTACCTAAGTGTAGCTGTGGGCCATATACTCCTCTCCAACGGCCACTGTCTTGACGGATGGAAGTTCAATGCATGGTAAGTACTCCTCCAGATGCATTTCACATGTTGGAGCAGTTTCTTCTGACATCGGTTGTACCAGGCTAATGCCGTGCTCCATCGACCATCGTCTAGGCGTAACATCTGACCTGTCTATCTGTGTTTTGCCTTGCTTGCATGGATTACCGCATACTTCATCTGGGACAATCGTCTGATGTCAGAATTGTGGATACCTTGCATACGTCAGTTCCGATGATTGATTCCAATCAAGCATCTCTTAAGAGAGCCCTCGGTCACCCCCAATATATTTTCAAGATAACTGGAATAAATGTTATCTGGGGTGATTGTTGCGTTACCGAGAGCATGATGTCTTTACCAGGCGTTTGGAGTGGGTGGAAAGAGCTAACAAGTTATATATTTATGAGTGACTCCAAACTAATCTTTTTTCTTCATAACTCCTTGCCGTATTTGTTATTGCAGCGTTTTTTTTTCAGATAAATGTGTGATAGTCATTACCTATAGCTGTCTAAGAAAGACACTTCTTGGTAGTTTGAATATGACAATATTAGTCAAATAATGTCTCGGATCTTTCAAGCAAGACCTACTTTACATTCGTGTTATACAGCCTGATCTTATTCTTCATATATACTGCTGTACGGTTCCCGTTCAGGTGAAGAGAGTTGTAAGCGAATATGGCATTGCTGATCCTATTGGTCTGCTACGTCGTCCTTATCAATGCTAATTTCTAGGTCTGTAACAATTATTGCATTTATTTAATTATCTGACCACTGGTTTTTAAGAGGATTCTTTGTTTGTTAATTATTTTCATTTTCTTATTTTGTTTACATTAATCTGCAATTTATCTTCTAAAATGTTAGCATGTGTATCTTTCCAAGTATGCCTTGATGCATTTGTGACAGCATTTATTTGTATGTAAATTGTGGTATTTCAGCCGCTTACTAAATATCCATTTCATTCGTGTTTTTTTTACCTGTATTGTTTGTCACATCCTGCATTTATGGTCACGAGAAAGATTGATAAAACACTAGACCTGCTTGTCTTGCAGCAGGTTGACATCGAAATGAGTTAAACAATTATTAATTTGGATCATTCAACATGGGCCTTTTTGGTAGCGAGAATGAAGAACGAAGACAGACGAAGAAGAAAAAGAAGAAAAAGAAGAAGAAGAAGAATAAGAAGAAGAGAAAGAATAAGAAGAAGAAGAAGAAGAAGAAGAGGAAATGTATACCTTGTGTAATTCATTTGAATGTAGTTTTCCATGATACCTTAACATTTTTCAAATTCGCTTTTTGGCGGTCTAGTGTTCCAAATGCATTTCTTAAACCACAAAAGTTCATATATAAAGATGTAATTATTATGATCTGGCAAAGATGGCGCCATAACGGGCTGTGAGTCTACATTTCTCTACTGTTTTGGATCATTATGGATGCCGCTAGACCACGGATTTGCCTGGAATTCACTCTAGTCGACGACTTACACTTGTGTTCACGGAAACGTGGTGTTGTTTTCCGTCTGGACTTGTTATTTCGTTCTTTTGTTTTGATTTCTCCCATCCGTTTTTCCTGGTCTGGACGCCGGCTAAATGGCGCTACGCTTATACCTGTGTCGTATTTCACGGGTCAGTTCTGCCGGTTCACCTTCACGAATTTGGCGTGTGGGAATTTTAGATGCTACTATGATGAGCTGAATACAGCTGGGGAGAGATGCCATATTCACTCACACGCTGAGTGTTGTCCATACGACCTCTTGTGGTTATCGAAAAGGCACGACAAACTGCGTTAGAGGCCATCCCACCTTTCTACCCTGTGGGTTACATGTTTACGGAAAGGCATCGGTGGTAACCCTGAGGCGAAATCTGCATCCTATGCTATCTCCAGTCGTCTCGATGAATGTCTTGCCACTGGAAAAAGGTAGCTTAGGCTCTGTGAGAGAGGTTGACAAAAGGCGCAGTTTCTTCCTCACTTTAATCCACATCACCTCGCAAGTCACCCATTTCAGCGGACACATCAAGCGATACGACTGTCCACACGTCTGAACAAAGAGAGTGGTCATCATCACTTGTGATGGACAACTATTAATTATTATCTAGAATATTGGCTCATTCCGTCTTTACAGACGGTAGTAATTGTGCTTTGATAAAATGTATGTAACTACAGTCCAGGACGATAAAGAATGTACCTTGTAAGACCAATTAGAACAGAGAAGCGTCTTCCACAGTATGTGCAATGGAAGACAAGCCCATTTTTGGAATAGGTTGTGGGCATAACGTTGAGGAACAGAACGGGTAACGAAAAGCTATGGGAAGGGAGACGATAGAGTCGCCTGGAACTACACATTAGACGAAGAAAATGATCATACCCAATTTGTTTTGATCTAGGTAGCAGGGAATCATCTGTATGAAACCCATAAAGGGAAGTCACATCGGTTTATCCGCGAATTGGTTGCAGCAGTATATTATACAGTTATCTCCTTCATCGGCGTTACTCTTGCAATGGACTTTTTTTGGTAGTACACAAATATGACGCGACATATGCCGTTCATATTTGTAAACTTCTCGTTAAGGACTGTCCCACCTTACTGCCAGGGCTTGTCTGAAGGTATACAGCTAAACTAGACAATATTCGGAATCATCATCATCATGTTGCATGTTCTTGTCAGAACGTCGTTCTCATTACAGACATTTGATATTAATCTCGATTGGCAGTCAGTTTCCTAGTCTTGGTCGGCCTCTGCCACGTCTTCAATGGAACAATGCCTTCTAGAACTGCTTTTTTGCATTCCGTCAAGGCACTTGTTGGGACGAAAAACCTTATTTTCGACATTCAGATCGTACATAATAGCTTTATTTGTTATTTAAAACTTTAATATTAAAAACAAAAGCAACTTTAAGCGAGGGATCGACTTCATCGCCTCGGGTTCACCCCATTTTAGCTAGGTCTCTCTCAGGAGATGGGTTCCCCATCTGTCGAGAACACGAGCTCCGTAGCTCCAGAGATGAACCTATGGATCTCGCGAAAAAAAAAATTAACATCAGAGCCGAACCGTCGCAGTTCGAATTCGAACCATCTGGGGTAGTTGTCTCGCCGCGGCGACTCAATTTCAACCAGTGTTCGTAAAGCGATCTCAGTCCCGCCAGGCGGAGCGATAGCGCGGGCTTGCGGAAAACGCTCGCCTGCCTTTCCCCGTAGTGCGAATTGGGTGCGGTTTGTGGTAGTGGCTCCTCCACCGAGGTGCGCTAGTCTGGTCCGTATCAGGAAACGTGGTCCGTCCGTGGTGATTTATCTAAGGCTTATAGCAGAGCTCGACAGTACGTCTCGCTGGTGGTCCGACTCTCGCAAAGAGCTTGTGACCGGCAAATGGAAAGCAGGAATCGTTGCCTCGAGGCCCTGCGTTCTCCCTACGGAGAAGAAGGGCAGGCCAAATTGTGTCTCTAGTCCCAGTGAAATTCGTCGCCGAGGTCGTTGGGATCCGTTCTGCACAGAGCGCTGCCATCCCTCCTCGAGCGAGCCCGGTCGGTCGGTCGTCTGGTGCGTGTGGGAGGCCCCTGTCAGGCGGTCCTAGGTCGACGGAGTGAGGGACGGGTGGAACAAACCGTCCGTCCCGTCAGTCGGTCCCTGCGGCCGTCGTCCCAGCGAGGCTTTTTACACACCCTTCCTCCGCCGACCGGTGTGTGCTGTACGTACGTCTCCGACAGATATCTGGTTGATCCTGCCAGTAGTCATATGCTTGTCTCAAAGATTAAGCCATGCATGTCTAAGTTCACACTGTCTCACGGTGAAACCGCGAATGGCTCATTAAATCAGTCGAGGTTCCTTAGATGACACGATCCTACTTGGATAACTGTGGCAATTCTAGAGCTAATACATGGTTACCAAGCTCCGACCCTCGCGGAAAGAGCGCTTTTATTAGTTCAAAACCAATCGTCGTTTCCCCTCGCGGGGTTGCGGCGTCCCCACTGGTGACTCTGGATAACTTTGTGCTGATCGCATGGCCTCATGTGCCGGCGACGCATCTTTCAAATGTCTGCCCTATCAAATGTCGATGGTACGTGACATGCCTACCATGTTTGTAACGGGTAACGGGGAATCAGGGTTCGATTCCGGAGAGGGAGCATGAGAAACGGCTACCACATCCAAGGAAGGCAGCAGGCGCGCAACTTACCCACTCCCGGCACGGGGAGGTAGTGACGAAAAATAACAATACGGGACTCTTTCGAGGCCCCGTAATTGGAATGAGTACACTTTAAACCCTTTAACAAGGATCTATTGGAGGGCAAGTCTGGTGCCAGCAGCCGCGGTAATTCCAGCTCCAATAGCGTATATTAAAGTTGTTGCAGTTAAAAAGCTCGTAGTTGGATCTCAGGCGCAGGCGGGCGGTCCGGCTCGCGCCGGTTCACTGCCCGTTGTCTCCTGCCCTACCGTCTGCCGGCTCTCTCCCACGGGTGCTCTTCGCTGAGCGTCCTGGGTGGCCGGCGCGTTTACTTTGAAAAAATTAGAGTGTTCAAAGCAGGCCTCGGCTGCCTGAATAATGGTGCATGGAATAATGGAATAGGACCTCGGTTCTATTTTGTTGGTTTTCGGAACTGGAGGTAATGATTAACAGGGACAAACGGGGGCATTCGTATTGCGGCGTTAGAGGTGAAATTCTTGGATCGCCGCAAGACGAGCTACTGCGAAAGCATTTGTCAAGAATGTTTTCATTAATCAAGAACGAAAGTCAGAGGCGCGAAGACGATCAGATACCGTCGTAGTTCTGACCATAAACGATGCCGACTAGCGATCCGCAGGAGTTGCTTCGATGACTCTGCGGGAAGCTTCCGGGAAACCAAAGTGTTTGGGTTCCGGGGGAAGTATGGTTGCAAAGCTGAAACTTAAAGGAATTGACGGAAGGGCACCACCAGGAGTGGAGCCTGCGGCTTAATTTGACTCAACACGGGCAACACTGAAATGATTGACATGCCGAGACCACTCTTCTGGAGTCTAATATGGAACTGGTGCTGGACTTAGACCCCCAGAAATCTGGGGTTATGTCCCCTGTGGCTCGGTTTTGTCTGCATCCAGTGTTTGATAAAGGAATTGACGGAAGAGCACTATCAGGAGTGGAGCCTGAGACCTAAGTTAACTTACCACGCCAATACTGCAGAATGACTATCAAAAAGTACACCTTAGTGGGGTCTAATAGAGAACATGTGCTGGAATTAGACCCTCGAAAATCTTTGGGGCTACCCTTTAAGAAACTTGATTGTCTCGCTAAGGGAATTGACGGAAGGGCACCACCAGGTGTGGAACCTGCGGCTTAATTTGACTGAACACGCCAATACTGTAGAACAACTGACAAATTGAGAGCACTGCCGTTTGGGTCTAATAATGAACGTACGCTGGTATTAGACTCACGGACGACAAGTCAGCTCAAATGAAAGAACGCTACGGAAATCGTGTTTAACTCTGCAGATTTCAAATACCTGGTCATTGACAAACAAAAGCCCTCAATAAATTCGTCTGACAAAATAGTGAACGGGTGCTGGAAATAGATCTGAAGACAGGTCAGTTTTACCCTACAAATGACAGGGCGTTGCTACGGAAAAACAGCTCAAATCGAGAGGAGCCGCAGACACTTTGGTTCACGTACCAGGCTGATAAGCCAAGGGCGCGAGGCTACCATGTGGGGGATTACGGCCGAACCCTTGAAAGCCGCAATCCCGCCCAAAATCTCAGCACCACTGCAATGGGAGGCTCCTACATGCTCGGGACCTGGGGCTTGCGCCCCAGCCCTATCAGGTAGAGCCACAGTAAGAGGTCCTTGCCGCTCGCAAATCAAAGCGGGCGGAAAACTGCTTGATACTCACCCTATACGGCGATGGGGTGCGAAAAACACCAACCAAAGACTTAGAACCTGGTCGGGGTGTCGAAAACAGTAGAGCAGCCACCACACTGTGAACTGTCAAGACTCAACCACTGACCATGAGAGTTGTCCGCACACCAGGCGATCAACATCTCTGTGACATTACCAGGCTTGTCCTCTGGCTAAATGCACTCCGGTTACGATATCTACCTCTGTACGTTATCAGCCATAACTATCATGCTGGACGCAGAAGAGATGCAGACCAGCGGACATTGCACACCTGCCCCACTGTGTCAACACCCCAGGTGGCGGGGAATGCTAGGCGTACCATCCCTGCATAGAAGCCAAGAAAATAAAGGGAAAAAGAGATACCCCACTCACATGCAAATGCTACGTTTCTGGCAGGACGTGACGATCCTGGGATACAGACACACTGGACTGCCTCTCTTCCGGGTAAACCAGTCCATCTCATATATCACATACCATCATTGCACCCTATATACACGAGTAGTGAAGACTCGATAGTCTGGTAAGACAACTTCCATAGGAGAGAAAACTCTGATCGTAAACAACTGCTGCCTTGCAGATAGGCTGGGGACAGCCAAAGGCTAAGGAGGGCATCCCTACAGAAACGCCTGTTGAAATCGGATGCACGGGGCCGCAAGCCTAACAAAACAGTGCAACGTAAATCACAGTATGATGGCAGCACAACCTATTCGAAAAACGTATGGCGCTCATCCTGAGGAGACCCGCCAGGCAGCGATAGCGCCGGGCCCCACGCCTCGAAGGGGCCCACCCTTGGCTACTGGTGGTCACCCACCCATGTGTCGTGGAGTCAAGGCACATGGCTATGGGGAAACGACTATTGGCCAAAACTTCAAGACCCTCAGAATATTACAGTGGAATGCGGAGGGAGTCATTAACAAAAAACTTTCCCTAACACATCACCTGCATGAAGGTAAGATTGACGTGGCATGTATCCAGGAAACGCACCTCAACAATAACCATAAATTCTCAATCAGAGGATACCAGACTTTCCGTCTAGATAGAGAAGGCCACAAAGGAGGGGTCCTGATACTGACCAGAAACAGCATACCGAGTAGCGCGGTACCTGTCAATCACACCGGACAAGCAGAAATTGTAGGAGTTGACATAATGGCTCAAGAGACGAAGCTCCGCATTTTCAATCTGTACGGACCACCAAACAGAGACCTATCGCTCTCGAGTATGGAGGTCAGAGACTCCAACTGCATAGTGGTTGGAGATTTCAACAGCCACTCGGAGAGATGGGGATACTCTGACACAGACAGCAGAGGTGACGAAGTGGAAGATTGGGAGATAGATGCAAATCTCTCCCTAATCAATAGGCCGGAGGATAGCCCTAGCTTCTATTCAAGAACATGGCATACCACCTCGACTCCAGATTTGGCCTTCTCCACACAGGACATACACTATAAAATAGACCGCCAGGTGCTAAACCAACTGGCAGGTAGCGACCACAGGCCGATCAGGCTAACCATTGACATGGAAGTAGGCCCACAGGAAACAAAACCGCTCCCACGTTGGAATTACAAACGAGCCGACTGGGACAGATTTGCAATCCTGACAGATGGGCTGTGTGAAACCATCAACACACGAAACACCAAAATGAAGCCCATGGTAGAGAGCCTAAGCAAGGCAATAATGCAAGCCGCCACTGAAACCATCCCAAGAGGAGCTAGGAAAAACTATAAGCCCTACTGGAATGATGAGTTACAGAAAGTGGAAGATGCAGTAACAAATGCTAGAAACATCCGTGGAGGCAAACATCGCCCTCAAAGCCGCCGCGGCGAAGTACAAACACACTCTCAAGCAAACAGCAAGAGAAAGTTGGAAAAATAAAACGGAAAGTTTAAACCTGGACAAAGAAGGGAACAAGCTATGGAAGCTAGTCAGAGCCATGAACGACGAAACCCCGTCAAATAAACAAATTACTATCAAGCAAGGCGAGAACTTGATCACAGGTAAGAAAGCCGCAAACGCCTTTGTCGATCACTATGCCAGAGCAAACCACATCGAGGTCCCTGCAGATAAGCATACAGACATTATCGAAGAGCTAAAGGGGCACGAAAACAAAAATACGGCTCCTGAAGAGCACATGATGGCCAAACTAACAATGCGCGAAATGGAAGAGGCTATGAGAACACTAAAGAGAAGGAAATCTCCCGGAAAAGACGGGATAACAAACGAAATGCTGATGGGGCTGGGCCAAACAGCGAAGGAAAAACTACTGTCAGTCCTGAACCAAAGCTGGAAAAGGGGTATTGTACCCCAGGCATGGAAAGATGCAATACTGGTACCAGTACCAAAAACAGGAAAGGACAAAACAGATCCGAATGGATACAGGCCCATAAGCCTACTGAGCTGTGTCGGCAAGCTGATGGAACGGATGATAAACACCAGACTGATGTGGCATCTGGAAGAAAAACGAATACTAATTCCACAGCAAGCCGGCTTTAGACAGCACAGATCCACTGAGGACCAGGTCATCCTCATAGCCCAGGAGATAGAAGATGCCTACCAGGCACAGAAACACACAGTAGCTGTTTGGGTGGATCTGGAAAAGGCATTTGACAAAGTCTGGAAGGATGGACTTAGAGTCAAGCTAAGAAGAAGTGATGTTTGTGGGAAGATGTACAAGTGGATCAACCACTACCTCAAACAAAGAACGGCCAGAGTCCAAGTACAAGGGCAGATGAGCAAAAAGGTGACACTCGAGCAGGGAGTACCCCAAGGGGGAGTACTGTCACCCACACTCTTCCTGGTATATATAAACGATATTACAGAGAATATACCAAGAAGAGTCCATAGCTCAATGTTTGCAGACGATCTGGCTATGTGGACCTCTGAAAAGAATCTCACCATAGCAAGAAATCGGATGCAAACGGCCCTAACATCGCTGGAAGAGTGGGCGAACTCATGGCTGGTCAAAATAAACGAGGAGAAAACCACGTGCACAATATTCTCGCTCTCATTAAAACCCCAAAGTACCAAATTAAGCCTAAATGGCAAAATCCTGCAGCCAAACGACAACCCAACCTATCTGGGAGTCACATTTGATCGGCGCATGACATGGAAAAGTCAGATTGAGAGAAACCGAATGAAAGCCAGAGAAAGAATGGCGATCATGAGGAAACTTGCTGGCACAAGCTGGGGAGCAGACGAAGGCAAACTAAAGAAACTGTACACTGGAAGAGTGAGACCAGTTCTCGAGTATGGCATCGCGGCATGGACAACAGCAGCGAAGGCGAACTTCGATAAAGTTAACAAACTTCAAAACCAAGCCATGAGAATCATAACTGGTGGCATGAAGTCAACGCCAATTGTAGAACTTGAAAAGATTACAAAACTGCAATCCATGACCGACAGAAGAGACTGCAGAGCCCAGCTGCAGTCAGAGAAACTCCGAAGACTGACGGACCATCCAATGTACCAGAGGCTAAACAATTTGGGAACTGGGAAACTAAAGCGGAGAAACTTTGCAGAAATAGCCAAAGCAAAGATGCACGAAGATCCCATAAACGCACTAACAACACCAAAACCCATCACTACTGTACGAAAACCTACTTGGAGGCAGGATATATTTCCAGAGGTGGTAGAAAATATACCAGGTATTGCAAACAAAAACTGCCAGACCGAAAAAGAAAGGAGAGATACTACCCTAAGCTTCATAACGAAAAGCTACCCAAGCATGGACTGGACCCATGCATACACCGACGGCTCTGTAACAAACACTACACAGAACGGAGGGGCAGGAGCATTCCTGAACCTACCAAATGGCAGAAAAATAACACTGTCATTCGCTACTGGTAAGTACACGAGCAATTTCAGAGCAGAGGCAGAGGCACTGAGGGCGGCAGTGGAAGAAATGGTAACACACAGTGAAAATGAGAGCCATATAGTCCTGCTGACAGATGCTCTCGAAGTAGTCACAGCGCTAAAAAGCCAGAAAAACACTGAGCTTAATGACTTAAGAGCAGCACTCTGCAAACTGTGCCAACAGTCCGCACCAAAAAGGGTAGTGGTACAGTGGGTTCCGTCACACTGCAACATCCAAGGCAACGAGGAGGCAGACAGACTGGCAAAAGAAGGTGCAAGGCTACCACAAATAGATACCAGTATGACGTACGAAGAGTCAAAACGGCTTATCAAAGCCAGGTACATGTCCAAATGGGAAACCGAACATACTGGTTACACCAAAAACGATGCCTATTACCAGTTGAACCGAAGAGAGCAGGTCGTTGTCTTCAGACTTCGCACTGGCCACAACAGACTGAGGTACCACCTCTTCAACAAATTGAAGATAGGGTGTACCGACGAATGCCCGTGCGGTACTGGTAAAATGACCACTGAACATCTGCTGCAGAACTGCCCGACATACGAGGATCAGAGAGAGCAGATGTGGCCATTGCCAGTGGAACTGCAAGACAAGCTCTATGGTAGTGGCGAGAGTCTCAGGATGACCGCCGCTTTTTTCGAGAAAATAATGGTTACTGTCTGACTGTGTACGCAGAAGAAGAAGAAGAAGAATTCGAACCCCGTATCTTGAGGATTCTTCTGTGTCATTTTATTTCGAAAGAACCGATCCTCTTTTTTTAAATACGTGTGTGATGGTCTATGTCTCGCATCGGTACATTGCCCCCGGGAATACGCATGATTTGAGGGTCTTCAATTGTTTCTTTGTTAGTATTGTGCCACACATTTTGCATATCATTTGCATATTTTTGCATTGCTTTGGACAATCGTCTCCCTGTTTCCCTTGTACAGCCTACATTGTTTGTTATCAAAGAGCCAAATTATTCAAAGTAATCCACGTGTTCACTTTCTTCCAAACAAACAGTGTTTTTTCATTTGGGTCTGTGTGTGCCAATGAAGATTATCTTTGTTTAGTTTTATGTCAAGGAAACGATTCTGATCATCACTATGCATCTGGGCAGACGTTGGCAATTGTAGCATTCCATCAACGCTGTTTGAAAACGTAACTGTGTCATCTGCATATCTTAGTTCTGGAATCTCTTTTCCTCCAGTTGAGAATGGGACGACATTCACATCGTTTTCATCTATGCCCATGTCTCGCATGATATTATCTACGTATATGTCGAATATGTAAGGTGTGAGGAGGCAGTCTTGCCTAACACATTTGAGGATCTCAAACCGATGTGAGATGACATCGGTGATTCTGGCGGCAGCTTGTAAGCGTCTGTAAAGTGTTTGAATTAAATGTAAAAGATGTGTTGCGAAGCCCATTTCTTTAATTATTTGAAATAGTTGCTGATGTTGTTCACAGTAAAAAGCTTCGGTGCAATCTATGACATATGTATATTGGTCAGCATTGTATTCTCTACATTTTTCAAAGATGTTTCTCTAATTGAAAATGTGATCTCATGTGTCTCTGCCCTGTTTGAATTATGCCAGCGTTTCATGTGTTTCATATTCTACTCTTTTCTAGTGTTTTTCATAATTATACGTAAACATATCTTGCTGACATTTCTTACCAGGACAATAGTACTGTAGTTTGTGCATAATTGCATGTTCCCTTTTTTGATATGGTAATATAAACTGATCTTTTCCTTTCTACGGCCATTCTGAGCTGCACCAAATCTGTTTTTCACAATGCGAGATATAAGTGTATGCATGCGTCTTCTCCTGCCTGTATTAGTTCTGTTTTTATGTCTTTGCATCCTGATGTCTTTCAGTTTTTCATGCCTATAATTTATGCACGTACCTAGTCTAGTATGGGTTATGGCTGTCTCTTTTTCTCTCTCTCTATCTCGTTCTCTCTCTCTCTCTCTCTCTTTCTCTCTTCATTATTGGTAATCAATTATGTATTGTTTTGTGGCGTCGTCGTACATCTCGCTACAATATCCCTTCCATCTCTCTAGAATATATTTGTTCTCTGCTATCACATCACCATTTTTGTCATTGATTGCCTGTAATGTTAGTTGGAATTATCTGGTCAGTTTTCTTGTTTATCTAAAAGTTCCTCTTTTTTTCTCGTGTTGTTGGTATTCTTTGATTTTGTTGCAAGTGTACGTTATGAATTGTTTACAGTACCTACACTACAGCTGACATGTGTTAGAGAGCATGTACCATAGCGTTTGCAGAGGGAGTCTAATATCAATGATTTTACGTAATGATGTTGCTAGTTCTATGTACAATCATATTATGTAACCTTTCATGGCAATCCCGGAAGGTTACAGTTGGATTGTATTTGTTTTCTGAGACATCACAACAGCAATTCATGGTCTTTGACATATCGCTGAATATGATGGAGTATATTTGCTTTATCCTAACAAGCTTTAACGAACTCTTGAATTAATTCATTCGTTTGCAGTTTTTATTTAATAGCAACAGTTTATACATGGTGAGACGGCAAGCGTCATCTATAACTTTTGTTTAGTCGTCTCTCATACGACAATTTGAATTTAAACATTAGCGGTTTTATATTTCATCCGGTGGTAGGGCGTGTGGAGATAGTATATCTTTAATTACATCTATCAATAAGTCTGCATCGAAGTCGGTCAAAATGCCATAGTCGCACGTGTTGAATGATGGTGAAATACATGGCCAGTTGTGACTCTTTGTTTGGATGCCTCACTGGTCTAGTACCTTAACTATCTCTCTCGTGCTACAAAGCGCTTCTAGCACCGTGAGGGTTGATGTTCGAATTCCAGGCTGCTTCTACTGCACTTTCTTGTATGCTATTCATTACAGATGTTTTATGATTGCAGATGAAAGATTGTCTTGTGATTGTTGTCACGAAACAACCTTGCGTTTCACCAGAAAACAACTCGAGCGTCGAGGAGAGTCTTTTTATTGGCAATTCCCGTAACGAGCATACCGCGGAGATGTTGATCGTCTGGTGTGCTATCTCAGACGCCTAAGCGAACATTATTATTATTGTTCTAATCCAGATCAGTTCGAGTGTCTTCCCCGCATTGAATGTCGGCTGCAGTGGATCTCCATTTTGATCAATCTCTTTGCAATGGTGCAATATGAAATGCTTTTTCCAGTAAATCTCCAAATGATATCTCCCCATTGAAAACTGTGTCTAACTCTTGGAGTACTGTCTACCATCATACTCTATAATATAATCTTCAACATGTCTTGTTAAATATTTAACATTTTCTCATTACTGTTCAAAAATCAACAACACGAACGACAAAGACTATGCAGCACAACACGAATTCAACTCCGTTGGTTAATAATTAGGCTTCTAAATAAATAACACATCAAAGCAATGGTTTGATAATGTGTGAATATTTTAATTGTTTCAAAATATGTCAACCAGTGCTTTTACAGTGTATGTGATGTGTACGGATTATGTATTGGTCTTAAAAAAAAGGTTTCAAGCTCCAGTAGGCACTGACTAGTACGCTTGCATCGGTCCCAAACACGCCACACTTAATCTATTTTCTGAAAGAAATCCGAGTCCTTGACATCTGTAATATTTCAGTGGACCCATAATATTTGGTATAGACTCGGTGTTTAAGATACACATTTTTGACAATAATCTCTTGCACAAAATGCATTTTTAGAAAAGAAACGGTGAAAAACGAGTGTGTAATTCTTGCTCATTTTATAATAAATGAAAATATTCACAGACGAATTTATTGAGTCAAAGAAAATACAGATGCCACCAAGAATTGCTACTACATTTCTATATTTACCATTAATAAACAACTCCGATTCAACTGACATGGCGATATAAGAGATACTTACAGGAATGAAACATGAGATGAAAAGTGTGGACACCAGCACGACCATTTTCGAAACTTTTTTATGACGTTCGGACAATTTGTCTCCTTGATCAGTTGATGCCATCCTCCATTTAGTTTTGACTTGTAAATTGATCACCAGAATTATTGTACAGACAATGATCACCAAAAATGAAATGTATGTATAACAAACATTGTTAATTAAGTTAGAAATTTTAGTAACGATCTCTCGATTTTCCATGAAGACGAGACCAAACATGGTTTTGTTTTTCTGTGGAGAATGTTTCCATTCAAGTCTGTTGACGACATAGTCTGGGACTGCAGTAGTCATGATGATGAGGAATATGGAGACAGTGACGACAGTTACTCTCCGTTGTGTGAAGATAGATTTCACCTGTGAAGGTTGAATAAAGTAATCATTTACTCGGAATAATAGTATCATTTTAAAAGACAAATTTACGCCATAAAGTGTACTCGCTCTTTCGGATAAAAAGATTAATGTTTACGTTACAACAGTACCCAATCAAAAGCTTATCAATTGTTTGGATATTATTGTACAACCACAGGTATTGACACATCTTAAAACTGTAATATAACGTTTTGTGTGACAGGTTGGATCAACGTTGCAGAAAATTAGGTCGTTATCCCCACATATGACGCCTAAATAATAAAAAACACTGGCAAACAAACACAAACAATGAACATCGTCTCTTGACAATCTCATGTGAATGCTTGATTAAGTACTCACGTCAACAGGAGCAACATTTAGTGGATACCGTCCCAGATTAACATTCCTTACAATGAAGAAGCAGACAATAATGTTTGATACTTTCGACAGCAACACTAGATTATGAAGAGAGTACATTAGTAATGAAAATGACCTTTAGTTCAAAGTTGGAAAGGTGATATTTGGGTCTTTAAAAATACGCTAATCAGCAACTTTGAATGAGAGATCAAGTTATCAGTAACAGCTTGTACAGTGCACAACAAGTTCTGAAGTCATTTCTATTATATATTCAAGAATAGCATTTCGGATGTGTTCGGCCACCGCGCTGGAGCTAGTATAGTTAAACACCTGCAGCACGCCTACCCAGCATACATATGTATAGTGAGTACACATGATAGCAGGCTGCTGCATTTCATCAGACATCGAATAGATGAATCATAAACCTGTTACGTACATACTTGTTGGTTAGATAATCATACATATCGATATCTGATTTCGAACGTTGATGAAGAAGAACCAAAGTCAGACTATTGTGAAATGGGATGTTCAATAAAATTATATATATATATATACATGTATATAAATATATATATATATATATATATATATATATATATATATATATATATATATATATATATATATATATATATTTATTTATATATATATATATATATATATACATATATATACAAATATATATATATATATATATATATATATATATATATATATATATATATATATATATATATACAACGAAAACTAAGCGAGTGGCAAATAAATAATGTGAGATCAATAAATACTAAAAGCGAAGAAACTGATAAAGGGATTAAAGAATAATAATAAGAAAACAGTCAGAAAACCAAGACTAGAGAGTCTGGAAATGATAAGAATTCGAGGTTATTTAATCCATGGTTATAAGATATCCAACGGAAATTTATACATTACACTATAACATTTTTGTTTTACAAAATAGAGGTGCCTACAGGAACGATATGGCACATCCACAAATTAATTATATAAAGGTTCCGATTATATACCAGGTAACAATTATTTTTTTATCGACAGAGAGTGGTGAATGATTGGAATGCATTGCTACAGAAAATAGTGGAGACAAGGTCAATTAATGCAAGCAAATGCCTGAACAAGGGAAAGTCAACTGGATGGGATTATATCCAAGCAGAGCTAATACAAGCAAAGGGGAAGCCAGTACTCGAGTTTATCACAAGCTGTGTAAACAGGTATGGCACGGCGCAGAGTGCCCAGAAGCATGGAAGAAATAAATATATATCTCCCTCCCCCAAAAAAGTAATCTAAAGTTGTGCACAAACTACCGAACTATCGCGCTATCCAGCCACGCTAGCAAGATACTCTTGCAGATCCTATTAAGAAGGTCAGAAGCGATTTGAATCTGAAATTCAGGAAGTTCAAGTAGGTTTTAGGAAAGACAGAGGGACCAGGGATCACACATTCAATATGAGGACAATCTACGAAAAATGTAGAGAGTTTAATGTAGACATGTACACATGTTTCATTGATTGCACCAAGACCTTTCACACGTTAACATATCACAATATGTGGAGCATCTTGTGCATATTATGCATCTCATTGAAACATTATTCGAAGATCAACGAGCGCTGCCCGAGTATCTGGGCAAACATTAGATTGGTTCGCAGTACAAAACGAAGTAAGACAGAGATGTATCCTCTCACCGTATATATATATATATATATATATATATATATATATATATATATATATATATATATATATATATATATACCATCTATGTGGAATGTATAATGAACAATGTTGGAGAAGACGAGAACATTGACAGTGTTGATACATTTACGATTGGAGGGTACGAAATTTCAGAGTTGCGAAACGCAGACGACACAGTGATAACGCAGAGTGGAAGGGCTAGATCAGGTCATTTCAGCTGTAAATCGACACAGTAATAATCAAAACCTGTTTATAAACATAAACAAAACAAATAACCGCCGACGAAACACAATGTCAGCATAAATTTACAGTTAGTGGTGAGGAAATAGATCAGGTAACGCATTTTGAATATCAGGGCTCCAGATTTGACAAGAATGGTGACCTCCTAAGAAATCAGAAGAATAGCCATGCAATGCAGACACTGAACACTCTGAATGTATTCTGACAGAGCACCAACAAAAAGACAAAAGTAAAAGTCTTAAGAGCATGTGGTTTTCCTGTGGCAGCGTGTGGCTGCGAATCATAGACGATTACCGAAACTTCCAGACAAAGAATCGAATCTTTCGAGTCAAAATGTTACAGAATGATCATTAGAATAATCTGGGCAGAGAAAAAGACAAATGTAGACATTCGGCAAGAGTTAAGCATAGAGGAGAACTGGTTTATCAATTCCATTATTGCCAGAAAATGTAAATATCTTGGTCACTTCAAGAGACACAACGGTCTTAAGATAACAGTGATGACTGGAATGTATGGTGCCAGACAAAATTGACAAGGGTAGACCAAGAAGACGATGGTACCAATATATCAGGAATGCCTGGGTATGACTATGGCGGAGGCTGGAATTTTGGGCAGGGAACTAGTTTCTTTCAGACATACTGTGATGGATGCGACGTTCTATAAAGGGCATGCTACATGATGGTGATGATGAACGTAAAATAAACTCTGTATAGTCTACTAAATCAGTAGAAAGACGTTATGTTCGAGTTATACATCAGGAAGATGGGGAAGATGCGATAGAGACAACGAAATTATCAGGCATAGTTCCACAACGGATGATGAATGGTGGGGAAATAGGGGGTGGGCGATGTATATATCATTTGTAACATGAATAATTAAATTTGTTAGCAAACCATTTAACAGTGGTTTATTAATGTGTATTATTTTTTTAATCATGATCCCTTGTTGGTTTTTGTCGAGCCTGACATTATGTGTCGACTGCGTGAGCACCGCTAACTGCACATTTAAATGTAACGTTATATAATATACTCACCTGATATTGTTATTCGAAATTCGACTGGTACTAATTATTGTTTGTCATGTAAAATCAGATAATGTATTGAACGTCTGTATGATTTGGATTGCCCTTAAACTTACGCCACTCGTTTAGTCCATGTGTTCTACCATCCCCGTTACATATCGTTTCGTTAATTACATCGTTTATATCAGGTTTGTGTTGCGATAAAGTGAACAAGAAACCACTGCACGGCCATGCAATTGCTGTTGGAAATATGCAGTATTAATGTAGCATGTCGATTGAGGTAGGAATCGACGTCATTCGGAAAGTGGCGAGACTGCTATGACGTTTAGATGTACTTTAAGCGTTGGTTGTTCTTGGTTTTTTTTTTTTTTATTTGATAAGGGTATATTAGCAGATCCCCTAACTCCTGGTATCAGAGGTCTTTTGAAAACAGTTGAATTGTCAGCACTTTTAGCCCTTGTCAGAATCAACTGCAGTCTAAAACGATATTATATTTTTAGCTCGTTCTTTTGTCCCTCCTACCCCTATCCTAAAGCGATAGCCCACCAATTGAAATAAATCTATGGAAGCATTGCCTTAAACAAGATGTGTGTCCATGAGGTGTATGCAAATGAGGTAATATATAATAACCAGCACCATGAGCAATCGTATGCATTCACCATTCTAACATGCTTGGAGGTTTAATAGACATATTATATCCTTCTCAAAATATATACATGCGATGTTTAAACCTAACAAGAGCACACCACTGCTCCAGCTATAGACAAGCTGGTCGACAATTAGCACATCCCATTATCGTGAAGCGAGGAACACACATTCAGTTGGTAAACTGTCGTATCTGATAATACTTCCTGATATAATAATGTCAATTTGTTTGTTTTTTTCCATTCGGCTTATTTTCATAAAGGAATGTAATCAATTTGTTACAATAATGTAGTACACACACGCAAACACATACGTCCGCAACAAATGCACACACACGCACACCCAAACATACACACACACACACATCCACACACACCCAAACATACACCCACATTCACACACACACACATGGAAGTCAAGAACAGAACAGACTTGTCGGACAAATCATCATGATAATCATCACCACCATCATCAGTCCCGTAACCTGAAATGTCATTGGGACACCAATACTGCACATTGCTGGACCAGTTCCAGTCAGTCCACTTGGTTTTGTTCCAGTATATTTGTTCTAGCTATGGACTTTCCTGTTCACTCTTGGATATTATTTTCCGTTCTTTTTTTATGCCTTTCTTTCTGATGCTCCCTAAGCACAGTACCTTGCAGGACCGTCTTGGTCACCTATACGATAATAAAACATGCCCATACAGTGTAATCTTGCGTGCTTTTATCATAGTCAAAAGTTCTTTATATTTGCGGAACTCTTCCTTAATGGAGTCCTGAACTGCCTGATTAATGATGTGGTATACATGTGTACTTCCTGTAAGTGATTTAAAGGAATGCTTTGTCCGACAAATTGCAATGTACATTTCGAAGTCAATGTTTTGACATAATAGGTTTGCAGTAAGATGAAGAATCCTCGTTACTCTCATTTTACGACATGCGTGGAACGATACATTGATCACATCTTGCGATCATTATTTACTACTGGTGTCACCGAACATTAAAGCACTATTTTAATCGTTGTACATTGACACATTATAAATCGAACCTTTAATGGCGCTGTTATACACAGGCATCTCTCGAATGTGATAAAGGCGGTGATCCAGCCGGTCACACGAACAAACACTGTATGAGGTATTCCAACTGTTAAGTATTGTAACTCCATGGAATCAAAAGGTAGGTCTGCTGCCATGAACGCTGGAGTGTAACATATATTCGTCCATACTAAGGTTGTAAGACATCCTATGTCAGACACTGCCAAACCTGTAGATATAGAAAACAGTAGATGCGTGTATATGTTTGTTCCAAAAATATCTGCTGTCAGGCGTACAGTGTCAGACAATTCACTAATCTAGTCCCACGTGCAAATGGGATAGAGTAAACAGTTTCATAAATCTCTGTATATATGTCCCTACCACAAAGTCCGGTATCATGTTACACCTTTATAGTCTAACTCGTGCTAAAACTAAGAAATTGTCCGCTTCTCTATCGCACTGCAACCACGCTGCTACTCAAACATGTAATGTGTTTATGCCTTATGTGTCGAGTTTTTATTATTTTGGCCTTATCATAAACCCGTGTTAGGAAATCTGCATCCAGTAAATTCTAGTAGGGGTTTCAAAGGATTCCATCAATAGCCATCGAAGTAGACCTACATGTATCACGTGGAAAACGACCAAGAAGGAAATAAGGAAAGCCATAACACACCTTATGGTAAAACTAATGGCTCAAACGGTAACCTCTCAAAGTCATTTAAGTCTGAATCCAAACTTCCAACAAATGTTTTCAAATCTTCCAGGGAAAGATCTGATAAAATGAGAAAATTGCTGTTGACTGGAGAGAAGGTAATATTTTAACAAATTGTCGTGCAAATGCATACTAATGATAGCGGGATAATGATATAATTTGTCAAATGAAATATGTTAACAAGGATCGCACTTGAGATGTAAACAATGAAAGCATCACAATATTCCGGACGAACTAAGTAGATTATCAACAAAATAGGTCATGTACGGACCATATATTCACACTGGCAATAATAGTTGAACGTAGTGCTGAATGGAATTCATTATTGCATTTCAATGTCGAGGATTAGGAAATACAATGGGATCTATACAGGTCTTATGGCGAGTTTCAAAAGTGTACTAACCTATTTCAGAAGACCTTGAGAATATGCAATGTGTAGTTCTCCATAATTGACAGGTATTGGCGCCTTTGAACAAAAAGTAGGGAGAGACAAGGATGCCAAGTGTCGCCATTTCTCTTTCTAATTTATTGACAGGTTACGAAGAAAACAAATCAAGCCAATGATCGATGATGGTATGGGCTCACACAAAATAATCAGTGGGCCTGGAATTGCTTGATGACTTTGGTAATCTATTATATTATTGACATTCAACAACAATCTAAAATGAAGCAATTCGGCATGTGGTCACACAAATTGAGGTTATTGATTAGTAGAGAGAAAACTAAAGCGATCAGAATAAATGCAGCTGACGTGACAAACAACATGATTGAAGACATCAGACGTTAAGAGGTGGACTCATGTAGCAACGTGGCTGCAACATAGACATGAATTGGGCAGAGGGTAGATAAAAGAATGTCCCGTTAAGCATGCATGTATAAAGAGGCTGTTATCACATTGGCATTATTGTAAACCTCCAAAGAAATTAAATCGGACACAGCGAATACAATTGACAACATGAGGGAAATGTCATTACTAAATCTTGGAGGAAAACAATGTAGTTAAACAAAAATACATATATTCAAAACCCGATGCATATGCAGAATGCTTGGTGCGAGAACGTAGTGAGTAAATCTAATACAAATATATCAACAAATCACAGTGGGAAGCAGAAAACCTGGTTTACTGTTATGCGGCAATAACTGCAGTTTCATTACGTCGAAGAAAGCCACGTAGTTTTAATTCAATGTGGTTACTAATATTATGTTCACTAGATGATATAACGTGGCATTAAAAATGTGTGTTATGGATGTTAGACAATACGAAAAAACCCGGGTTATGCATGATGGATCCTTTGCAAACCTTCATCACTTGATATGTGCAATAAGAAGAGTTTAGCCTTCAACCTTCAACGTTGAAAAATTTAGAAACATCTTAAATCGACAACGTTATACTGTGATTTATACATGTGTAAATAAAATATATATTCCTTGAGCAAGATTTTATTTTCAAATCTTCTTCTCCTTCTTTCGTTGGCTTTGAAATATTGTCTATATCTGCAATGGTGTCTCTTGTATAAACGTCACTGTCTTTTGTAGTTCACATACATGTCCATAAAGTTTCTCTTCCAGTGTTGTTTCTGTGGGCCAGTGAGATTTTCTCTGTATATCATATTCCGGACAGTTTTGTAGTATGTGCTCTGCTGTCTGGGGCGCCTGTCCGCATGTACACATGGCTGAGTTGCCAATCATCATTTGTGTGTACATGTGGCTGCAGAGTCTGTTGTGTCCTGTTCTAAGGCGCAACACTACAGTTTTCTCTTGTCTGTTCATGTTATGGTAATCGTCTGGTGTTACTGCTGGTGGCTTTCTGATTGATTTGATCATCCTTATCTTCGGTTGGTGGCTTTCTGATTGATTTGATCATCCTTATCTTCTTTTGGTATGTAACTGGCACATCTGGTTGCTCATCTGCAGCACCCTCCTTTGCCAGTCGATCTGCTCTCTCGTTTCCTGTTACTCCACACATTTTTAATAACAAATGACCGTTTTTTATTTACTTAGATTGATTTCGTCATGATGTAACAGCAAAAACCAAAATTATTGAGCTCACACCCACCAAGAACGTGTCTGATTACTGTTGTGTTATTCATTTGTTAGCCGCAGTAAACCGAATAACGTTTTTTCATTTAAATATAACGTACTGTCACCTATGTTCCACTTCTAAAAAGCCTACGAAACAAAACTCACCGATACTACGATAATACATATTGCACGACATTATCACCAATCGGTCTTCAATCCGATGAATATAAACCACGTTGCGCGAGAAGCAATAAAATGTACCAAATTTACTGAAATTTGTTATATGATTTAAAATCTGCTTGGTTTGGCTTCATTCGCTCTTAATCTCCCCACTACCAAACCCTGGCACGAGCCTAAGTAGCAGAATATATTCAAGAAAACGAAATGCGTTCTGTCGTAGTTTACAGCTTGACTGCGATATTTGCACCTTTCGGTCCAACACATCTGACTTCAGCAAGCATGTTATTAGTACCTGCTTAGCAATTCCTCTTTGATTCCTTCTCCTTAGCCAGTCTGCTCTGTTGCAGCCTGTTATTCAGGATCACGACGTGGAGGTGTAGAAGGGTCTTGACGCTAACAGTCACCTATGGATCGCTGACCGCTGCAGCTCATGCGCTGCTCAGCATCTTGGTCCCAATTAATTGATACTTAATGAACTATCAATACTAAAAATAAATCAACATAGCGAAGCTTTCATATTATTTGTCTATAAAAGCTAAAACAAATAGGCGCATGTCGATGACAGTTGCTTCAAAGTGCGCAGGTAAGGTTTCCTTCCAGATATGAAGTAAGAACACAAGTTACAGGAAAAAAAACATTCGCCTTTCCAAGGTTTGACTCCATAACTGAAAAAATAAAACTACATGATTCTTAACAGCTCTTAACATTCGATCGACCAGAAAAAGAATATCATATTAATTAAATAAAATGTACTGCCGTTCATATCGCTGGTTGGCTCCGATGGAAATCAATTGTCTTATACACGATTAGACGTATTGTGCAATCTGATACACGTGTTGGTGTTCTTCTGTGGATGTTATCTTTAAACATCTAGCATTGTCGTTTTCTTGTACACATGCCTTCTACGGTTCATTAAAGTATAATTCTCAGCAAAACTATATCTATAACCATTCAATCAAATCAAAACTTTTTCAGCTACCAGATCATAACATGCTAACCTGACAATATGTATCTGAAGTGATTGTGGCTCAACGTTTCTACACAATGGGTTAAACATTCCGATTTCCAGCCATCCTTATCCGACTAGTACACGTCTGACAGGTGAGAGTGTTACCATTCATTGCCTCCATTTAGGCCGCTGACCAAACTAGACGATTATGTATTTATCATGGCCCAAATAATAACAATTTCTGACTCATTTCGTTAATTTATTGACGTTTCGCCATAATGTCAATATCATTAATTGTATCCTTACGTTTCTGGTGTTGTCATTTATTTTTAGATTTTCTGAAATTGAGTTCCTTTCTTCTTATTTTCCTATTTCTGAACACATGCATTGCTTCAAGTTGTACCAATACACTAAACGTACCTGATGATTGATGATTGTCATTTCGTTCCAGGTGAAACATAATCAGTTGTTTACATACTGAACAAGAAGTATGTATCCGAACATGTGTAGTGATAGTTTCATTAACAGTTCTTGTATATTATGACGTTGCGTGATGTATGAGGGGAAAAAAACATGAAAAAAAAACTAGTAAAAGTTGATTAACGTTGAGCTTAATCAAAATTTTAAAATGGGTATGGTCAGATACCGCACCGAGACGAGAACACAAACAAAACCTACGTTACGACCAATAGGCCTTCATCAGGGACAACAACACTGAACTAACAAATCAACATATAAGAAAAAAAGGGGTCAACTCATCTGTTTCAGGTAGGAGACGATTTCTGTCTAAGCGACCGGTTATGCCAAGTACTCGATATAAACTAAAATGGGAGCGGTCAAACAAAAAGTGGCGGAATATGCCTGATAAGCCAAGCGTGGCCAAATAGTGGTCCAGATAGGAGAACAATGAGAAGGCAATATAAGCCGGGAGGGCGTGATATTGATATAAGAGAGGGGGGAAGAGAACTGATGGAAGAATGGGGGAGGCGATGGGGGGGGGGGGGGAAAGACAAATAGATGGGAACCAGTGTGAGGGTTTAAGAAAAAGTATGGAAGATATTAATACCATGTGGTTGGAGACAGCCCATACTCGAGATAAGTCTGTTCTCAAGGGCGAATAGATGACGATCGTCAGAGAAGCACGAAACTAGACCAGTGACACTGACGTCAGCCATACCCCGGTGCTCAGGACCATTGAAGTGGCTGGCAATTGGGGAACCAGTGCGGTTGCGGATGTCGTTGAGGTGTTGGCGGAAACGCTCCCGTAGTTCCATACCAGTTTCCCCAATGTAAGTCATACCACACTGGCGGCAGATGATGGAATAGATGAGGTTACGAGATTTGCATGTGAACCCCTCTTTGATGAAGAATTCAGCCTTAGGAAAGGTAATGGATCGAGAAAGGATGACATGAGGGCAGGTGACACAGCCCCGTGAATTTTTGCACGGCCTGGTGCCTGGGAGGCTATGAGGGCTGGTGTGTAGGCGACTACTGACCAGCAAGTCCCTCAGGTTCCTGTCACGCTTGTAGGCGACAAGGGGAGATATCGGGAAAAACTTTGCGAGTGGCAGGATCAGAGGGAAGGATAGGGAGATGGCGGAATAGGATATCCCGGACAGAGACGCTGTGAGGGTGATAGGTGAGGACGAGTTTCACACGGTCAGAGGGAGGACGGCGGGTGGGAGTGAGGGAGTCTTGGCGGGAGATAAGAAGAACCCGCTGAAGGGCGGAGGAGAGAGTGGTCTCAGGGTAGAGTCGCTTGCGGAAGAAGTCAAGCATCTCGTGGGCCCTGAGAAGGAAGTCGTCGTCATCCTGACATAGGCGTCGGAGGCGGAGGAGTTGGGAGAAAGGAAGCGAATCGCGACAGGATAGGGGATGGGAGGAAGTGTAGAGGAGGTAGTTGTGGGCGTCAGTGGGTTTGTAGTAGACAGTGGTGGAGAGGCTGAAGGGATGATGTATGAGAAGTGGCATGGATGAAAGAGGCAAAGACAATATGTTTGCACGTGATTAGAGTTGTATGTTAGTTTAAGGAGAATAATTGACTCACAGTGATGATAGAATTACAGATTCCCACAGCCAGCATAACCCTAGGCAGGTGTAACATTTGTATATATATATATTTTCGTCACTTGGACCATTATTTAAAGCAAGGATGTTGACGATTGTGAGCTGGAGTGTTACAACACTTCATACTGGACGTACAGCTTCAACATGGTAAACACTATAACTTACGTTATCCATGGATAAAGGTCATTAAATTATTTACAAGAGTATTGCTTTTAAAATCCCAAATAGAACTATCTAGTGTAAGCAAGTAAAATGTTAACTTAAAAGATGATTTAAGAATGAGCTATTGGAGGAGCATATGTGACTAAATTACAGAAGTTCTCAGCCTGCCGTTTTCATTACTAAGAATCCTACACTTGATATAATTCAACTTGTTATAAATTAATGGCTAACTAACTTGTTGTCTCTGACGTTGTCTCCGGGCTGTCGGGATCGATGGTGAATTTGTTTGTCTTCTCTGGTTGACTGAATTAGCATGTAAATAAGACCTTCTCAAATGGGTTAGACTGAACTCCAGAAGTTCTACAGCGAACTTAAAGGCGAACTAGCTGATTTATGATTACATTCAGTACAATAGTACCATCATACATACCGATGGATCAGTGCTATCATTAGGATATATGATTATGTCTGCTATGCTAGAGCGAGAGAGAGAGAGAGAGAGAGAGAGAGAGAGAGAGGGAGATAGAGAGAAAGAGAGAAATAGAGAGAGAGAAAGAGAGAGAGAGATTGAATAGGTTATCGCCAAACAGAGTAACCGCCAGCACAAGCGGATATATGGAACCAGCGACTGTGGATTGATGTTGACTGAGCCGTCGTTGACATGGGCAGTCATCGTGTCGCACTTGGAATCTCTACTTTGAAATGTAAAGCATCGTTGGCTAAATCATGAGTAGAATTGTTGTTTATATACAATATTTGCAGGGGCTGGAGAGGTTCTGCTATCATGGCTGTAATGAGGTTACAGTAACCAAAGAAATGTCGCCATGTCTACACGATCACCAATTATGGAAATCAAAGGTACGAATTGAGTGAATTTGTAAAGTCCATCAATGATCACGGTTAAGTAAAGACTCAACAATAGATAAATCAGCAATTTACATATGACTTGGCTTTGCTTCGTTCGTTCTCGATATCCCGATACCAAACTCTGACATGGCCATAAGTAGCAGGATGTAGTCAAGAGAACGGAATGCGATGTGTCGTAGTTTACAGCTTGACTGCGATATTTGGCTCTTTCGGTCCAACATATCCGACTTCAGAAATCATTTTTTTTAGTTCGGAATTATTATTCCTTCATCGATCCATTACATTTAGCCAGTCTGCTCGATTGTAGCCTGTTATTCAGGATCACCGCGTGGAGGTGTAGAAGGGTCTTGGTATATCTGGTTCGCTGGCCCTGACGCTAGCAGTCAGCTAGAGGTCAAGAAAGGTCGAAGTGTGTAGAACCGACGGCTACAGGATCCACCAGTGTCCATGCCTTCCCCATATTGTGAGAGAAGCAGAGCACTTACGTGCACGACCGGAATTCAATGACGTCGATGTTTAGTGACCGAACTAAACATTGCTATTAATTTTTTACCTTTTACATCATATTTATAAAGTTACATTGATGGTTACTTTTCAGCCGAGTTAACACACGCACATTACATATATGTATGTACATATATATATATATATATATATATATATATATATATATATATATATATATATATATATATATATATTGTTGCATGGATTTTGACGTTGCCTTCTTCTGACGCAATAAAATACGCCTGACCTGGTCTTAGAAGATCTTTTGTTAAACTCACGTCCTACTTTATAAACATCGTTCTCAAGTTCTTCACTGTTGACTTTAACACACCTTTGGCACCATGCATTGTTTGCATGCAGCGATGCATGTTAATTGGTCGACATCCTTCAGCTGTTAGAAACCGAATCACCGCTGGCTGATCAAGTCTGGACTGATTCTGTATCACTCTGCCATATTTTCAACCGTCTGCTGAGGAAACTATGAGGCGGAGGATAACGACATTTTGCAAACTTGATTGTTTGTATGTGTTGGTATGGCACCTGAAGTGACGTATTTATGCGCATCGTACGTATGTTCATTTGGGGCAATTAGGTCCGGTTTCATTTGAACACACCTTGTAAATATACTTACCTACGAAGCTGATGTTCACAGGATCTGTAAAACCCAGTTTCACAAAGCACATGATGTTGATAATGTTGCAGCCGATTCCGAATGTGTCGATGATTTGTGACAGAACAGTGATTACGATGTACTCAAAATATACTATAGCTTCGTCACTTACAATGTTTGAAGAGGGGAGTGCACTTTCGGAAATATTTATTAACATAAGAGAAGTCATGGTATTTTCACCTGCGTCTAGTTGCACATATATATTTTTTTCGCAATTTAAATCCGCTGGCAACATAAAAGCACTGCCCGAATGTATCAATAAACATGTGTAAAATAGCAAGAGCGTTTTTTTTCTACTTTTTGGTAGGTCTTGTCGAAACTCTCTAGTCTTCTCCTATATGCGTATTATTGGTGTCACATTGTTATGCACGGAACGAGAGCAAGAGCCGGAATGATCAGACTAATTGCATGATTCTTCTGAATAACAAACAGCAACGTGTGGTCAAAAATATAATATGTACATCATTCTGCGTCATCCTTTTAAACATATAGACACATACAAATTATATCGTCTTGCCAGGATCACTGAAGTGTATATTCAACACAAATATATAAATAATATAATTTTATTATTCTTTCATTGTGTTATAGTAATACATAAACCAGTTCAGTATTGCGTATTTGCAAGAAGTTGTAATTATATATGTTCAAAGTTGTGAGAGCCTGATAATCGGGGGTAGTTCCTTTCACTCAAATAAAATAACACTCTATTATCTACCTTCCATAATAATGAAACATCATTTAATGAAAACATATTTGTAATTTCAGCCAGCAATGATAACAGTCAGGTTTCATGCTAAGACAAATCATATATTCATTTAACAAATGTAAAATGTCCCGATTAAGTATAACGAATGTTGAAGTTAGTTATAAAATAATTACATATGCTGCTGTTTCATAATCATATAGGAACACATTTTAATCTATGTAGAATGCAGTTTCATATTTATATATTGTGTAATTTATAATGTACACCCCGACTGAATCGCATCTTCTTCTTCTGCGTACACAGTCAGACAGTAACCATTATTTTTTCTAAAAAAGCGGCGGTCATCCTGAGACTCTCGCCACTACCATAGAGCTTGTCTTGCAGTTCCACTGGCAATGGCCACATCTGCTCTCTCTGATCCTCGTATGTCGGGCAGTTCTGCAGCAGATGTTCAGTGGTCATTTTACCAGTACCGCACGGGCATTCGTCGGTACACCCTATCTTCAATTTGTTGAATAGGTGGTATCTCAGTCTGTTGTGGCCAGTGCGAAGTCTGAAGACAACGACCTGCTCTCTTCGGTTCAACTGGTAATAGGCATCGTTTTTGGTGTAACCAGTATGTTCGGTTTCCCATTTGGTCATGTATCTGGCTTTGATAAGCCGTTTTGACTCTTCGTACGTCATACTGGTATCTGTTTGTGGTTGCCTTGCACCTTCTTTTGCCAGTCTGTCTGCCTCCTCGTTGCCTTGGATGTTGCAGTGTGACGGAACCCACTGTACCACTACGCTTTTTGGTGCGGACTGCTGCCACAGTTTGCAGAGTGCTGCTCTTAAGTCATTAAGCTCAGTGTTTTTCTGGCTTTTTAGCGCTGTGACTTGAGGTTTTGGCCAATAGACGTTGCCCCAGAGCCATGTGCCTTGACTCCACGACACATGGGTGGGTGACCACCAGTAGTCAAGGGTGGGCCCCTTCGAGGCGTGAGGCCCGGCACTATCGCTGCCTGGCGGGACTCCGCAGGATGAGCGCCATACGTTTTTCGAATAGGTTGTACTGCCATCATACTGTGATTCACGTTGCACTGTTTTGTTAGGCTTGCGGCCCCGTGCATCCGATTTCAACAGGTGTTTCTGTAGGGATGCCCTCCTTAGCCTTTGGCTGTCCCCAGCCTATCTGCAAGGCAGCAGTTGTTTACGATCAGAGTTTTCTCTCTTATGGAAGTTGTCTTACCAGACTATCGAGTCTTCACTACTCGTGTCTATAGGGTGCAATGATGATATGTGATGATATATGAGATGGACTGGTTTACCCGGAAGAGAGGCAGTCCAGTGTGTCTGTGTCCCAGGATCGTCACGTCCTGCCAGGAACGTAGCATTTGCATGTGAGTGGGGTATCTCTTTTTCCCTTTATTTTCTTGGCTTCTATGCAGGGATGGTACGCCTAGCATTCCCCGCCACCTAGGGTGTTGACACAGTGGGGCAGGTGTGCAATGTCCGCTGGTCTGCATCTCTTCTGCGTCCAGTATGATAGTTATATGGCTGATAACGTACAGAGGTAGATATCGTAGCCGGAGTGCATTCAGCCAGAGGACAAGCCTGGTGGTGTCACAGAGATGTTGTTCGCCTGGTGTGCGGACAACTCTCATGGTCAGTGGTTGAGTCTTGACAGTTCACAGTGAGGTGGCTGCTCTACTGTTTTCGACACCCCGACCAGGTACTAAGTCTTTGGTTGGTGTTTTCGCACCCCATCGCCGTTTAGGGTGAGTATCAAGCAGTTGTCCGCCCGCTTTGATTGGCGGGCGGCAAGGACCTCTTACTGTGGCTCTACCTGATAGGGCTGGGGCGCAAGCCCCAGGTCCCGAGCATGTAGGAGCCTCCCATTGCAGTGGTGCTGAGATTTTGGGCGGGATTGCGGCTTACAAGGGTTCGGCCGTAATCCCCCACATGGTAGCCTCGCGCCCTTGGCTTATCAGCCTGGTACGTGAACCAAAGTGTCTGCGGCTCCTCTCGATTTGAGCTGGTTTTCCGTAGCAACGCCCTGTCATTTGTAGGGTAAAACTGACCTGTCTTCAGATGATCTATTTCCAGCACCCGTTCACTATTTGGTCAGACGAATTTATTGAGGGCTTTTGTTTGTCAATGACCAGGTATTTGAAATCTGCGGTTTCTGCGGAGTTAAACACGATTTCCGTAGCGTTCTTTTATTTGAGTGTTTGAGAGCTGACTTGTCATCCGTGAGTCTAATACCAGCGTACGTTCATTATTAGACCCAAACGGCAGTGCTCTCGATTTGTCAGTTGTTCTACAGTATTGGCGTGTTCAGTCAAGTTAAGCCGCAGGTTCCACACCTGGTGGTGCCCTTCCGTCAATTCCCTTAGCGAGACAATCAAGTTTCTTAGGGGGTAGTCCCAGATTTTCGAGGGTCTAATTCCAGCACATGTTCTCTATTAGACCCCACGAAGGTGTACTTTTTGATAGTCATTCTGCAGAATTGGCGTGTTAAATTAACTTAGGTCTCAGGCTCCACTCCTGATAGTGCTCTTCCGTCAATTCCTTTATGAAACACTGGATGCAGACAAAACCGGGCCACAGGGGGCATAACCCCAGGTTTCTGGGGGTCAAAGTCCAGCAACAGTTCAATATTAGACCCCAGAAGAGTGGTCTCGGCATGTCAATCATTTCAGTGTTGGCCGTGTTGAGTCAAATTAAGCCGCAGGCTCCACTCTTGGTGGTGCCCTTCCGTCAATTCCTTTAAGTTTCAGCTTTGCAACCATACTTCCCCCGGAACCCAAACACTTTGGTTTCCCGGAAGCTGCCCGCAGAGTCATCGAAGCAACTCCTGCGGATCGCTAGTCGGCATCGTTTATGGTCAGAACTACGACGGTATCTGATCGTCTTCGCGCCTCTGACTTTCGTTCTTGATTAATGAAAACATTCTTGACAAATGCTTTCGCAGTAGCTCGTCTTGCGGCGATCCAAGAATTTCACCTCTAACGCCGCAATACGAATGCCCCCGTTTGTTCCTGTTAATCATTACCTCCAGTTCCGAAAACCAACAAAATAGAACCGAGGTCATATTTCATTATTCCATGCACCATTATTCAGGCAGCCGAGGCCTGCTTTGAACACTCTAATTTTTTCAAAGTAAACGCGCCGGCCACCCAGGACGCTCAGCGAAGAGCACCCGTGGGAGAGAGCCGGCAGACGGTAGGGCAGGAGACAACGGGCAGTGAACCGGCGCGAGCCGGACCGCCCGCCTGCGCCTCAGATCCAACTACGAGCTTTTTAACTGCAACAACTTTAATATACGCTATTGGAGCTGGAATTACCGCGGCTGCTGGCACCAGACTTGCCCTCCAATAGATCCTCTTTAAAGGGTTTAAAGTGTACTCATTCCAATTACGGGGCCTCGAAAGAGTCCCGTATTGTTATTTTTCGTCACTACCTCCCCGTGCCGGGAGGGGGTAAGTTGCGCGCCTGCTGCCTTCCTTGGATGTGGTAGCCGTTTCTCATGCTCCCTCTCCGGAATCGAACCCTGATTCCCCGTTACCCGTTACAAACATGGTAGGCATGTCACGTACCATCGACATTTGATAGGGCAGACATTTGAAAGATGCGTCGCCGGCACATGAGGCCATGCGATCAGCACAAAGTTATCTAGAGTCACCAGTGGGGACGCCGCAACCCCGCGAGGGGAAACGACGATTGGTTTTGAACTAATAAAAGCGCTCTTTCCGCGAGGGTCGGAGCTTGGTAAGCATGTATTAGCTCTAGAATTGCCACAGTTATCCAAGTAGGATCGTGTCATCTAAGGAACCTCGACTGATTTAATGAGCCATTCGCGGTTTCACCGTGAGACAGTGTGAACTTAGACATGCATGGCTTAATCTTTGAGACAAGCATATGACTACTGGCAGGATCAACCAGATATCTGTCTTAGACGTACTGTGTACAGCCACACACCGGTCGGCGGAGGAAGGGTGTGTTTTTGTAAAAGGCCTCGCTGGGACGACGGCCGCAGGGACCGACCGACTGACGGGACGGTTTGTTCCACCCGTCCCTCACTCCGTCGACCTAGGACCGCCTGACAGGGGCCTCCCACACGCACCAGACGACCGACCGACCGGGCTCGCTCGAGGAGGGATGGCAGCGCTCTGTGCAGAACGGATCCCAACGACCTCGGCGATGAATTTCACTGGGACTGGAGACAATTTGGCCTGCCGGCCTGCCCTCGAGGCAACGATTCCTGCTTTCCATTTGCCGGTCACAAGCTCTTTGCGAGAGTCGGACCACCAGCGAGACGTACTGTCGAGCTCTGCTATAAGCCTTAGATAAATCACCACGGACGGACCACGTTTCCTGATACGGACCAGACTAGCGCACCTCGGTGGAGGAGCCACTACCACAAACCGCACCCAATTCGCACTACGGGGAAAGGCAGGCGAGCGTTTTCCGCAAGCCCGCGCTATCGCTCCGCCTGGCGGGACTGAGATCGCTTTACGAACACTGGTTGAAATTGAGTCGCTGCGGCGAGACAACTACCCCAGATGAACACTGGTTGAAATTGAGTCGCTGCGGCGAGACAACTACCCCACTTGGAATCTCTACTTTGAAATGTAAAGCATCGTTGGCTAAATCATGAGTAGAATTGTTGTTTATATACAATATTTGCAGGGGCTGGAGAGGTTCTGCTATCATGGCTGTAATGAGGTTACAGTAACCAAAGAAATGTCGCCATGTCTACACGATCACCAATTATGGAAATCAAAGGTACGAATTGAGTGAATTTGTAAAGTCCATCAATGATCACGGTTAAGTAAAGACTCAACAATAGATAAATCAGCAATTTACATATGACTTGGCTTTGCTTCGTTCGTTCTCGATTTCCCGATACCAAACTCTGACATGGCCATAAGTAGCAGGATGTAGTCAAGAGAACGGAATGCGATGTGTCGTAGTTTACAGCTTGACTGCGATATTTGGCTCTTTCGGTCCAACATATCCGACTTCAGAAATCATTTTTTTTAGTTCGGAATTATTATTCCTTCATCGATCCATTACATTTAGCCAGTCTGCTCGATTGTAGCCTGTTATTCAGGATCACCGCGTGGAGGTGTAGAAGGGTCTTGGTATATCTGGTTCGCTGGCCCTGACGCTAGCAGTCAGCTAGAGGTCAAGAAAGGTCGAAGTGTGTAGAACCGACGGCTACAGGATCCACCAGTGTCCATGCCTTCCCCATATTGTGAGAGAAGCAGAGCACTTACGTGCACGACCGGAATTCAATGACGTCGATGTTTAGTGACCGAACTAAACATTGCTATTAATTTTTTACCTTTTACATCATATTTATAAAGTTACATTGATGGTTACTTTTCAGCCGAGTTAACACACGCACATTACATATATGTATGTACATATATATATATATATATTGCTGCATGGATTTTGACGTTGCCTTCTTCTGACGCAATAAAATACGCCTGACCTGGTCTTAGAAGATCTTTTGTTAAACTCACGTCCTACTTTATAAACATCGTTCTCAAGTTCTTCACTGTTGACTTTAACACACCTTTGGCACCATGCATTGTTTGCATGCAGCGATGCATGTTAATTGGTCGACATCCTTCAGCTGTTAGAAACCGAATCACCGCTGGCTGATCAAGTCTGGACTGATTCTGTATCACTCTGCCATATTTTCAACCGTCTGCTGAGGAAACTATGAGGCGGAGGATAACGACATTTTGCAAACTTGATTGTTTGTATGTGTTGGTATGGCACCTGAAGTGACGTATTTATGCGCATCGTACGTATGTTCATTTGGGGCAATTAGGTCCGGTTTCATTTGAACACACCTTGTAAATATACTTACCTACGAAGCTGATGTTCACAGGATCTGTAAAACCCAGTTTCACAAAGCACATGATGTTGATAATGTTGCAGCCGATTCCGAATGTGTCGATGATTTGTGACAGAACAGTGATTACGATGTACTCAAAATATACTATAGCTTCGTCACTTACAATGTTTGAAGAGGGGAGTGCACTTTCGGAAATATTTATTAACATAAGAGAAGTCATGGTATTTTCACCTGCGTCTAGTTGCACATATATATTTTTTTCGCAATTTAAATCCGCTGGCAACATAAAAGCACTGCCCGAATGTATCAATAAACATGTGTAAAATAGCAAGAGCGTTTTTTTTCTACTTTTTGGTAGGTCTTGTCGAAACTCTCTAGTCTTCTCCTATATGCGTATTATTGGTGTCACATTGTTATGCACGGAACGAGAGCAAGAGCCGGAATGATCAGACTAATTGCATGATTCTTCTGAATAACAAACAGCAACGTGTGGTCAAAAATATAATATGTACATCATTCTGCGTCATCCTTTTAAACATATAGACACATACAAATTATATCGTCTTGCCAGGATCACTGAAGTGTATATTCAACACAAATATATAAATAATATAATTTTATTATTCTTTCATTGTGTTATAGTAATACATAAACCAGTTCAGTATTGCGTATTTGCAAGAAGTTGTAATTATATATGTTCAAAGTTGTGAGAGCCTGATAATCGGGGGTAGTTCCTTTCACTCAAATAAAATAACACTCTATTATCTACCTTCCATAATAATGAAACATCATTTAATGAAAACATATTTGTAATTTCAGCCAGCAATGATAACAGTCAGGTTTCATGCTAAGACAAATCATATATTCATTTAACAAATGTAAAATGTCCCGATTAAGTATAACGAATGTTGAAGTTAGTTATAAAATAATTACATATGCTGCTGTTTCATAATCATATAGGAACACATTTTAATCTATGTAGAATGCAGTTTCATATTTATATATTGTGTAATTTATAATGTACACCCCGACTGAATCGCATCTTCTTCTTCTGCGTACACAGTCAGACAGTAACCATTATTTTTTCTAAAAAAGCGGCGGTCATCCTGAGACTCTCGCCACTACCATAGAGCTTGTCTTGCAGTTCCACTGGCAATGGCCACATCTGCTCTCTCTGATCCTCGTATGTCGGGCAGTTCTGCAGCAGATGTTCAGTGGTCATTTTACCAGTACCGCACGGGCATTCGTCGGTACACCCTATCTTCAATTTGTTGAATAGGTGGTATCTCAGTCTGTTGTGGCCAGTGCGAAGTCTGAAGACAACGACCTGCTCTCTTCGGTTCAACTGGTAATAGGCATCGTTTTTGGTGTAACCAGTATGTTCGGTTTCCCATTTGGTCATGTATCTGGCTTTGATAAGCCGTTTTGACTCTTCGTACGTCATACTGGTATCTGTTTGTGGTTGCCTTGCACCTTCTTTTGCCAGTCTGTCTGCCTCCTCGTTGCCTTGGATGTTGCAGTGTGACGGAACCCACTGTACCACTACGCTTTTTGGTGCGGACTGCTGCCACAGTTTGCAGAGTGCTGCTCTTAAGTCATTAAGCTCAGTGTTTTTCTGGCTTTTTAGCGCTGTGACTACGGCGAGAGCATCTGTCAGCAGGACTATATGGCTCTCATTTTCACTGTGTGTTACCATTTCTTCCACTGCCGCCCTCAGTGCCTCTGCCTCCGCTCTGAAATTGCTTGTGTACTTACCAGTAGCGAATGACAGTGTTATTTTTCTGCCATTTGGTAGGTTCAGGAGTGCTCCTGCCCCTCCGTTCTGTGTAGTGTTTGTTACAGAACCGTCGGTGTATGCATGGGTCCAGTCCATGCTTGGGTAGCTTTTCGTTATGAAGCTTAGGGTAGTGTCTCTCCTTTCTTTTTCAGTCTGGCAGTTTTTGTTTGCAATACCTGGTATATTTTCTACCACCTCTGGAAATATATCCTGCCTCCAAGTAGGTTTTCGTACAGTAGTGATGGGTTTTGGTGTTGTTAGTGCGTTTATGGGATCTTCGTGCATCTTTGCTTTGGCTATTTCTGCAAAGTTTCCCCGCTTTAGTTTCCCATTTCCCAGATTGTTTAGTCTCTGGTACATTGGATGGTCCGTCAGTCTTCGGAGTTTCTCTGACTGCAGCTGGGCTCTGCAGTCTCTTCTATCGGTCATGGATTGCAGTTTTGTAATCTTTTCAAGTTCTACAATTGGCGTTGACTTCATGCCACCTGTTATAATTCTCATGGCTTGGTTTTGAAGTTTGCTAACTTTATCGAAGTTCGCCTTCGCTGCCTTTGTCCATGCCGCAATGCCATACTCGAGAACTGGTCTCACTCTTCCAGTGTACAGTTTCTTTAGTATGCCTTCGTCTGCTCCCCAGCTTGTGCCAGTAAGTTTTCTCATGATCGCCATTCTTTCTCTGGCTTTCATTCGGTTTCTCTCAATCTGACTTTTCCATGTCATGCGCCGATCAAATGTGACTCCCAGATAGGTTGGGTTGTCGTTTGGCTGCAGGATTTTGCCATTTAGACTTAATTTGGTACTTTGGGGTTTTAATGAGAGCGAGAATATTGTGCACGTGGTTTTCTCCTCGTTTATTTTGACCAGCCATGAGTTCGCCCACTCTTCCAGCGATGTTAGGACCGTCTGCATCCGATTTCTTGCTATGGTGAGATTCTTTTCAGAGGTCCACATAGCCAGATCGTCTGCAAACATTGAGCTATAGACTCTTCTTGGTATATTCTCTGTAATATCGTTTATATATACCAGGAAGAGTGTGGGTGACAATACTCCCCCTTGGGGTACTCCCTGCTCGAGTGTCACCTTTTTGCTCATCTGCCCTTGTACTTGGACTCTGGCCGTTCTTTGTTTGAGGTAGTGGTTGATCCACTTGTACATCTTCCCACAGACATCACTTCTTCTTAGCTTGACTCTAAGTTCATCCTTCCAGACTTTGTCAAATGCCTTTTCCAGATCCACCCAAACAGCTACTGTGTGTTTCTGTGCCTGGTAGGCATCTTCTATCTCCTGGGCTATGAGGATGACCTGGTCCTCAGTGGATCTGTGCTGTCTAAAGCCGGCTTGCTGTGGAATTAGTATTCGTTTTTCTTCCAGATGCCACATCAGTCTGGTGTTTATCATCCGTTCCATCAGCTTGCCGACACAGCTCAGTAGGCTTATGGGGCTGTATCCATTTGGATCTGTTTTGTCCTTTCCTGTTTTTGGTACTGGTACCAGTATTGCATCTTTCCATGCCTGTGGTACAATTCCCCTTTTCCAGCTTTTGTTTAGGACCGATAGCAGTTTCTTCTTCGCTGTTTGGCCCAGCCCCATCAGCATTTCGTTTGTTATCCCGTCTATTCCGGGAGATTTCCTTTTCTTTAGTGTTCTCATAGCCTCTTCCATTTCGCGCATTGTTAGTTTGGCCATCATGTGCTCTTCAGGAGCCGTATTTATGTTTTCGTGTCTCTTTAGCTCTTCTCTAATGTCTGTATGCTTATCTGCAGGGACCTCGATGTGGTTTGCTCTGGCATAGTGATCGACAAAGGCGTTTGCGGCTTTCTTACCTGTGATCAAGTTCTCGCCTTGCTTGATAGTAATTTGTTTATTTGACGGGGTTTCGTCATTCATGGCTCTGACTAGCTTCCATAGCTTGTTCCCTTCTTTGTCCAGGTTTAGACTTTCCGTTTTATTTTTCCAGCTTTCTCTTGCTGTTTGCTTGAGAGTGTGTTTGTACTTCGCCGCGGCGGCTTTGAGGGCGATGTTTGCCTCCATGGATTTTTCTCGTTCTGCCATGTTCCTGGCATTTGTTACTGTATCTTCCACTTTCTGTAACTCATCATTCCAGTAGGGCTTATAGTTTTTCCTAGCTCCTCTTGGGATGGTTTCAGTGGCGGCTTGCATTATTGCCTTGCTTAGGCTCTCTACCATGGGCTTCATTTTGGTGTTTCGTGTGTTGATGGTTTCACACAGCCCATCTGTCAGGATTGCAAATATGTCCCAGTCGGCTCGTTTGTAATTCCAACGTGGGAGCGGTTTTGTTTCCTGTGGGCCTACTTCCATGTCAATGGTTAGCCTGATCGGCCTGTGGTCGCTACCTGCCAGTTGGTTTAGCACCTGGCGGTCTATTTTATAGTGTATGTCCTGTGTGGAGAAGGCCAAATCTGGAGTCGAGGTGGTATGCCATGTTCTTGAATAGAAGCTAGGGCTATCCTCCGGCCTAATGATTAGGGAGAGATTTGCATCTATCTCCCAATCTTCCACTTCGTCACCTCTGCTGTCTGTGTCAGAATATCTCCAACGCTCTCCGAGTGGCTGTTGAAATCTCCAACTACTATGCAGTTGGAGTCTCTGACCTACATACTCGAGAGCGATAGGTCTCTGTTTGGTGGTCCGTACAGATTGAAAATGCGGAGCTTCGTCTCTTGAGCCATTATGTCAACTCCTACAATTTCTGCTTGTCCGGTGTGATTGACAGGTACCGCGCTACTCGGTATGCTGTTTCTGGTCAGTATCAGGACCCCTCCTTTGTGGCCTTCTCTATCTAGACGGAAGGTCTGGTATCCTCTGATTGAGAATTTGTGATTATTGTTGAGGTGCGTTTCCTGGATACATGCCACGTCAATCTTACCTTCATGCAGGTGATGTGTTAGGGAAAGTTTTTTGTTAATGACTCCCTCCGCATTCCACTGTAGTATTTTGAGGGTCTTGAGGTTTTGGCCAATAGACGTTGCCCCAGAGCCATGTGTCTTGACTCCACGACACATGGGTGGGTGACCACCAGTAGTCAAGGGTGGGCCCCTTCGAGGCGTGAGGCCCGGCACTATCGCTGCCTGGCGGGACTCCGCAGGATGAGCGCCATACGTTTTTCGAATAGGTTGTACTGCCATCATACTGTGATTCACGTTGCACTGTTTTGTTAGGCTTGCGGCCCCGTGCATCCGATTTCAACAGGTGTTTCTGTAGGGATGCCCTCCTTAGCCTTTGGCTGTCCCCAGCCTATCTGCAAGGCAGCAGTTGTTTACGATCAGAGTTTTCTCTCTTATGGAAGTTGTCTTACCAGAATATCGAGTCTTCACTACTCGTGTCTATAGGGTGCAATGATGATATGTGATGATATATGAGATGGACTGGTTTACCCGGAAGAGAGGCAGTCCAGTGTGTCTGTGTCCCAGGATCGTCACGTCCTGCCAGGAACGTAGCATTTGCATGTGAGTGGGGTATCTCTTTTTCCCTTTATTTTCTTGGCTTCTATGCAGGGATGGTACGCCTAGCATTCCCCGCCACCTAGGGTGTTGACACAGTGGGGCAGGTGTGCAATGTCCGCTGGTCTGCATCTCTTCTTCGTCCAGTATGATAGTTATATGGCTGATAACGTACAGAGGTAGATATCGTAGCCGGAGTGCATTCAGCCAGAGGACAAGCCTGGTGGTGTCACAGAGATGTTGTTCGCCTGGTGTGCGGACAACTCTCATGGTCAGTGGTTGAGTCTTGACAGTTCACAGTGAGGTGGCTGCTCTACTGTTTTCGACACCCCGACCAGGTACTAAGTCTTTGGTTGGTGTTTTCGCACCCCATCGCCGTTTAGGGTGAGTATCAAGCAGTTGTCCGCCCGCTTTGATTGGCGGGCGGCAAGGACCTCTTACTGTGGCTCTACCTGATAGGGCTGGGGCGCAAGCCCCAGGTCCCGAGCATGTAGGAGCCTCCCATTGCAGTGGTGCTGAGATTTTGGGCGGGATTGCGGCTTACAAGGGTTCGGCCGTAATCCCCCACATGGTAGCCTCGCGCCCTTGGCTTATCAGCCTGGTACGTGAACCAAAGTGTCTGCGGCTCCTCTCGATTTGAGCTGGTTTTCCGTAGCAACGCCCTGTCATTTGTAGGGTAAAACTGACCTGTCTTCAGATGATCTATTTCCAGCACCCGTTCACTATTTGGTCAGACGAATTTATTGAGGGCTTTTGTTTGTCAATGACCAGGTATTTGAAATCTGCGGTTTCTGCGGAGTTAAACACGATTTCCGTAGCGTTCTTTCATTTGAGTGTTTGAGAGCTGACTTGTCATCCGTGAGTCTAATACCAGCGTACGTTCATTATTAGACCCAAACGGCAGTGCTCTCGATTTGTCAGTTGTTCTACAGTATTGGCGTGTTCAGTCAAGTTAAGCCGCAGGTTCCACACCTGGTGGTGCCCTTCCGTCAATTCCCTTAGCGAGACAATCAAGTTTCTTAGGGGGTAGTCCCAGATTTTCGAGGGTCTAATTCCAGCACATGTTCTCTATTAGACCCCACGAAGGTGTACTTTTTGATAGTCATTCTGCAGTATTGGCGTGTTAAATTAACTTAGGTCTCAGGCTCCACTCCTGATAGTGCTCTTCCGTCAATTCCTTTATCAAACACTGGATGCAGACAAAACCGGGCCACAGGGGGCATAACCCCAGGTTTCTGGGGGTCAAAGTCCAGCAACAGTTCAATATTAGACCCCAGAAGAGTGGTCTCGGCATGTCAATCATTTCAGTGTTGGCCGTGTTGAGTCAAATTAAGCCGCAGGCTCCACTCTTGGTGGTGCCCTTCCGTCAATTCCTTTAAGTTTCAGCTTTGCAACCATACTTCCCCCGGAACCCAAACACTTTGGTTTCCCGGAAGCTGCCCGCAGAGTCATCGAAGCAACTCCTGCGGATCGCTAGTCGGCATCGTTTATGGTCAGAACTACGACGGTATCTGATCGTCTTCGCGCCTCTGACTTTCGTTCTTGATTAATGAAAACATTCTTGACAAATGCTTTCGCAGTAGCTCGTCTTGCGGCGATCCAAGAATTTCACCTCTAACGCCGCAATACGAATGCCCCCGTTTGTCCCTGTTAATCATTACCTCCAGTTCCGAAAACCAACAAAATAGAACCGAGGTCATATTCCATTATTCCATGCACCATTATTCAGGCAGCCGAGGCCTGCTTTGAACACTCTAATTTTTTTTAAGTAAACGCGCCGGCGACCCAGGACGCTCAGCGAAGAGCACCCGTGGGAGAGAGCCGGCAGACGGTAGGGCAGGAGACAACGGGCAGTGAACCGGCGCGAGCCGGACCGCCCGCCTGCGCCTGAGATCCAACTACGAGCTTTTTAACTGCAACAACTTTAATATACGCTATTGGAGCTGGAATTACCGCGGCTGCTGGCACCAGACTTGCCCTCCAATAGATCCTCGTTAAAGGGTTTAAAGTGTACTCATTCCAATTACGGGGCCTCGAAAGAGTCCCGTATTGTTATTTTTCGTCACTACCTCCCCGTTCCGGGAGGGGGTAAGTTGCGCGACTGCTGCCTTCCTTGGATGTGGTAGCCGTTTCTCATGCTCCCTCTCCGGAATCGAACCCTGATTCCCCGTTACCCGTTACAAACATGGTAGGCATGTCACGTACCATCGACATTTGATAGGGCAGACATTTGAAAGATGCGTCGCCGGCACATGAGGCCATGCGATCAGCACAAAGTTATCCAGAGTCACCAGTGGGGACGCCGCAACCCCGCGAGGGGAAACGACGATTGGTTTTGAACTAATAAATGCGCTCTTTCCGCGAGGGTCGGAGCTTGGTAAGCATGTATTAGCTCTAGAATTGCCACAGTTATCCAAGTAGGATCGTGTCATCTAAAGAACCTCGACTGATTTAATGAGCCATTCGCGGTTTCACCGTGAGACAGTGTGAACTTAGACATGCATGGCTTAATCTTTGAGACAAGCATATGACTACTGGCAGGATCAACCAGATATCTGTCTTAGACGTACTGTGTACAGCCACACACCGGTCGGCGGAGGAAGGGTGTGTTTTTGTAAAAGGCCTCGCTGGGACGACGGCCGCAGGGACCGACCGACTGACGGGACGGTTTGTTCCACCCGTCCCTCACTCCGTCGACCTAGGACCGCCTGACAGGGGCCTCCCACACGCACCAGACGACCGACCGACCGGGCTCGCTCGAGGAGGGATGGCAGCGCTCTGTGCAGAACGGATCCCAACGACCTCGGCGATGAATTTCACTGGGACTGGAGACAATTTGACCTGCCGGCCTGCCCTCGAGGCAACGATTCCTGCTTTCCATTTGCCGGTCACAAGCTCTTAGCGAGAGTCGGACCACCAGCGAGACGTACTGTCGAGCTCTGCTATAAGCCTTATATAAATCACCACGGACGGACCACGTTTCCTGATACGGACCAGACTAGCGCACCGCGGTGGAGGAGCCACTACCACAAACCGCACCCAATTCGCACTACGGGGAAAGGCAGGCGAGCGTTTTCCGCAAGCCCGCGCTATCGCTCCGCCTGGCGGGACTGAGATCGCTTTACGAACACTGGTTGAAATTGAGTCTCTGCGGCGAGACAACTACCCCAGATGAACACTGGTTGAAATTGAGTCGCTGCGGCGAGACAACTACCCCACTTGGAATCTCTACTTTGAAATGTAAAGCATCGTTGGCTAAATCATGAGTAGAATTGTTTTTTATATACAATATTTGCAGGGGCTGGAGAAGTTCTGCTATCATGGCTGTAATGAGGTTACAGTAACCAAAGAAATGTCGCCATGTCTACACGATCACCAATTATGGAAATCAAAGGTACGAATTGAGTGAATTTGTAAAGTCCATCAATGATCACGGTTAAGTAAAGACTCAACAATAGATAAATCAGCAATTTACATATGACTTGGCTTTGCTTCGTTCGTTCTCGATTTCCCGATACCAAACTCTGACATGGCCATAAGTAGCAGGATGTAGTCAAGAGAACGGAATGCGATGTGTCGTAGTTTACAGCTTGACTGCGATATTTGGCTATTTCGGTCCAACATATCCGACTTCAGAAATCATTTTTTTTAGTTCCGAATTATTATTCCTTCATCGATCCATTACATTTAGCCAGTCTGCTCGATTGTAGCCTGTTATTCAGGATCACCGCGTGGAGGTGTAGAAGGGTCTTGGTATATCTGGTTCGCTGGCCCTGACGCTAGCAGTCAGCTAGAGGTCAAGAAAGGTCGAAGTGTGTAGAACCGACGGCTACAGGATCCACCAGTGTCCATGCCTTCCCCATATTGTGAGAGAAGCAGAGCACTTACGTGCACGACCGGAATTCAATGACGTCGATGTTTAGTGACCGAACTAAACATTGCTATTAATTTTTTACCTTTTACATCATATTTATAAAGTTACATTGATGGTTACTTTTCAGCCGAGTTAACACACGCACATTACATATATGTATGTACATATATATATATATATATTGCTGCATGGATTTTGACGTTGCCTTCTTCTGACGCAATAAAATACGCCTGACCTGGTCTTAGAAGATCTTTTGTTAAACTCACGTCCTACTTTATAAACATCGTTCTCAAGTTCTTCACTGTTGACTTTAACACACCTTTGGCACCATGCATTGTTTGCATGCAGCGATGCATGTTAATTGGTCGACATCCTTCAGCTGTTAGAAACCGAATCACCGCTGGCTGATCAAGTCTGGACTGATTCTGTATCACTCTGCCATATTTTCAACCGTCTGCTGAGGAAACTATGAGGCGGAGGATAACGACATTTTGCAAACTTGATTGTTTGTATGTGTTGGTATGGCACCTGAAGTGACGTATTTATGCGCATCGTACGTATGTTCATTTGGGGCAATTAGGTCCGGTTTTATTTGAACACACCTTGTAAATATACTTACCTACGAAGCTGATGTTCACAGGATCTGTAAAACCCAGTTTCACAAAGCACATGATGTTGATAATGTTGCAGCCGATTCCGAATGTGTCGATGATTTGTGACAGAACAGTGATTACGATGTACTCAAAATATACTATAGCTTCGTCACTTACAATGTTTGAAGAGGGGAGTGCACTTTCGGAAATATTTATTAACATAAGAGAAGTCATGGTATTTTCACCTGCGTCTAGTTGCACATATATATTTTTTTCGCAATTTAAATCCGCTGGCAACATAAAAGCACTGCCCGAATGTATCAATAAACATGTGTAAAATAGCAAGAGCGTTTTTTTTCTACTTTTTGGTAGGTCTTGTCGAAACTCTCTAGTCTTCTCCTATATGCGTATTATTGGTGTCACATTGTTATGCACGGAACGAGAGCAAGAGCCGGAATGATCAGACTAATTGCATGATTCTTCTGAATAACAAACAGCAGCGTGTGGTCAAAAATATAATATGTACATCATTCTGCGTCATTCTTTTAAACATATAGACACATACAAATTATATCGTCTTGCCAGGATCACTGAAGTGTATATTCAACACAAATATATAAATAATATAATTTTATTATTCTTTCATTGTGTTATAGTAATACATAAACCAGTACAGTATTGCGTATTTGCAAGAAGTTGTAATTATATATGTTCAAAGTTGTGAGAGCCTGATAATCGGGGGTAGTTCCTTTCACTCAAATAAAATAACACTCTATTATCTACCTTCCATAATAATGAAACATCATTTAATGAAAACATATTTGTAATTTCAGCCAGCAATGATAACAGTCAGGTTTCATGCTAAGACAAATCATATATTCATTTAACAAATGTAAAATGTCCCGATTAAGTATAACGAATGTTGAAGTTAGTTATAAAATAATTACATATGCTGCTGTTTCATAATCATATAGGAACACATTTTAATCTATGTAGAATGCAGTTTCATATTTATATATTGTGTAATTTATAATGTACACCCCGACTGAATCGCATACAACATCGCATTTATTACCGAGTCTAATATTACTGATGTTCGTATGTTGTTTGTTCATTGTTCACGTACTTGTCTGATTAACACAATGGTATAGCATTCGCTTTTCAATTGCATTTTACATTGGTCCACTTCAGTTCCCCGTCCCGTCTTTCAGTATGTAAATGGGTACCTGTTTTACTGTTCATGTATGGTAGGCAGCGAGGAAGATAACATGTAAACGGCATCATGTAAATGAAATGGTAAATAACTAAGAGTGACAATTAAACAGTGCAAATCTACAGTAAAATATGATGTCCCTAACGTAGCTTGTGTTAGAGTAATGACACTCATAGATATGAGATCAATAACATGGTTTTTGTTGTTTGGGAATAGTGTGTGTGCCATGAAAAGGATGTTAATTAGCGGGTTGTAATAGCTTTCCTCGCATCCCGAGTGTGCTGATGAAGGTAAACGGGGTCCTTCAGTCGATTGTGCTATCATGGATTCATGTGTGTGTCACTCACTACTACATGGGTCACGTTTATCCCTCATACCGTTACTCTGGATGCCACGAAAATAGCCCGTTTCCAGGAGGGCAACTACGAAGCCGAGCTGAGGGTCATGGACAATAATGTTGACTGACCCTAACTAACATGTCAGATCCGTATGGCTTTCCTAACCAGACGTTAGTCTTCCTCCCCCATAAACAAGGTAAAACCCAATAAAGCTGACGTTGGATCACAGAGAATACATGGTGATGAATAATATGAGCTTTTAGCAAGAAACTTAACAGTAGTACTAGACGCGCACTGAATTAGAACTCACGTGGTAAGAAACAACTGTGGATATCAAATAACATCTGCAAAGTATTTGTGATAGTCGAAACTAGGACAACTATAGACTCATGTACGAGCTCAAGAAGATAGACCACTGCAAGGGTACATGTGAAGAACATATTATGTGATCTATATTGCAGAGGGAGATACACGTTATTTTACGATGTAGTGCAGTGGAAAGTTCACTGTCATCCGAGTCAAGCGATCAGGGTTCAATTCCCACTTGATGCGACATTGTTTTTTCCGATTGAAAAACAGATCATATGGTCGAGCAAGCCAAATGAATTGGGTACCATAAATACAATCAGGTAAGTAAAAGGCGGCCGCGTCTAGGTAGGCCCATTTCACACGTACTGGTGACCGTTACGCTATTTGCTCTCGCTGCAGGCTGGTCATAATGCACTCTGACTAAAGGAATGTCAGTGTTTACCTAATTGAGTTTCTCACCACTATCTGTCTCAGCAAAGTGTTGTGGACTTATGGATTGATTTTATGGATGCTCTCCTCACACAGCGCTTCACATAGCTCTAGATCTTGCTTTTATGCGTTTATGTTCACCTTGAAGTCATAAATGAACGCATTACTGAAGTATCTCTGTTCTTCCGTATCTGCTAGCCATTTATGTCACTGCTGTGAAAACGTATCTAAAGTTTTTCACGCGATATCAACATATTCTCAGTCTTTCCTGTGATGATTTTCATGTCGTATTTATTATAATCGAAATTGATAACGGGTAGGTGTCGTTGGAAGTCTTCCCCATTTTGATAACAGATGACCTGATCATCAGCAAACAACATCCAATTTAAGGACTCCTCATGAGAGTTAACAAATCATGTGATTTTACCCATACACATCACGAACAAAGGTGGAAACGAAAACATCCTTGTCGTACACCACTAATTTTAAATCAATGTGTTATCCCTGCATGTGTTCGTGTTCCACATTCGTTGTCTACGTAAAAGGCAGGAATGCCATCCAGTAGTTGAACCTCCACACCTTATTCCTCCAACAGCCTACATCTGGTTAAATAGCTTTTCTCGATCAACGAAGGCCACGAGGTGTTTCTTAATGTGTAATTTGTTTTTTTCGGTACAACTTCCGATTTTCCCGAATTATGATTGTGAAGCAATGAGCAAATGCTTGTATTAACTGTTCAAAGACACGTGGCAAAATTGTTTTCAGACCTGGCCAAATGGTATACGTCACTATACGAGCTGAAATCCGTTCTGCTGCCCTTGTTTATTTTCCAATTTAGGTCTCACCACCGCTCACCAGATATTCCCTTCAATCCACGCCTTATTTAAGATCTTCGAGAGACATCTTAACCGTTGATCGTGACATGTTTTCATGGTATCTGCCGATATGCCGTTGATCGTGACATGTTTTCATGGTATCTGCCGATATGCTGGTGATCGTGGCATGTTTTCATGGTATCTGCCGTTGCACCTGCGGCCTTGTAATCATGAATTCATATAATTGCCTACCTGACATTTTGCTCGAGAACAAATATGGCGACATGCGCAATATATTTAGGGTTTTTAACCATTAAGTGATTCTGCAGATAGCTTATACCGTTTTCTGATTGTGCACCTGGGACAAGTAAGTCTTTGAAATACTACCTCTATATGTTTCTTACAATGGCATGTTCATGGTTGGGGGACTACTCCTATGTGTCATTTACCATTGTTAAAGGATGGTACTGTTCATCTTTGAATCACAGAGCACGAATTTGTCTATAACAATCTCCGGAGAATGTTGAACACGGCTCAATCAGTACATCTCCATATTGTTGTCATACGTCCAAGCTTTCTTTACTAGATGAATACAAGTTCAAGCCTGATTGCGAACTGTCCAAACAATAACAAAAGTTGAAGTTATATATCTACATTACAAAAGGATGTTTAAATCAAATTACACAGAGATAAGCAATGAGGAAAGGCCAATAGGAATGTGTCACCAACACAGTGTTCGAGGTAAACATAATACCGATGCAAACATGATGAAAAACGGACATAAATTGTTTGTCAAAGTCTTGCAACGGGACATATGAGGGTCGATGGACGCCCATTTACATATTATTTGTTACATGAATATGTTAATTTGTTGGCCCACCATTTTACAATCCTTTACATTGTATCGTTATTGAATCACGTCCCCTGTTGAATGTTGCTTTCCCTGGAAGAGTGTGTGGTGACGACGTGATCATCGCATATGAATAATTAAGTGCGATATTCATTGCTCAGCTGATATGGATATTTTTAAATCGAGCAACTGATATCTAGAAATTCATCGTACAACACCGATATAAACAGTGAACGTATGTATCACTTACATTATCCTCGAATTTAAATAATGTTATATTGCTCATTTGATGTACAATCACCTCTACAATTGATCTCGTTGACTGCGTCGTTTGTGTCAAAGATACGTTAAATTTACTGACAAAGACTCCACCTCACGCCCTTGCTAAGCTCCTAGAAATATTGCAGCATTTCTGTAGCCAGCAAACTAGGGATATGCACTACATTCTATTCTACTCTTTTTTCTTATGGCATAATTTTTTCCATGCCATGAATTGGCTCATCGGACAGCTTCAGAAGTACAGCCCAGGCGTCACCGTCGTACAACAGTGTGTTACCACACCTTGATAAAACCATTGTAGCAGCTAGAAGACATTGTATTTAGATATGACCTCAACATCCCGTGGGCAAAACTAAGGTACCAAACCGTGGCTGCAATCACACAATATCATGAATTATGTTTAATGACATCCGTATCCAGATAACTTATAGTTTCACATTTACCTAGACAAAACAAATCTCAGATCAACGAAACCAATCTGACATCGCTTGAACAAATGGTGGCCCGGCTGCATTTATGAACGTCTTGTATCTAGTCTGGGACTAACAGAGTGGCTTTCACTGTAATAAAAGAAACCAATGTGCATGCTCTGCATCCTCGCCATCAAATTGCACGGTTAAAAACTTGGGATTATTATGCAGGCGATGAGAAGTGTATTGAATTCTTCCACATGTGCAACTAGATGTAAATTCGTACAATCAGCTAGTATGATCAGGTCTCAGACGACGAAGTCATCATTTGGACATAACTCGAGAGCACACTCATCATGCTAAACAACCTACTTTTGATCCTTTTGGACTATGACCTGCTTTGACGACGAATCCTCCGACCACCATCTCTTAAAGCAGGCAATTTACATGACGGATTGGAAACGAACTACTCCACTGTTGGTCTAGCCCCATCGGTCGTCCACAATTTACCTGGTTTCGTCAAATCAGAAAAAACTGCATCATTACAAATGTGTAAATACATATACAGTGAACGTAAAGCAAAGGGTAGACTATTTGAATACACGTAAGAACCGATATTAAAGAAGATTCAATTTGGTTACGTTTAAAATGGCACAACTATGGCTGACAACTGTAAATGGATCTCTTTTATGAAAACGCAATGAGGTTTCTCTGTTATGTTTTTCAACCACTTTGTTTTACGTTGTTAGCCCCATCCATGCACATTGTGAATGGCTTTCAAAGGCAGACGTGGGATGGTATGTTGAACCTATTCTTTTCTCACTTGTGCCAACGTCAAACTGACAACACATTTACTGGTCACTGTATTTATTTGAATCATATGTCCTACTCTGCACATCTCCACTTCCCATAAACACTTTAAAGGAAGAAACTACCCAATCAAATGACATTGTAAGACAGACATTGTTGTGGAAAACAATAGGTATAAGGAGTAAAGCACACTTAGAGAGGGTAACTAGAGTCTACCATGAAGGATGCAGGAATGCCTTGCCCTGTGCCCGTAGAGAAGACAGGGGACACACCGACTTATGTGTTATTTGTTGACAACACATGCTTCGCAGTGAGCTGAAGGTTTTGATTGATGTTTAGGTTGACTTGTGTTTCAGTAGAACTTAAAAAAAATATACGAAAACCTTCTGTTTTGATATAGCGGTAGTGTCGTCAAAATGTCAAATAATAATAATAAATGAATGTTATGGCAAATAAAATAAAACAAATTATTAAAAAGAAAAACACACACAAACTCGTGTTGATTCGGTATTGAGTTCGTAAGATACTTTATTCATATTTTAGAACGCTGTCTCCGATCGATCTGAAATTGTTAGTTATATTTGTAAATTTACATTCACATTACATAGAGTATGTGAAGATATTACTGAAGTGGTATATGCGATGGATACAAATTGGCACAGTAATATTCACACCATGTCGTACAAGGCAATAACAACGGACTAGACACCTCATCAAGTACAAGCACTGATATGAAAACGTAATTGGAAATACTATGATACAATTGTCAAGTAATGAGAACCAGTGTTATCAGTCAGTTTGTTGTCACTTTGAAACGTAAAGAAGAAGCAATCGATTTAGTGAATAATTTTTATATGTTCCTTAAACAAAGAATTTGACACTTTCAATGTAAGAAACGTAAAACAAAAAAAAAAACATAGTAAATTGAGAAATGGAGATAACTGCAGTTTCTTTACTTCAACATAAGCCACAAAACGTTAAATCACAGCGGCCTACCTCTTCCTGGAAATAAAAAATGAAATCCGTATGTCTTTTTAGGTGACATTAATTGTTAATTGTGGACGAGGTAGAAAATATGTAAAAACCCGGTTATGTTTGAAGTACAGTTTGCAAACTTGCAACACATGATAAGAGCAAGTATATGAGTTTAGCTTTTAACTGTGACAAAGTTATGAACATTTGTAAGGCGACAACGTTATGCTATGATATTTATATATTGTTTTTGACATTCTCAAGAAGATTGGTAACACGATCTGGCAGGCTGGGGAATGTCCTAAAAGGTGGACAAAACCACTGATTGTAGCCTTCCTTATCTAAGAAGGGTTACCACAACCAATGTTAACATTACAAAATCATCAGCCTATTTAGCCACTCCAGAAAAATAATGCTTACTGATATCTTAAACAAACTCCTGCCAAGGGCATAAACATTATTGCATAAAAACAAATCGGTTTACGGACTGATCATATCACAACTGAACACATTTTTAATTTTCGTCTGCTAAACGAAAAAAAAATCAACATATTCCCAATCGATACCGGGTCTTTGTTGGCATTTAAAGAGTTTTCAACATGGTCTGGCATGAGGTCATTTGGTCAACTACGCAAACATATCAGGTGGGCTGTCGGTTTACTTATGGCATTGATAAATGTTGCTCCCAAACCACCAATGCAGTCTACCTGAAAGGAATAACTGGATATTGTTCCGCACGTCAACCGATGTACGACAAGGATGTATTCTTCCACCGACCATATTCAACGTTGTTCTAGAATGTTTCATCTCCTAGGCTTTGGAGGATCACGTGTGCAATGTCAGCAAAGGTGGTAGCACATTCATTCATAGCAAAATGAAGCCAATATATGATGATACAAGTGGGTCATAGAGAACATTAAAGAACTGGATAACGATGTTTAAAGATGAACGTTAGTGAACGAAAGCTCTTAAGATACCATTTCAGGCGCATACTGTTGCGTCATAAGATGCCATCGTCAAAATTGATGCAGCATTTCGGGTGGCCCGTCGCCGGAGCTTACGTTCCCCACATATTTGTCACCATACACAGCCTGCATTCTGCGATGACTGTCAACTGCTCGAAATCCTTCAGCTGCTAGAACCGAATTACCGCTCGCTGAGCCAATCTGGACGGATTCCGTTTCACACCCATACATCCCGCCTCTCTGTGACGCCGTATGTTAAGGGCAAAGGGATAAAACAAAAAAGAAGACAACAACAAATAACGTATACAATCGGATTGCAGTCGTATACAACATATTCAATACTGCGGTGGATTCCTGCGCACTTGGTATCGTTGGAAATAAGAATGCAGATGTGCTCGCAAAAGCCGGAAATGGCGGGTAGCTGTCTATGAACAGAGTTATAAAGAAGCGAAAACAACCAAGAAAGGATCATGCTGACGGAATGGAGAGACGTGCACACAAAGATGTACGTCAGAAAAGAACAGCATAGATAAACTTTGCAGATAAAGGCAGACAAAGATCTTAAGACACAAATCTAATTCTGCCAAATCCTTGTCTCGCGATAAAATCTCCCATTATAATTACGTTTTCTTATCTTATTGCGTAACTATTTCCATTTTCTGAATCATTGCATGCAGCATTTATTTAAATATATGTCAATTTTTCCGCAATTTCTTTGACTTTATCTGATAATATTATCGTTTATGTGTAATTCATTCCAAATATGTTCTATGCTGCAGATGTTTATGTCATGAATCGCACGTTTTTATTCGTACTTCTTATTGTTATTACTCCTTACTATCAAAGTGTATGATCTTGTGTTATCTCCTTACAACATCTATTTTTGTATTCCGGTCTCTGCTTTACCCATCGTATTAAAACGACATTTCTCCATTTCTTCTACGATATCTTCTATTGTGTGATTGATTCCACATATGTGAATTACACATTCCTTTAGTCTCTTCTCTATCCTTGGTTATGAATATTCTCCATATTGTTTATTGTTTTTGTTCTACCAAGACGTTCTCAATACGTCTCTTCTTTATTTCAGACCTTTGTTTGGCTTAAAATAAACTGGCTTTATGAATTACTGGTTATACGCACTAAGGGTTAGATGTATGCACTGCTGGTTAGATGTATGCACTACTGGTTAGATGTATGCACTACTAGTTAGATGAATGCAGTACTAGATATCCCTATGCAATAGTGGTTAGATGTATGATCTACTGGTTACATGTGTGTACTATGGGTTAGATGTATGCACTAATGGTTAGATGTGTGCATTACTGTTTAGCTTCATACACTACTGGTTAGATGGGTTCACTACTGGTTATCTGTGTGAACTACTGGTTAGATGTATGCACTACTGGTTACATGTATGCACTACTTGTTAGACGTATGCACTGCTGGTTTGCTGTGTGCACTACTGCGTAGATTTATGGACTACGTGTTAGATGTATGCACTACTGGTTAGATGTATTCACTACTAGATCGTTGAATGCAATTTTGGTTATATGTTTGAACTTCTGATTACATGTGTGCACTACGGGTTAGATGTATGCACTACTGGTTAGCTGTATGCACTACTAGTTCGATGCATACACTACTGGTTAGCCGTATGCACTACTGTTTAGATGTGTGCACTATGTTTAGCTTTATGGACTACTGGTTAGATGTATTCACTGATGGATTTATTTGTGAGCTACTAGTTAGATTTATGCACTACTGGTAGTTTGTAAACACTGCTGGTTAGCTGTATGCACTACTGGTTAGATGTATTCATTTCCGGTTAAATGTATGCACTATTGGTTAAATGTATTCACTAATGGTTAGATGTATGCACTACTGATTATATGTATGCTCTACTGGTTGGGTGTATGCACTACTGGTTGGCTGCATGAACTACTGGTTAGCTTTATGCAATACTGGTTAGTTGTATGCACTACTGGTTAGATGTATGTTTTACTGATTAGAGGTATGCACTGCTGGTTAGTTTTATGCACTTCTGGTTAGATGTATGTACTACTATGTTTATATTTGCACTCCTGGTTAGCTGTATGCACTACTAATTTTATGTTTGCACTCCTGTTTAGCTGAATGCACTACTAATGTTATGTATGTACTACTGGTTAGGTTCAATAACTGCTGGTTAGATGTCTTTACTATTGGTTAGAAGTGTGCACTACTGATTAGATGTATGCACTACTGTTATCTGAATGCACTACCGGTTAGCTGAATGCACTACTAGATATATGCCGTTACAACTGGTTACCTGTATACATTACTACTTATATGTATGTACTTCTTATTAATTGAACACCATTCTGGTCAGAACGATGCACTACTGGTTATATGTATACACTACTAGAAAGCTACATGCACTACTGCTAACTGTATGCACTACTAGTTAGATGTTTTTACAGCTTGCTATATATATATATATATATATATATATATATATATATATATATATATATATATATATAAATGCACTACTAGTTAGCAGTATTCACTACTGGTTGGATGTATGAACTACTGGGTAGCTGTATGCACTACTGTTTAGATGTTTGCACTACTGGGTAGCTGTATGCACTACTGTTTAGATGTATGCACTACTGGTTAAATGGATGAAATACCCGTTAACAGAATGCTCTTCTGGTTACATGGATGTGATACTAGATATTTGTTTGCACACTGGTTAGATGTATGCACTAATGTTTAGATGTATTTACTACTGGTTATATGTATGCACAGCTCTACACCTCACGGTAGAAGAGGAGTGACTATGTCAGTATGTAGATGTATGAACTACTGGTTAGCTGAATGCACTTCTGGTTAGCTGTATACACTACTGGTAGCTTTATGCACTTCTACTTAGATGTATGCACTACTGGTTAGCTTTATGCACTACTGCTTAGCTGTATGCGCTACTGATTCGACGTGTGCACTACTGGTTATCTGTAAAGACTACTTGTTAGATGTAAACACTACTAGTTAGATGTCTTTACTTCTGGTCAGAATTTTACACTACTGGTTACATATATGTACTACTGGTTAGATGTATGCACTACTGGTTAGATGTATGCACTATTGCTTACCTTTGTGTACTATTAATTAGCAAAGCACGTCGTGATTGTCATGTTTCTAGTTAATACATTTGGGTGATGTTGTATTTATACCTTCCGTGATCTAATGTATTAATTATTGAAACTAATTCAGCATAATGTGGATGACAGTTAGCTCGTTCGTCCATTAAAAGTGATGAAGAAGACTATCTCTGTTCAACAGTGTGGACAATTTTTTTTTTTCTTATGCATGAGATCGCTGAAATTTTAGTGACTATGGGTGACATTGCAACCGCTTTTTTTTTAGTAAGGATAAATTGCGCTACTTTTTATCCTCTCTCGTCTCGAGCCGCTCAACCCCAGTGGCAAGTCAAGTACAAGACGACTAGTGGGCGCCTACGAGATGTAGAGGACTCTTAAAAATTCCGGAGTCGAACCCACACCACCTGTTTAACCACTTCGCAAAATTTTCCCATAAATATTTTAATGTGCATTGATATTTGATTTCATCCCTTCACTATTGATAATAATTTGTGCAATGATATCGTTGCCAAGTGACTGTGTCATTGGACTTCAAATATTAGAATCGTTGTCTTAGCATTGTTAAGTGATATATATATATATATATATATAGTAATTAAAATATCTTAGCTACATAAACTACATAAACTAAATAAAGATTATGAACTACATAAATTACATCAAAACTGTATTATGTATATGAACTAATTAGATTACTAATAAAGAAAAACATTTAATATTACAAAAATGTCAGATGGTTTGAGAAAAGTTAAATGCTCTACTACTTTTTAAATCTTTCAAAAATAGCTTTTAATTTGTCAATGCTGTGTCAGCCGATATCTTTGCCATTTAACAAAGGTCGCTCTCTCCATCAGTCAATGAACAATAGCCATGCGTTAATTCTCATTAAGAAACTCAGAATCCAAAATTAAAAATGTTGTCTTGAAAGAAATGGTGAAACGCAAGTTTATAATTTCTGCTCATTCTATAATAAATGAAAATATTTACTGATGAATTTAAAGAGTCAAAGAAAATGCAGATCCCACCAAGAACGGCTACTAAATTTCGATATTTGACACTAATGAATAACTCCTTATCAGTTGCCATGGCGATAGCGACGGTACTCACGGGAATGTAACATGAAATAAAAAGTGTAGAAACAAGCACGACCATTTTCGACACTTTTTGATGACGTTCTGACAATTTGTCTCCCTGCGCAGTTGTCGTTTATGTCAACCGCCATTTAGCGTTGACGTTTAGTTTATTAACCAGAATTATTGTACCGAAAATGACAACTGAAAATGTAAAATAAGTAACACACACATTGATAATGAAGTATGAGATTGTAAAGACGATCTCTCGGTCTTCCGTGTAGACAAGACCAATAAGGGTTTTGTTTCTCTCTGGATAATACTTCCAGTCAAGCTTGTGGACGACATACTCTGGTACTGTAGCACTGATGATGATGATGAAGATGGAGACAGTGATGACAACTACTCTTCTCTGTGTGAAGATAGTTTTTACCTGTGAAAGTTAAATACAGTTATGATCTTTGCAATACTCATCATTTTAAAAACTTAAAAAAAGGAAAAGCGAGATGCATGTGTTTTATACGAGGGCTATTGAAATGAAAACTCAGTCTGGCCCAGTAGTGAACATTATGTCACCTAACTCACGCCCTTTTAAAATGTCATATTTCAGTCAGACACTTACTGAAGTGAAAAGCTTGCACCACAGTAATGGACCTCCATTCGCCAAAGAATGAATGTACATTTCACAACTTTACTGCTCAAATAACGGATGACAAAGATGTTCCTCTTTTGTGAATATCAAAATTGGGTCTGCAGTTATGACGTCAAATTGTTCATCTGCACAATAATAGTACGTGCAGGACAGTCTTATCATAATTATCAACCATATTACCAAGTTATAATACAAAGGCATGGTTTCTCAAATTTATAATCTACTTTCAAAGTTTTAATATTAAGGCAACTCTACAATAATAATCATACTTCCTTCTTCTATCTGTGAACTAACAAACACATTGGGACTGGATGATTCAGCATTGTAGTAAAACATGTCGCTGTCCTGACATATTACGTCATCATACATAAACTGAAGATAGTTGGCACTGAAGAATGCAAATGTGTTACATGGAAAATGACCGCTGAACTTCTGCTGCAAAATTGCCTGACATACCAGGACCAGAGAAAACACATGTGGCCATCACCAGTGTCAACACTAGACAAGCTCTAAGGCAGTGTCGACAGCCACAAGATGACAGCTGCTTTCCTCGAACAAATTCAAGTTGACGTCTGACAGCGTACGAAGAAGAAGTTATATAATACGTTTCAGTAATATGAGAATTAGTTAACCAGAACGAACTATAAACATCGTGCACCGCCAAACTCAGATGAATGATTGATTCAGCGTTCGTTTTAAAATCAATAATATGATGTGGATATTATGTTAGCCTCAAAGTCCGAAGCAACGTGGATGCATATACACTTGTCGAACAAGCACCACTTCTTTATCAATACAATGTAGCAATAACGTATGTACAGATCAAAATGGTAATACAAAGAAAATCACCTTTAGTTCAAAGTGCCACCTTGGCCATACAAAAAAGACATGTATCTTCAAGTGTCCATAATCATAATTCGTGCGTATATTAAACGATTACACTTCGAATTGTTTTGCATATGGCAATATCATTATGGTACCTGAATCAGTGAAATATCACTGTAATATATGAACCATGACAATGGAACTATGATAGCTGAACCATGACACTGGCACTATGATAGCTGAACCATAACACTAGCACTATGATAGCTGAACCATGACAATGCCATTATGATAGCTGAAACCATGACATTGACAATATGTTAGCTGAAACAAGACAATATGGCTATGATAACCGAACCACGACACTGGCACTATGATATATGAACCATAATACCGGCAATCTGATAGCTGATACCATGACACTGATACAGTGATAGCTGCACCATGGCAGTGACATTTTGTTAGATGAACCATGCCAATATCATTATGTTTGCCGAATCATAACACTGGCGATTTGATAGCTGCCCTAAGACAATATCACTATGATGACTGCACTATGACTCTGGCACTTTGAAAGATAAAACAAGGCATTAGCACTATGATAGCTGTACGATGCCACTAGTACTATGCCAGCTGAACAATGGCACTAGCATAATGATAGTTTAATAACGGCACTAGCACTATGATAGCTGAGCAATGATACTAGAACTATGACAGCAAAACCATGCCATTTGCAATATATTAACTGAACCATGCCATTAGCACTATCATAGTTGAACCATGCCATTATAACTATTACAGCTGAACCATGGCACTAGCTCTATGATAGCTGATCTATGCCATTAACACTATAAAAGAGGAACCATAGCACTAGCACTATGATATATGAACTATGCCATTAGCACTACGCCATCTGATACACGAGATTTGCACCAGGATAGCTGAACAATGGCACTAGCACTATAATAGCTGAAACTTGACCTAGCCACTCAACTTTCCGTGGACCAATCCAAGAAACACAACCTTGACTGCATTAACCCAATATCATGAATTATTGTCAATGTCAGACAATTCAATGTCACTGAACATTTCACATTTTCCTAAGCAGAAAACAAATCTCTGACTAACGAAATCACACATTCATCACTTGAACAATCGGACACGGTGCTGCATTTATGAACGCCATGTATCGAGTATGGGACCAGCAGAGGATTTCACTGTAATACAAGCAACGAATGTGTATGACCTGTATCCTTTCCATCCTGCAGCACGGTTCTCAAACCTGGTATATTCGGCAAGGCCATCAGAAGAGCATTGAAACCTTGCCTATGCTCAGTTAGATATGCATTTTTAAAATCAGCTGGTTTGACCAGGTCTCACACGATGAAGTTACTTTATATACATCACTAGAGAGCATTAACCACAAACGTTTAACCCTTTTTGACATACGCCTCGCTATCGCTTTGCCGACCACTAGCTATTAAAACAGGCGTTAAACATTATATATTTGAAGCGACTCACTCCAGGATTGGTCTCGCCCTGTCAGCTGTTCCCATTTCACCTTGTTTCACAAAATCAGAATAAAACGTCATCACCATTAGGAATATAAATGAACGTAAAGAAAAGTAAGTATTTTAATAAATGTAAGCACCAATATTAAGAAGACACAATTTGGTAAAGTTTGAAATGTCTTATCTAGGACCGACAACTGCGGTTTAATTTCTTTAATTGAAAACAACATTTTTTTTCAACGTAATGTTTTTAAACCACTTTATTGTACGATGTTAGTTCCATTGATATCCACAGTAAATCGATTTCATGGCATACTTGCAAGTTATTCTTTCCTCCCTTATTTCAACGACATACTAACTTAACATTTATTGGTCCATCCATTTATTTGAAGCAAATGTCCTCCACCGCAAATATCCACTTACCATAACCATTTTAGAGGAAGGCAAAGCAGAAACAATTTCAAAGGTTTTTTGAAACAAATGTTATAAGGTAATGTAATTGCCTGTCACATGAATAACGCTTTTCCGTTCAGTTGACGATATGTGTGGAACGTTACGGTGATATTTTTCCATCCGTAACCGTTACTAACAAAATTATCAAAACACCAACATACACATGCAATAATCTAGAGAACTAGGCTCCAGGTTTAAACGTAACAGAAAACAACACTCGAACCAGAAGAAGAAGAATAATAAGAAGAAGAAGAATAAGAAGAAGAAGAAGAACTTCAATAATTGTTTGTAATCTGAAAATGTAAATCAAACCTTTAATGGCGCTGTAATACATAAGCATCTCTCGAATGTGATAAAGGCGGTTATGAAGCCAGTCACGCGAAAAAACACTGCATGTGGAAGCCAGGAAGTCAGGTATTGTACCTCAATGGAATCAAATGGAAAATCTGCAGCAATGAACGCTGGAGTATAGCATATGTTGCACCAGATTATAGTTGTCAGACATCCTATGTCAGACACTGCCAAACCTGTATGTGTATATAAAACAGTAAATGTATTTAAGTAGCAGAAAGTGAATGCCGTCGAGGCTAAAGGGTTAGATAATTCGTTGAACTAATCACATATTTATCTGAGATAGGATGAACAGCTTCAGAAATTGGTTAATCTGTCCCTAACATTAACTATAGTGTCAATTTACACCTACCAAGAATAAAAGGTGCTCAAATCATACACAATTGGCCATCGACTACACGTGAATAAATTGGTAACATATGCAGAAGGAGCAGTGCAGAAGTCAGATAAAAGTAGTGACACCAAAAACCTTGCTCATGCGTGCCCTCTGATCAGGAAAGAGTGTCCAAAACTGGCCCTAGATAAATAGCCCAGACTGCCACATTGTTGACCGATCACAGCTGCGATTATATGATCTGTGTAAATACGATATGGAGGCCCTAGACGTGAATCTGGCATCTTGCACAGACCGATGCAAACGGAGAGGCACATGAAGAGCCATCACGTGCTGGGCAAAAAATCAGTTCTTACAACACGGATAAGTGGAACGGCAATGTCCCTAATGGGGCAGAGTATTGTTTGGAATTGTAAAAATAAGAGGAAAGCGGAGAAACGTTGTAGAAATAAACAAAACAAAGATGAGATAAGACACTCTGAACTCCATAACGTCCATCTTTTAGCACTTTCCAGATGTGACAGATCATATTCCATGTATCGGATATAAAAAAACACATACTAAATGAAGAAATAAGTATCACAACCCTGCGATGCATAGATAAGAACTACTCAAGCACTGACTGTACCAATGAATTCACTACAATTTGTGCAACAAAATGCGACATGAAATGGAGGTGGATGGGTATTTAGTTAGCCTAACTAATGGATGAAAGATAACGCTGTCAGTGGCAATGGAAACATTCTCAAGAAAGATCAGACTAGAGACTAAGGCATTGAAAGCTGCAGTAGGAGCTATGCTGATAGGTGAAAGTAATGAAAGTCTGGTTGTCATTGTGTTTTCACATGTCCTGTCCGTGGTTACAGCTCTAAAGAATTAGAAAAATTCAAAACTAAATTACCTTATTTCAGTACAATATGAACTATGTCCACACCCATAAGAGTTCTAGTACAATGTGTCACCTCCCACTGTATCATTCAAGGCAAAGTGGAGGCATACAGACTGGCAAAAGAAAGTGGAACGTTACCACACCCATATTCTAGTGTTACCAGCGAAGAGTCCAAACTGTCTTTTAGCTTCAGTTTCCTTTTGAAACCGAGCATACTGACTACACACACATTGATGTTTATTACCAGTTGAACAGAATTGAGCAGGGGGTGGTTATCAGACTCCACACAGGTCACAATATACTGATGTACTATCTATTCAATAAACTAAAGATAGGTGCTACGGATGAGTGCACATGTGGTACAGAGATGATATGCACACTGAACATCTGCTACAAAACTGTCCGACACATAAAGACCAGTGAAAACATTAGAAGACATAACCAGTACCAACACTAGACAATCTCTGTCACAATGACGACAGCCTAATGATGAGCCATTCTTTATTTTACCAATTCAAATCGACGTCTGACAGCGATCGAAGAAGAACAAGAGAGTAGAAAAACAAATAACGAAGCTGATTATAGTACCGCCCAAACACGTGTCATCCTATAATCAATCATGACTGAAAAGGATATAAACAAATACATATTATCCTCAATATACGAACAATTATTGACAAGTGCAGAGAGTCGAATATCGATTAGCAACCTGCTCCATAGCATCTGCATGTGTACGAAAAGGAAAGCCGTGACAAATCATGGCTGAAATTGGATTGCGTCATATCTGAATCGACTGATATAATCACTGTTCAAATGACAACAATCATAGTTTAGAACAGCTGGTGAGGCATCGGGCGATTCTGAGGCTCATACAGGAGTTAGATAAATATGCATACGCTTACCTTCTCGGTTAAAATAATATATATATATATATATATATATATATATATATATATATATATATATATATATATATATATATATATATAAATATATATAATAATAATAAAAATAATTGTAATAATAGTAATGATAATAATAATAATAATTCGTCTATTATCATTGTCGTGGACCACTAACATCATCACATGACATAATGCAACCTTGAATATGTGTATGCACTGATGACTCATCAAGCCAATTCATGTCTGGAAACTACTGTGCCATGACTGGCGAAAACGTAATCAGCAGTTGGCACTGGAATTGTCTCTGCTCTGGACTTCCTGATTCAACGGGAGCTGCCTGGACACGGAGTCGCTCGCTGAGTCCAATGCCGTCTGTGATTGTGCTCATCTTTGTCGAGCGATAGTGAGCCAGGATCTCTCATGTGTTAATGTCTATAAACAGCATTTAAGGGACTGCTACCACTAGCCTGTGGAACATGTAGTGATTCCAACGTCATGTGGAACCCTTTGAGGCCATGGCGCACAGCAAACACCTCTATGTCGTCTGCCTGTCTGCTTAGCCAGGAATCGTGCAACTCCTTAAATATCTTTTAAACTGTTCGGCGCTAATGATGGCCATTTTCTTGGACAATGTGCGATTTTGAAGATGCGTGTCCTTTTGACGCTTTTCGTCGAGAATAATATTAATTTCGCTATCATTTTTGTTTAAGCAGTGGTTATGCTTTCCTGTTGATGGGCCAATGTGTTTTATCTCTGTAGAGTAAACAATGTCTCTTAGGATTTTCCAGTTTTTATCGATGCTGGAGTTTTCAAGCTGCATCTTATCTACTTTGGTTTCTAGCTCATCATCGAAACTGTTTCTAGTAGGTCCCAACTTTCACATCTCAACATTTAGTTTCCCGGATGCTTTTGTTCCCTGATGACGCCTCTTTGGTTGAACTTTTAGAATCTACTTGGTTTTCACAAGACGATGGTCATTTCAACGTTTCGCATCACACACAATCTGAGTTATTTTGTCATCACTTCTGTTCCGACGACTAATAATAGTGTAGTCGATAATATGACAGTGGCGAGACCTGGGTTGCATCCACGTTGTTCCTTTTCTAGTAGGAAGTCAGAAATTGGTATTGATAATGATAAGTAAATTTGCGGCACATGTCTTTAACAAGAGAAGCCATTGCCGTTACATGTACCCTTGCTATTTCGACCAATGGTGCCATCGCATGCTGCAGATTCTGCGGCAGAATCAATTTGTCAGATGTTGGGACCGTAGCTATAAGTGACTTGAGATATTCATAGAATATATTTTTAGCTGAGTCCTGATTTGTCAGAGTTGGAGTGTAGGCATTTATGATTGTGGTATGACGTTCCTGTGTCAGAGATAGCCGTATAATTCATAGGCGATCGCTGATTCGTTTAGTTAAACGTTTTAATTGATGTACGATTTGGACTGTATGGCAAATCTAACATCAGGATTACGTCGCTCCTGATTGGTACGTATGGTTGCTCTAGAAAAAAAACTGTAGCCAGCACCATTCTCTGAGAGTTGTCCCACCTCCGCCAATAGCGTCTCGCTCAAGGCATATATGCTGATGTTAAATCTAACTAGTTCTCTTGCGCCCAGGGCGGTCCTCCGTTGTTAGCCCTAGTATTGTCCATAAGTGTGTGCACATTCCATGTGGCAAGTGTAATAGGCTCTACCCGTTTCTTATTTGTATTTCGACCGTAACATAGTGGGAGCCCCTCCAGCAACGGCATGCTGGTCAGGGTGTAGTGAAGCAGGCAATGTTTAGGGCACCATTTTTAGCCTCTGTCTCAGGCTACGGAGCTGAACAATGCTGTCCTATAGAGGTCTGCTCAGTCGTTCAGAGGGCTATTGTTTCCACTGCTGCCTCAAGTCAGTTAAAGACGAACATATGGCCTGAAACGTCTGCTTGCATGTATGCGACTACAGCTTCAAGTGCATGCTCACCTGCTGCTTCGCTGATGGCCCATTGCAAGTTGACTTTTGCAAGGGATATGTGATGCGGGTGATGTCGGGAGTGGCACTTGATATTGATATATTATATTGAATTATATAGTATATGTATTTGTTTAATTGCTTGTCTTTTCTTACCAAGGAAACTGATATTCACCGTATCCGTGAAACCCTGCTTCTGAAAGCACATGATGTTGATGACATTTGAGCAAATTCCAAATATTGCGATACCTTGACACAGAGTCGAGAACATGAAATACTGAAAGTAGACTGCAACTTGGTCGGTTACAATGTCTGATGATGGGACTGCAGATTTGGAACCTGAAATATTTCTCAGCGTATCAGACGACATATGATTTTCACTTGCGTCTAGACACACATATATGTTTATTTATTTACTTTTTAAATATGCAGACACAGAGAAGCACTGTTATAATGTTTTAACAACAATACATGTTCGTAAACTTCTTTCTTTCAAAATGGTGCAGCCGCCGAATCTCACAGCAGCGTATATTATATGATCGAGGCTTACACAACTCTCTAGTCAACTCAGATATGTTAATGTGCCTTCCGTATCGTTGGGGATAGAAAAACAGTAATGATGACAACTGCTCTTGCTAATTGCAGGTACGTACTGCCAAACAAACCAGTAATTTGTGTCAACAACGTAATAAACATACAACTTTTCCACGACATCACGTTAAACAGATGGGCATGCACCATCGAAAACGACTTGACAGGCTACATGAAATATATGTTCGACAAAGTATAGGAAGAATGTTATTAGTATAATTAATTGATTCTGTTTTTGCTTATACATAGCCCAGTTCTATATTGTATGTCATTTATACGAATTGAAAATTGTTTTTTCAAAGTTGTGAAAGCTGTTAATCGCGAGTCATTCCACTTATTCAAAAAGGAGCTGAACATTTTCGACCTACTAGACTAATATACAATTAAATCATGAAACGAATTTTCGCAAATTCAGGTTATTTAATCCGTCAGTCGGAATGAAAACAGTCAGGATTTAATATCAGGAGAAATAATAACCTGTTTTAACAAATGTCACATTTTATGTTAATAGTTGCCTATCACAAGCGAAGATGCAGAAATCATCAGTCGGGTGCTGAAAAGTGTGCTATCTACTCGATGTAAAGACAAAACACATAAGATGGGTTATTATTAACTTTAGTGAAATAAATTAGGTATACGCTATTGTGTCGTACATATGTAGAAGATACAATATTTTTTGTTGGAATACAAATTCTCATATTTATTTTAGGTAATATTAAAATTGGATTGTGACTGATGTGTACAATAACAAGTAGGTAACGTGCATGCCCTTTTGCAGAGCTTTGCTTCTTACAACCTTTTTGGCGGGTTTATATTTCTTGGCACGTGTGGAGACCGGCATGTTGCCATTACTGTCCGTTTGTCGATGGGCGAATAAAAACATGTCGGTCAAACTGGATAGGCGCAAGATTCGAAAGTCCGTTGGAATTGTGAACTGGATGCTTCCCCCCTAAGCCACGCAGCCTGCTTGTGTAATAAAAATGTGGTTTTTAATTCAAAAGCTTGATATTGCTGATGTTCATAATTTGTGTTTATTTGGGTGTTGTTGCACTAGTCTAATTACAACAGCAGAAGGGTACTCGTTTTTCACACTAAAGTTATTTTTCAACCCATATTACCCGTAGGCTTATTTCGACTTAGCCGAAAATAGGTACATGTCTTATTCTTGCTGTATGAGATGCAGCGATCAAGAGAATTGATGAACTCACTAATTAATAAATACACGAAATGGTATATACCTGCGAGCGGCACTTAAACACTGCATACTTTCTCTCCTGAGGACTGGCTTCATAGCTGCCTGTGCCCACTGCCTAAACCTGGAAAGGACCCCACGCTTCTCAACAGCTATCGAATAATCACAATCCAAAATGTATGTTTAAAATTGCTAGAGAAAATAGTTGCCAGGAAAATAATGATCTACGTTGAACGAGAGCAGATTCTGTCCGATACGATGGCAGCTAACGCTGGAACTTTCGAGTATGATGTGTATGATGATTCAGTCAAAGCAAGAAAAAGTCGCAATGGCACTAGACCTGGAAGACGCATACAATAGTGTTGATTTTGAGACCTTAATTACGTGTCTGCAGCAGTGGGGTTTAGACCCGTTGCTGGTTAGTTTGATATCAGCTGCCCTGATGGAAAAAACAGTTTCTCTGCGCGACTCAAGCTCCAAGATTAATCCGAGCAAGGCCTGCAAGATGTGGTGCTCTTTGAATAATTCCAAAGTAAAAGGATGAGCTCCCTAGCATCACTTTTGATGGTTGCACCATTGACAGGTGCGATAGGTTGAAATACCTCGGAGTGATTTTTGATCGCAGTCTTTCCTATAACTTCCATGTTGACCACATCGTAAAAAAATGCAAGAGAGGTTTAGGAGCAATGAAGACCATAACTGCTGCCTAAATGGAACAAAGCCTCCTGTTCATCCTATTTCATCAGGCCGTGTTGTCTGACATCGATTACGGACTAGGCATCCTCACACTATCAAGAACACAGTGTGAAAGGTTGGACCGCATCCAGAATGAAGGTATGCGTCTGGTTCTGGGCTGCACTAGAGATACCCCAATTGTGATGATGCGGTAAAAGCTGGGATTGTTATCGGATACATCCAGACATAAACTGATAAAAGTCAAAGCATATAAGCGTGTCACCACAGATACGTAGCACCCTCTGTACAGTAGTATCTCAGACATCAAGGGATCAATAATCAAGAGAGGCTCGTCATGAATGGTACATGCTGAGACACCAATGGAACACGTCACTTTAACTTAAACGATAACCAAATAGGAAGAAAGTGTCCAGAGTGATGATAGAATGATAGAGTGCCAGAGATTCATCATAACCTTAGGCAAGGAATATAGAGAACGGAGCAACAGGAGAGCAGAGCACGGGGTAAATGAGATGATAAATGAGACCTCCCAGAAGAGTGACGCTGTCATACACACCGACGGATAAGTTGTGCATAGTGGGACATTAGGACGGAGTTTCTCGGCTAGAGTGAGAGAATAGGTCGTTGCTGAGTGCAGTAGGGCATAAATGTCAACAACATCCAGTATTAGAAGGGAGACGGAAGCAGTGATCTCAGCACTGAAATGGATATCTGAGACTTCTATAACAAGGACAGTCATCGTGACAGACGCGCAAACAGTACTTCAGAAAGTACAGAAGAGATGGCTTATATACGAATGGAAAGATGCTGTTGAGGCCTCAAACCTCCTTCGTTGACATGAATCTAATGCCCTGCTGATACCGGGGTTAAGGGCACTGAAAGATCTGACATCTTTTCTTCACAAGCTACCATGATGGGAATATTAGTGATGGATAGAAGTGGAATTTTGAAATCAATCAATGACCGTCTACTGGATGAGGACACCGCAATAGATGAAGCAGCAAACCACAGACTGAAAAGGTTCGACATTAAACGAGGTTCGAGCGGAGTGGGCCGCATGAGAGGACGGTGCAGGAGAGTGTACAACCATCGAGCTACAGAGACCATCAGCATCGATACGTTACGTCATTTGATGAGAGAGACTGAGCACATATGTGTATGTCCAGTGCAGTGACGTCAATTCGTAGAAACAGAAACAGACCTACTCAGCTGATGATGTTCATCACGTGGTTGATGCTAGACAATCACAAGTACTAAAAAAAAAAAAAATATAGGAGGAAAATGGCAAGGTAACGTCAAAAACAGCTGATAGTCAATAAAAATAATGGACCAAAAATAATGTGAATTATCGGTAATGCGATTATTAGTATAACCAGATGCACCCTGAACTGGAACACATAATACGATACCAGCGAATAGACAATATAACACATGGATAATGGTGTCGATATTCCAGGTCAAGTCAGTTGAAAACCCATCTCCGAGATTAAAAGGATGGACTGTGAAAGGGAAATGTGTGAAGAGCATCCGTTCGTTCCATGTGTTCCAGACGAGAAGCTAGATTACGTCATGTTACGTATCGTTGAGGAAACATTAATGGTATACATCTGGAAGAGGCAATACTTAAACATACAACCGATAGACATCAAGGTATCACATCTCTTTTATGCTAGATCCCAAGGAAGATGGAGGCCAGAGTACCTGCATCCTAAATTACCTCCAGCAGTCTTTACTTACGTTAGACCCCTGGTCCAAGTTACTTCGGGTCCAGAGAGTGTGGTTGATAAACAGCGCAGTTTATTCCTCACTATAATCGAAATCCAGCGCAAGTTACATCATCAAGACAGAACCGTCTGCTTGTGCCCCCATCACCGCTTGCGATGGACAACTAACTAATGTTGGAAAAATTCAATGGAAATCTAATAATATAAGGAGATGTTTCGAGTTCTCCAAGAAAAATTTAAAAAACTAGCAACTGTTCAGTTCATTTAAAATATGTTTGCGTAAATACGTTTTTTGTACTACCATTAGAGAAAGATGAACAATCGGACAATAAATGTTCTAAGAATAATATTATGTATAATTAAGTGACCTATCAATCTTACTCTCATTCTATGTTTCATTTAATGACACATACCCACACACACACACACATATATATATATATATATATATATATATATATATATAAATATATATATATATATATATATATATATATATATATATATGTATATACATAAATAAATTGCAACACACTTTAAAACGTATGATCACTTATTCAGCACTATGTAGAGGTGCATACAACTCACATAATTCTGACAATGAGATGGTGTACGATGGATTTTACACTCATTTTATTAATATAAATACATATTTACAATAAAAGGTGAACACGTGATAGTAGTTAGATGTCACACAGACTACGACATGTTTAGACGTAATCCAGCCAATCTACTAAAAATGTGAACAAATAATGTATGTGTCTGGGCCACATGCGATCATAAATGATTAACTTCTGCAAGAAAGATGTCCAACAAATAAGTAATAGACAAATCATACTCGTATATGGGCATAACCAATACAAGTTCTTGAGAAAACTTACTTACATTTAACATATTCCACTCTAAAAAAATAATATTCGTAGAAATGATGCATTTCGCTTCTGAAAATGGGCCGTGAGAAAGAAGAAGACGCACTCTATAACACGTAGTATCAACTCATTTCTCCATTACACGTCAAGTATACCTTATTACCCTACTATTCTATATATTAGTTTAAAACTATACCTCATTCATATCTTATTTCTCCACTTCACGTTCTGTTTGTGTTAGTACTCAACCATACAGCATCCACGTTTTATTACTCCACTGTACGACATGCATATATTAGAACGAAGCTATACGTCAAGCATATATTATTATTTCACTGCATGTCGCGCATATATTAATACTTCACTACACGCCATGTAAACTTTACTATTTCAATATATGGCATGCATATGTTACTACTCCACTACATGTCAGGCATATTTTACTACTCCAATTTATGTCATGAATATCTAACTATTTCACTGCAATTTGTGTATCTCTTAATGTAAAACCCATTGAAATGCGAATGAGTAAAGCTGTTATGGAAGGTTGTGGACGAAGTAGTAGAATTAAATACGATCATCATTGTGGAAAACCAAACAGCCAAAATGCAGAATAAAGGAAAAGCCTGTTCTCCAACCATGTTAATAAACTCAAAACAACTCCCTCATTTTTCATATCGTTCTTGTGTGGACACACATAAACTTATGCATGCATTGCAACACACTTTGACGCATGTGGTACATTAGTATACTCGATATTGTGGGCTCAAACGAGATGACTTTTTCTGACCTTGAGAAACTGTACGTTGGACAATATATACATGTTATGAATACATACATGATTGCATCATTTCAATAACTGATTGGAAAAATATAGTTCTATGATTTCTTCATATGATATCCTTCATGGACATATTGATAGTGGGATTTATGTGGTAAATGGGAACAACAACGTATTACATTTTATATCATATTTCTATATTAGCGAGTAATAAAGGAATTGAATGAAGGTAAGGTATCTGGTAATTGGCATAGAGCAGATGTGGTACATGTTTGGAAATAATGTTGATCGTATAAGGGAAATAACCCTCCTTAGCCATGTTGAAAAAAATATTCGCATATGAGCAACAAGTTCGAGTTTGTGTTTAGCCGCTGCTAAGTTCTTTACAGTCAAGCTTCCAGAAAAGCGGAGAATGTACGGAAGCCACATATATGTTATTGTCCGTGTTTTAGTTAATAAACAAGATTGGAAGCAATTGTCTACAAAACTGCATGTCATATCAACAGGATTTTTCGCATCAGGCCTTGTAATTTCCATGCCGCTTAAAAATTGGTATTATTTGATATTAAGAATTGTGCACATCGGTGAATTCTTGTATCTTTAAGTTCCATTGCAAAGATATGACATTCAATTTACAATTTTACTATACGCAGCTTAATGTCTAGTCGTATTTTGTTCCTTTAAGTATTTCCATAATGTTTTGATGGAAAATGTGTTTTGGGGGCTGCCCTTTATAGACAATCGTAAAAATGGCACCAATATGCAACATATAGCACATTCCTTTGGTCACCATTAGACCCGAAGGTCGTATCAATTGTACAGCTAATGTAATGTACCTTAAAGCATAATTTTGAACTGAATTTATTGCCATTGTATGTGCACTTAATTGTTTTGATAAACATACGCTAATACATTCAAACCTGCTGATCAGTGTTTTTAAAAATGTCTATATTATTCAATTCGAACCTGTCGATTTTAAGAGTTTAGTAATTGTTACTGGATGGAAAAATTGTAATCCGTCTCGTGCCAGTACTGTTCTTTTTCCAAGAGCACATATTCAACACACTTCTTCCAGAAATAATTTTTTTTTTTTTAAAGGACCCCACGTGTCAGAGCTTCAACATCACACATTTACAATGTCGAATTTTGTTCGGCAACTTGTCCGTTGACTTTAGCCCACAAAAACCCTATATGGTTTAGATGTGCAGGATATGCAAGTAGTAACAGCGACGTGCGGCTGTACTCTTTAATGATTGTATCAATATGAGACATCGCTGGCTTTTTAGTTTTCCTTACCATCTGCAAGAACTCGGACTTCAAATACGTCTCTTCCAAATTTATGTTTTCAATAGCTAGCCATGTCCTCATTATAGATCTTGTATTAAATGCAGTTTTTACTTTGTTTTCCACTGATACTGTATTGTGATAAGATGGGGAAACAATAAATGAAATAAAATGTTGATTAAAGTTAAGTTTCATCAAATGTGTAATGGGTTTATTCAGATACCGAACTGGGACAAGAACACGAACAAAACCTATGTTATGCCAAATAGGCCTTCATCATTGACAACCCATACAGTTGCGGATATCATTGAGGTATTGGCGGAAACTTTCCTCAAAGTATGTTATACCACACTGGAAGCAGATGATATAATGATGATATTACAGTCTGTGCATGTAATTTCCATCTTTGGGGAATAATTCTGCTCTGGGAAAGGTAATGTAGAGAGTGAGGATGATATGAGACGAGTTAATACAGCTACGTGCCTGGAAGTCTATGAAGGCTGGTGTGTAGGCGACTACTGACCAGCAAGTCCCTCAGGTTTATGTCCTGTTTGTAGGCGACAAGAGGAGGATCGTGAAAAACTTTACGAGTGGCAGGATCAGAGTGAAAAATAGAGAGATGGCGGAAAATGATATCTCGAACATAGACACAATGAGGGTGATACGTAAGAACAAGTGTCCCACGATCAGAGGGAGGGCGGTGAGAGGGTGTGAATGAGTCGTGATGGGAGATAGGGAGAACCCGCTGGAGGGCGGAGGATAGACTGGCTTCAGGGTAGAGTCGCTTGCGGAGAAGTTAACCATCTCTTAGGCCCTGAGAAGGAAGACGTCGTCATCCTGACAGAGGCGTCGAAGGCGGGTGAGTTGGGAGAAAGGAAGTGAAACATGCAGGATTAAGGATGGGATGAAGTTTAGAGGAGGTAGTTATGGGCGTCAGTAGGTTTGTAGTAGACAGTGGTGGAAAGGCATGAGGGACAGATATATATAGTGATGTTCAGAAATGAGACAGACGTGAGGGAGATGTCAGACGTGCACTTGAAAGAGGGCTGGAAGTAAATGACAAAGACGAAAAAGTGTAGGAGATTCTTCTCATACATGTCGGTAATACCAATCCCATCGTCGATATATCAATAATACGCCAGGATGACAGCTGCTTTCTTCGAACAAATTCAAGTTAACGTTTGACCCAATGTGACCCATGGAAAGACAAGTGTATCTGGGACACATTCTGGTACCCATAGCTCCGCCGCTGATTGGGTCAAAAAACTGGCCATTGAACTCAAAGGTATTGAGGGTAAGGCCGAATTCGATCAGGCGGATGATAGTGGATATATATATATATAGATGGGTTAACCTCCCGGCCATTTTGATCTGACATTCAGTTTAGCAGAAAATTGCTTTTTACCTTGCTTTTAATTTTTTAAATAGGGATACATTTAGTAAGTTTCACATCGCAAAGCGAGGATGCCAAAAGCGGTATATTTGTTTATTCAGATGTGACTGCACATGACTGTACTGTACGGTCTGATCGTAACAAACTTTGCCGTAAGTACGGTTAACGTGCATAACATGTGTAGTTGGGCAGTCGTCCATTCTTTCCTATCGTTCAGCTTGTAAATCCTTGCGACTCCGTAATTGTTAACTGCTCACCTTGGGTGATCGCAGTGCGCCAGTCTGAACGGTTCTGAGCAAGCATCTCTCACGCAGCAACATCGATGGAGAAACTATTCCATAAAACTTTTAGAGTGTCTTTGTATCGTTTCGTGTGCCCCCCCCCCTCCCTTGCTAGCGTTGTCCTGTTATAAGCTCACCGTATAACTGGTTTTAGGGAGGCGCTCATCTGACATGCGGACAACATGTCCTGTCCATTTATCTCTGTAGCAGCATATAGATACCAGAGAGTCTCGCCCAGCTAAGGAACTGGATTGGAACTTGAGCAGTCTGTGGAAACCGTTTACATTGAATTGATTACGTTTCCTAACATGCCTGCTAAAGTCTGCCCATGTTTCTCATGCGGAAATAAGTGTGCAAGTACAACATCACAACATACACTTATCTAAGTGGCAACACTGATTTCCTGCAGGTCAAAAACGTTATCGCGTAGTCTTCCGAAAGCAGCAATTGCCTTAAAAATCATGTTATGGACATCAGAGTCAACATGTCCTTCTCTGTTGAAGGTACTACCAAGGAAATGTAAAATTATCTTCTAATTTTGAGCGATGTTCTTGTACAGTGACGTTTGGTTCGGGGTAGTGCTCCCCGGGCGCAGGTAGAAACATTACTTCCGTTTTCTTGGTGTTGAGCGTAAGGCCAAAATTAGTGGACCAAATTGAGAGCTCGTTCATTGCTGCTGGCATGTCCTGTTTTCAAAACGTGTTCATTGTGCAGGGGATGGCAGAGAAATCATCTACGACAGTTGCTTCTGTCAATTTTGGAAAGTACAACTGCCCATCCATCCGGTATTTGGTATGTATGACATTGCCATATTGCATCGAAAAGCATGGCTGCAAATACAATGCTAAAAATTGTTGGGCCAGTATGTAGCCCTGTTTTGATCTATATATGACTGAGAATGATGCAGATGGTTCATCTTCATTCATTACGTGATCCGGTATGCTATCATAAAACTGGCAGACACCTATGATGAATGTGGCCATAATTTTCCAGAAGCAGTCCCTGTTGACGATGTTAACAGCATTGTCAGGGTCAACAAATGTCGTGAACTGATCACGATGCTGTTCCTGACATGTCTCGTGACGAGATGCAAAAATGATGATGTGATTAGATCGGAAACCACATTGCCTCTCTAGGATTAGCTTTTGTTTGAGAATTGTTCAGCGGTTGAGCAACACTCTAGCTAGAATTTATCCAGCAATCGACAGGAGGGAGATTCATCTGTAGTTATCACAAAGTCGACGATTGCCATTATGCTTGTGAGTGTGGACAATGGTAGTATATGTCAGTTCTTGTAGAGTTTGACATGTATCCTAAATTGTTCCAAAAGAGGCATGCTTGCTTGTGTAGCAGCAAATGGCCTCCTGCTTTGTAGAGCTCACCAGAAATAGAGTTTGACGCGGATATGTATCAACTGGACATTAAGCTGATTGATTATTTCTCGACCTCAATGTACTCAGGTGGATACAAATCATGTCATTGAATGCAACCTGAGGCAAGCTTGTAATGGCTAATTCACTGACAGAGAATGAACAGCTCAGGATAGCATTGATGAGCTCTGACAATCGCTCTGTAATGTCGACTTTGTCGATCATCAGGGCAGTGTCACCAGCATTAAGGACATGAGATAAATGTAAAACATGGAACCATAAACCTTTTTCAGAGCATCGCAAATCGCTTTGAGTCATTGAGTCTGCTGAATTGTATCGCCTTTGCACTTGAGCCAGTCATCCTGCATAAGCCAGAGATGGTTCAGGATAGTAATGTGAATATTGACGAATGCCGATTTCTGAGAAGACGAGGAAGGATTGTCTAGGTAAAGTCTTAAAAAACAATGTTGTTCATCCAACAAAATCTTAGTAGTAATAAAAGTTTTCATAAGATATATATATATATATATATATATATATATATATATATATATATATATATATATATATATATATATAAATATATATATATATATATATATATATATATATATATATATATATATATATATATATATATATAAATATATATATATATATATATATATTTATTACAAATTTGAGGCGTGTTCTAATGAAATCGAACATAACTGCACCAAATAACCATACGTACGATTTCATGATGACGACACTTCAAGTGTAAACAGCATATACCAACCGTCAAGTTTGCAAAATGTCATTATCCTTCGACTCATATTTTCATCAGCAGAACTTTGAAAACATGGTGGGTGTTATGCGGAATCCTTTCAGTGTTGATCACCGGGCGGTGATTCGGATTCTAAAGGCTGAACGATGTCGACCAGTTGACATAAATCGCATAATACAGTGAATGTATGGTTACAAAAGTGGGTCGACGACAACAGTAAATAACTGGAAAACAATGTTTAAAGAAGGACGTTAGTTAATCAAAGATCTTAAGATATAATGTCAGGTGCATACTGTTGCCACATAAGTTACCATCGCCAAAAGTGATGCAGCATTTCGAGTGGATCGTCCCCGGAGCTTATGTTCCCCACATTTTTGCATGCATTTTACAATGACTGTCAATCGTTCGAAATCCTTCTGCTGTTAGAACCGAATTACCGCTCGCTGATTCACTCTGGACGGATTCCTTATCACACCCGCAAATCCCGCCTCTCTGTGACGCCGTATGTTAAGGGCAAAGGGATAAAACAAAAATAAGACAAAAACAAATAACATCTACCATTGGATTGCAGTCCTATACAACATATTCAATCCTGCGGTAGATTCCTGCGCACTGTGGTAACGTTGGAATGGAGATTGCAGGGGCACTTGCAAAAGCTGGAAGTGGCAGGTAGCTGTCTATGAACAGAGTTATAAAGAAGCGAAAACAACCGTGAAACGATCCATGGGACGGAATGGAGAGCCATGCACACAAACATGTAAGTCTGAAAAGAACAGCATTGACAAACTTTACAGATAAAGGTAGACAGAGATCTTAAGACACAACTCCCATGCTGTCATATCCTTGTCTCGCGTTAGAGTCTCCCATTATAATTACGTTTTCTTATCGTATTGCTTCATTGATGATGTCAACAATGTCTTCGCAACCATTTCCATTTTGTGACGTATTGCATGTAGCATTTATTTAAATATATGTCCATTTTCTCACAAGTTCGATGATTTTAAAGGATTTGATTATCTCTGATGCGTAATTCATTTCAAATATGTTCTGTACTGAAGGTTCTGTACTGTCATGAATCGTAAACCATTATTCGTACTTCCCATTGTATTTGCTCCTTACTATAAACGTGTGTTGTCTTGCTTGATCTGCTTACAACTTTTTTTTCTGTTTTCGCGTGTCTGCATTACCCATTGTCTTAAAACGTCGTTTGTCCATTTTTTCCACGATATCTTCTATTGTGTGATTAATTCCACATATGCAAAAGTACGCATGCCTTTAGTCTCTTCTCTAACCTCGGTTATGAATGCTCTCCATGTTGTTCATTTGTTACGTTCTACCAAATCGTTCTGCTTACCTCTCTTGCTTATTTCAGACCTTTGTTTGGCTTAACATGAAATAACCGTATGCACTACTGGTTACCTGTATGCACTACTGGTTAACTTTGTACACTATTGGTTATCCAAGTAAGTCGTGATTGCCATGTTTCTAATTAGTACATTAGGGTGATGTGGTATTTATACCTTCCGTAATCTAATGTATCAATTACTGAATCTAATTGATCAAATTAAGGATGGAGTTCGTTCGTTCGTCCATCACAAGTGATAAAGACCACTCTCTTTGTTCAGCAGTGTGGACAATTTTTTCCTCTTGCACGAGACCGATGAAATGGGTGACGTGTGCGGTGATTAGGATGAAAGTGGTAAAGAAACTGTAAATCTGTCAACATCACTATCTGGTCCTGATCTTACGTTGGCCAGAGATAAGATATGTATCGAAACAACTGGAGATAGCACAAGGTGCAGATTTTTCCTCAGGGTTTAATCATGTAGCCTTTGCACATGTATAATTGAATCTCAACATTGGTCTGCCAACTATTTTCATTCCCTCTCTCAGCTCACTGAAAACCAGATGTTTGGGTATGTGGTTATTTTCCATTCGTCTCACATTTCCCAGATAGCGCAGTCTTTCACTATTAAATGTTTCCATGATGGATTGCAGTTTGGCTCGATACTTACGTGCTGGTAATTTTGTCATGTCACTTAATTTGTATTATTTTAAATAAACAACAAAATATGAAATATGTCGAGTCTCCTCTCTATCTCGAGTAAGTGGCCCACGCTTCGGAGCCCCACGTTAAGGTTCAATGAACGTAGGTCCGATATATATACATGTGACAGTGTGCATTGTTATTTTACACTATCCCTTCACTATTTGTAATAATATGTGTAATGATATCGTCGCCAGTGACAGTGACATTAACTTCAAATTCCAGAACCGATGTCTTTGCAATGTTAAGTGTGATTTATACTAATTAAAATATCTTAGCTTCATAAACTAAATAAAGATTATGAACTATATAAATTATATAAACTATTTATTCTTTATAAACTAATTAAACTACTTATAAAGAAAAACGAACATTAATAATATAGGAAAATAATTAGTCGACTGTAACATTACAAAAATATCGAGATGGTATAAGAAAAAGGGAAATGCTCCACTACTTTTAAAGTCTATCAAACATAGCTTTTCAAGGGCCAATGCTGTGTCAGCCAATATTTTTACCCAATAACAAAGGTTGCCACCTCCAGCAGTTAATGAACAATAGTCATGCGTTATCCTCACTAAGAAACTCAGAATCCAAAATTAAAAATGTTGTTTTGAAAGAAATGGTGAAACGCAAGTTTATAATTCCTGCTCATTCTATAATAAATGAAAATATTCACTGATGAATTTAAAGAGTCAAAGAAAACACAGATACTACCAAGAACGGCTACTAAATTTCGATATTTGCCACTAATAAAGAACTCCTTATTAGTTGCCATGGCAATTGAGACGGAACTCACGGGAATGTAACATGAAATAAAAAGTGTAGAAACAAGCACGACCATTTTCGACACTTGTTGATGACGTTCGGACAATTTATCTCCCTGCGCAGTTGTCGTTGATGTCAACCGCCATTTAGCGTTGACGTTTAGTTTATTAACCAGAATTATTGTACAGAAAATGACAACGGAAAATGAAATATAAGTAACACACACATTGTTAATGAAGTATGAGATTGTAAAGACGATCTCTCGGTCTTTCATGTAGATAAGACCAATACGGGTTTTGTTTCTCTGTGGATAATACTTCCAGTCAAGCTTGTGGACGACATACTCTGGTACTGTAGCACTGATGATGATGATGAAGATGGAGACAGTGATGACAATTACTCTTCTCTGTGTGAAGATAGTTTTTACCTGTGAAAGTTAAATACAATTATGATCTTTGCAATACTCATCATTTTAAAAACTTAAAAAAAGGAAAAGCGAAATGCATGTGTTTTATACGAGGGCTAGTGAAATGAAAACTCAGTCTGACCCAGTAGTGAACATTATGTCACCTAATGCACGCCCTTTTAAAATGTCATATTTCAGTCAGACACTTACTGAAGTGAAAAGCTTGCTCCACAGTATTGAACCTCCATTCGCAAAAGAATGTATGTACATTTCACAACTTTACTGCTCAAATAACGGATGACAATGATGTTCCTCTTTTGTGAATATCAAAATTGGGTCTGCAGTTATGACGTCAAATTGTTCATCTGCACAATAATGGTACGTGCAGGACAGTTTTGTCATAATTAGCAACCATATTACCAAGTTATAATACAAAGGCATGGTTTCTCAAATTTATAATCTACTTTCAAAGTTTTAATTTGAAGGCAACTCTACAATAATAATCATACTTCCTTCTTCTATCTGTGAACTAACAAACACATTGGGACTGGACGATTCAGCATTGTAGTAAAACTTGTCACTATCGTTACATATTACGTCATCATACATAAATTGAAGAAAGGTGGCATAGACGAATGCACCTGTGTTACAGGGAAAATGACCGCTGAACATCTGCTGAAAATTGGCCCGACATACGATGACCAGAAAAAATACATGTGGCCATCACCAGTGCCAACACTAGAAAAGCTCTAAGGCAGTGTCGACAGCCTCAGGATGGCAGCTCTTTCCTCGAACAAATTCAAGTTGACGTCTGACAGCGTACGAAGAAAAAGAAGAAGTTACATATTACGTGTCAGTAATATCAGAACTAGTTAACCAGAACGAACAATAAACATAGTGCACCGCCAAACTCAGATGAATGATTGATTCAGCGTGCGTTTTAAAATCAATAATATGCTGTGGATATTATGTTAGCCTCAAAGTTCATAGCAACGTGGATGCATATACAATCGAACAAACATCACTTATATATCAATACAATGTAGCAATAACTTATGTATAGATCAAAATGGTAATATAAAGAAAACCACATTTAGGTCATACAAAAAAGACATGTATCTTCAAGTGTCCATAATCATAATTCGTGCGTATATTAAACGATTACACTTCGAATTGTTTTGCATATGGCAATATCATTATGGTACCTCAATCAGTGCAATAGCACTGTAATATATGAACCATGACACTGGCACTATGATAGCTGAACCATGACACTGAGACTATGATAGCTGAACCATGACACTAGCACTATGATAACTGAACCATGACAATGACACTAGTATAGCTGAAACCATGCCATTGGCACTATGATAGCTGAAACAAGACAATATGACTATGAAAACTGAACCATGACACTAGCACTATGATATATGAAACATACCACCGGCACTATGATAGCTGATACCATGACACTGATACAGTGATAGCTGCACCATGGTACTGACGTTTTGATAGATGAACCATGCCAATATCATTATGTTTGCCGAATCATAACACTGGCACTTTGATAGCTGATCTAAGGCAATATCACTATGATGACTGAACCATGACTCTGGCACTTTGAAAGATAAAACAAGGCATTAGCACTATGATAGCTGAACGATGCCACTAGTACTATGCCAGCTGAACAATGGCACTAGCATAATGATAGTTTAACAACGGCACTAGAACTATGCCAGCTGAATCATTTCTTTATCACTATGGCAGCAGAATAATGATACCAGCACAATACCAGCGGAACCATTGCACTAGCATACTAAGAGCTTAAAAATGTCACTAGCATACTAAGAGCTTAAAAATGTCACTAGCATACTAAGAGCTTAAAAATGTCACTAGCACTATGATAGCTGAACCATGCCATTATAACTATTACAGCTGAACCATGGCACTAGCTCTATGATAGCTGATCTATGCCATTAACACTATAAAAGAGGAACCATAGCACTAGCACTATGATATATGAACTATGCCATTAGCACTATGCCATCTGATACACGAGATTTGCACTAGGATAGCTGAACCATGGCACTAGCACTATAATAGCTGAAACTTGACCTAGCCACTCAACTTTCGGTGAACCAATCCAAGAAACACAACCTTGACTGCATTAACCCAATATCAGGAATTATTGTCCATGTCAGCAAATTGACACTGAACATTTCACATTTTCCTAGGCAGAAAACAAATCTCTGACTAACGAAAGCAAACATTCATCACTTGAACAATCGGACACGGTGCTGCATTTATGAACGCCCTGTATCGAGTTTGGGACAAGCAGATGAGTTCACGCTAATACAAGCACCGAATTTGTATGACCTGTATCCTCCCAATCTTGCAGCACGGTTCTCAAACCTGGTCAATTCGGCCAGGCCTTCAGAAGAGCATCGAAACCTTGCCTATGCTCAGTTAGATATGCATTCTTAAAATCAGCTAGTATGACCAAGTCTCACACGAAGAAGTTACTTTATATACATCCCAAGAGAGCATAAACCACCAACGTGTAATCTATTTGACATACGCTTTGCCGACCACTAGCTCTTAAAACAGGCTATAAACATTACAGATTTGAAGCGACCCACTCCACGATTGGTCTCGCCCCGTCAGCTGTCCCCATTTCACCTTGTTTTACAAAATCAGAATAAAACGTAATCACCATTGGAAATATAAATGAACGTAAAGAAAAGTAAGTATTTTAATAAATGTAAGTACCAATATTAAGAAGACACAATTTGGTAAAGTTTAAAATGTCTTATCTAGGACCGACAACTGTGGTTAAATTTCTTTCAATGAAAACAGCATTATTTAACAGCGTTATGTTATTAAACCACTTTATTGTGCGATGTTAGTTCCATTGATATCCACAGTGAATCGATGTCATGGCATACTTGCAAGTTAACGATGAACCTATTCTTTCCTCCCTTTTTTCAACGGCAGACTAACATGACATTTATTGGTCCATCCATTTATTTGAAGGAAATGTCCTTCACCGCAAATATCTACTTACCATCACCATTTTAGAGAAAGACAGAGCACAAACAATTACAAAAGTTTTTTGAAACAAATGTTTTAAGTTTATGTAATTGCCAGTCACACGAATAACGCTTTTCAGTACAGTTGAAAATATGTGTGGAACGTTACGGTGATATTTTTTCCATCCGTAATCGTAACTAAAAAATTATCAAAACACCAAAATACAAATGCAATAAGCTAGAGAATTGGGCGTCAGGTTTAAACGTAACAGAAAACAACACGCGAACCAGAAGAAGAAGAAGAAGAAGAAGAAGAAGAAGAAGAAGTTCAATAATTTGTGTATTCTGAAAATGTAAATCAAACCTTTAATGGCGCTGTAATACATAGGCATCTCTCGAATGTGATAAAGGCGGTGATGCAGCCAGTCACGCGAAAAAACACTGAATGTGGAAGCCAGGAAGTCAGGTATTGTACCTCAATGGAATCAAATGGAAAATCTGCAGCAATGAACGCTGGAGTATAGCATATGTTGCACCAGAGTATAGTTGTCAGACATCCTATGTCAGACACTGCCAAACCTGTATGTGTATATACAATAATAAATGTATTTAAGCAGCAGAAAGTGAATGCCGTCGAGACTGAAGGGTTATATAATTCATTGAAATAATAACATATTTATCTGATATAGGATGAACAGTGTCCTTCTTCTTCTTCATCGTACGCTGTTTACAGCGATATTTACGTTGCATTGTTTTATTGGGTTAAGCCTGTGGCTCAGTGCATCCGATTTCAACAGGCGTTTCTGTAGGGTTGCCCTCCTTAGCCTTTGGCTGTCCCCAGCCTAACTGCAAGGCAGCAGTTGTTTTTGGTCAGAGTTGTCTCTCTTAGGAAGTTGTCTTGCAGGACTATCGAGTCTTCCCTACTCGTGTCTATAGGGTTTGGCAATGATATGATGGACTATGTACTAGTTTGTACTATCCCGGAATAGAGACAGTCCAGTGTGACTGTGTACCAGGATCGTCACGTCCTTCCAGAAAAGTAGCATATGAATGTGAGTGAGGTATCTCTCTGCTCCTTTTATTTTCTCGGCTCATCTGCAGTCATGGTACGCCTAGCATTCCTCGCCACCTGGGAGATTGTCACAATAGGGCAGGAGGTGCAATGTCCGATGGACTGCATCTCTTCTGCGTCCATTGGGATGGCTGATAGCAGACAGAGGCAAAGAGCGAGGCAGGAGTGCATTTAACCCGGTGCATTTCTGCGGCTCGACCGGCCGGGCTGAGACGCAAGCCTCAGCCATGTCGTAGCCTCCCATCACAGCGTTGCTGAGATTTGGGGCGGGATTCTGGCTTAGAGGCGTTCGGCCGTAGTCCCTCAGATGGTAGCTTCGCACCATTGGCTTATCAGCCAAGCACGTGAACCAAATGTCAGCGACCTGTGATTCCTCTCGAAGAAGTGCATTTGACCAGGGGACAAGCCTGGTCATGGCACGGAGATGTTGTTCGCCTGGTGTGCGGACATATCTCATGGTCAAGGGTTGAGTCTCAGCAGTTCGCAGTGAGGTAGCTGATCTAATGCTTAAGACACCCCGACCGAGAACTAAGTCTTTTACTAGTGGTTTCATACCTCATCGCCGTATGGGGTGAGTATCGCGCAGCTTCCCGCCCGCTTTGTTCGGCGGACGGCAGAGATCTCGACCAGGTCGGGCTAAGACGCGAGCCCCAGGTCCAAATCGTATCGTATCCTCCCATCACCGTTATATGATCTGTGTAAATACGATATGGAGGCCCTAGACGTGAATCTGGCATCTTGCAGAGACCGATGCAAACGTAGAGGCACCTGAAGAGCCATCACGTGCTGGGCAAAAAATCAGTTCTTACAACACGGATAAGTGGAACGGCAATGTCCCTAATGGGGCAGAGTATTGTTTGGAATTGTAAAAATAAGAGGAAAGCGGAGAAACGTTGTAGAAATAAACAAAACAAAGATGAGATAAGACACTGTGAACTCCATAACGTCCATCGTTTAGCACTTTCCAGAGGTGACAGAACATATTCCATTTATCGGATATAAAAAAAACATACTAAATGAAGAAATAAGTTTCACAACCCTGCGATTCATATATAAAAACTACTCAAGCACTGACTGTACCAATGAATACACTACAATTTGTGCAACAAAATGCGACATGAAATGGAGGTGGATGGGTATTTAGTTAGCCTAACTAATGGATGAAAGATAACGCTGTCAGTGGCAACGGAAAAATTCTCAAGAAAGATCAGACTAGAGACTAAGGCATTGAAAGCTGCAGTAGGAGCTATGCTGATAGGTGAAAGCAATGAGTCTTGTTGTCATTGTGTTTTCATATGTCCTGTCCGTGGTTACAGCTCTAAAGAATTAGAAAAATACAAAACTAAATTACCTTATTCCAGTACTATATCAACTATGCCCACACCCCTAAGAGTTGTAGTACAATGTGTCACCTCCCACTGTATCATTCAAGGCAAGGTGAAGGCATACAGACTGGCAAAAGAAAGTGAGACGTTACCACACCCATATTCTTGTGTGACCAACGAAGAATCCAAACTGTCTTTTAGGTTCAGTTTCCTTTTGAAACCGAGCATACTAGCTACACATACATTGATGTTTATTAACAGTTGAACAGAATAGAGCAGGGGGTATGCACTGGTGACTTATCAAGCCAACTCATGTCTGGAAACTACTGTGCCATGACTAGCGAACGTAATCAGCAGTTGGCACTGGAATTGTTTCTGCTCTGGACTTCCTGATTCAACATGAGCTGCTTGAATACGGAGACGCTCGCTGAGTACAAGGCCGTCTGTGACTGTGCTAATCCTTGTCGAGCAATAGTGAGCCAGGATCTCCCAGGTGTTAATGTCTATTTGACAGCACTCAAAGGACTCTTTCAGACTGTTCTTGAAACGGTTTTTATGGCGTTCTTGTTATCATTCTCCGTCACTCAGTTCGCTTTACAGGAGCCTCTAAGGAAGGCTTTCTTCTGAGATTCGGGCAAGGTGGCCAGCCCATCTGAATTGAGATTTGTGTTGAATTGCATGACAACTTTGCAAGTTTGCTCTGGACTGCACTTCAGTTTATGGTCCTGCCATCGTATTGCATTATGCGTCTCAGAAAATTATTTAGCCTCATGGCGTCATCAGCACAGACAGTCCAACTCTCAGACACATAGAGTAGGGTAAGGACAATGCGGTACTGTAGATCTTCAGCTTAGTCATTATGCTGATTCATCGACGTTTACATACCGTATGCACGCATTCGACCAAAAGTTGTTCTGGCGTTTATTTTATTAGCCAGCGCATCAGGAATTGTCAATTATTTCTACAGCGTGCTTCTGAGGTAGACACATTTTTCAACCACTAGTAATTGATTTCCCTTCACTGTAACTGCTGGCTGTTTATAAGATATGCCTAGTGCCGGTTGATAGATGGCATCAGTTTTCTTTGTGTTAATTGTCAAGCCAAAGTTGTCACAATGAGCAGAGAACCTGTCCATACCCTCCTACATGTTTGGGTCTGAGCTACTGTTTAAAGCACAGTCTTCTGCAAACATGAATTCCCATATCTTGTTGCGCATAACCTTTGTCTTCGACTTCAGTTAGCGTAGATTGAATAGACCACCTTCCATGATGTACTTTATTGGTATACCATACTGGATATATTTAAAGGCGTCCATCAACATGACAGAAAACATACTCAACAGTGTCGGAGCAGATACACATCCCTGTTTCACACGGATGTTGACCTCGAATCGCGGATAAGTGTTGCCGCTGTCAAATACAAGTGCGCGCATGCCCTTGTGGAGTTGTTTCACCATCATCATCGAGCATGTCCTTTGTAGAACGTCGCTCCCATCACATTATGTCTGAAAGAAACTCGTTCCTTTGCCAAAACTTCAGCCTCCGCCACAGTCATACCCAGGCATTCCTGGATATTTGGTGTCATCGTCTTCTTGGTCTACCCCTTCCTCTTTTGCCTGGCACCATACCTTCCATCACCGTTCTCTCAAGACCGCTGTGTCTCTTGATGTGACCAACGTATTTAGATTTTCTAGCCAACATGGAATTGATAAACCAGTTCTCCTCTATGCTCAACTCTTGCCGAATGTCTACATTTGTTCTTTTCTCTGTCCATAATTCTGAGGATCTTTCTGTAACATTTTGACTCGAAGGATTCGATTCTTTGTCTATAAGTTTTGGTAATCGTCCATGCTTCACAACCATACGCTGCCACAGGAAAAAACACAGGCTCTCAAGACTTTTACTGTTGTCGTTTTGTTGGTGCCCTGCCATAATTTCTTCAGGCTGTTCAGTCTCTGCATTGCCATAGCTAGTCTTCTTCTGATTTCTTTCGAGCACTCACCATTTTATTCAATTCTGGAGCTCAGATATTCAAAATGTGTCACCTGATCTACTTCCTCACCACCCACTGTAAATTTATGCTGACATTGTGTTTTATCCGTGGTCATTATCTTTGTTTTATTATATGTTTATGAACAGATTTTGATCTTTACTATGTCCGTTAACGGCTGAAAGTAGCTGCTCTATCCCGTCTGCACTTCTTGATAGTATCACTGTGTCATCTGCGTATCGTAACTCTGGAATCTCGTACCCTCAAATCGTAAATAGGTCAAAACATTCAATGTTCTCATCGTCTCGAACATTTCTCATTATACATTCCTCAAATATGTTGTACAGATAAGGTGAGAGGATACATTCCTGTCGAACTCCCTTTTGTACTGTAAACCAATCTGATGTTTGACCAGATACACGGACAGCGGCTAGTTGATCTTGATATCATGTTTCAATGAGATGGACTATATGCAAAGGAAACCCCATTCCCTTCATGATTCTCTACATATTTTGATGTTTTACCGTGTCGAAGGCCTTAGTGTAATCAATTAAACATGCGTACAGGTCTACATTAAACTCTCTACATTTTGAATAGATATTCCTTACATTGAATATGTGGTCCCGGTTCCCTCTGTCTTTCCTAAAACCTGCCTGGACTACGTGAATTTCAGATTTAAACCTTTTCTCTATCCTTCTAAATAGGATTCGCAAGAGTATCATGCTAGCGTGGCTGGTCAGCGCGATAGTTCGGTAGTTAGTGCATAGCTTCAGGTTGCCTTTTTTGGGGGAGGGGAATATACATTGATTTCTTCCATGCTTCTGGCCATTATGTACCGTGCCATATCTGTTTACACAGCTTGTGATAGACTCTAGCACATGCCTCTCCTCCTGCTTGTATTAGCTCTGCTGGGATATCATCACATCCTGGGGACTTTCCCTTTTTCAGGCTTTTAATTGCAGAGCGTACTTTTTCAAATGCTGGTTCAGGTTCTTTCTCATCCTTTGGTAGGATTGTAACTGAGCGATTTGTGCTATCTCCATACATGGTTCTGCAGTACTCTCTCCATCTACTCAGTATGTCTTTGGTTTCTGTTAATGTGTTATCCTCTTTGTCATTTATGACATGTGGAACCTGACGGAATTCCCTTGTCACTGTTCTTATTGCTTTGAATGCATCTCTTTATTTGCCTTGTTGTTGTAGGTTTTCTATATCCTTACACGTTTCTACTATGTATCTTCTTTTATCTTTTCTTATTTCTCTTCTAACTTTTCTTGAACAGTTTTTATATGCTGTGTTGGTCACTATACTTCCCATTTGTTTTAATTGTTACTTTTCTGCAATGGGTTTCTGTGTTTCCTCTGTTATATAGCTATGTGTCTTGTGCAATATCTTTGGAATCATTTCTTTTGCTGTCGAGATCAAAATATCCCTTGCGTATGATGTCAACTCCTCAGATGTCATCTCTTCCTGTACAACAAGCAACGCCTCAAATGTGTTTTCTACTTTGATGTTGTATTCAGTACGTATTGCTGATACATCGAAGCGTATTGCTGGAAACCTTTGTTGATCCTACGTAGTCTTGTTTGGAAAACTGCAAACATTAATTCATGGTCCGTATCGCAGTCTGCTCCTGGCAGCGTGTCTGTCGCCAACACATTTGATCTCCATCTTTGTTGCACTAGGATGTAATATATTTGGTTTCTGCTGTTGCCATCAGGGGAGGTCCAGGTATACAGTCTTCGTGTATGTTGTTTGAAGAAGGTATTGGCAATGGAGAGGTTATTTTCCGTGCAAAATTCAACCAGTTTTTCTCCTCGCTCATTTCTGTGTCCCAAACCAAAAGGTCCTCGAACACTTTTCTCCTCTTCGGCTCTTTCCTCTCCGACTTTCGCATTGAAATCGCCAATGATGACCAAGATGTCTCTTTTTTCAACTTTTTCTATCGCTTCTTGCAAGGTGTTATAGAAATCATCCATTTCACAATCGTCTGCTGCTAATGTTGGTGCATACACTTGAATTATTGTTAAATTTCTAGTCTTTTTCTTTAGTCTGATTACAATTATTCGGTCGTTGACTGGATTGTAACCGAGTAGTGAAGGTGCTGTCTTCTTTGACAGAATAAAACGGACCCTTCTTTTTCCACCCTTTTCCGTCCCAGAGTATATACATGTTTCTCCTGAGAAGCTGGTACAGTGCCCTTGACCGGCCCATCTATGCTCAGAGACTCCAAGAATATATATCTTGATTCTCTCCATTTCTCTTCCGATCATGAACAACTTGCCCTGGTATAGGCTCCTGACGTTCCAGATGCCTATTCTTAGTTGTGTTTTTAGTCCCATTTCAGAGTTGTCCACTGTTATAAATTTGCCAGGACAACGAATGTAGACATATTCTGCCATAGCCCACATTTGATGACCATATCAAACGCCTTTATAAGGTCACTGAACGTTATATAGAGCTCACGGTCATTTTCCCATATGTCTCCTGCACCTGACTCGCTGCAAATATTATGTTTACTTTACCTCGACCAACTCTACATCTACACTGAATTTTCGGAAGGTGATGATCTAGCTCAAGGTTTTTGTTTAGGCGGTTAAGCAGCATGCGCGCGAAGATCTTTCGGGCAGTAGATAGCAGATACATTCGGCAGTGATTGTAACACTCCTAGCGATTAAATTTTATGTTGTAGATATGCACTATCGACGCATCTTTCATTTCCTGTGGCACAACTCCTTCAGCCCACATGGAATAGAAAGATCATCGAGCTTTTTAGTGAAACATTTTCCTGCTGCTGAATATATATCTGCTGGTTTTGAGTCAGATCCAGCGGCTTTTCCAAAACATATTTGGTGGCTTTGTCCTCTTCATTCTCAGTTAAAATATCACCCATGGCAGTGTTCATTTCTACTCGGGACATATGTTGGATGGCTTCTTCCTTTATGGATATTCGACTGTTAAGAACGTTGCGAAAATGTTCTGCCCATTTGTCGGGGATCTGCGCTTAAATTGTTATCAGCAACCCATCGATTTCCAGGTTTGGAGATGCTACCACAAGTCTGTGGACCATTTAGTGATTCCAACGCCATATGGAACCCCGTGAGGTCATGGCGCACAGCAAACGCCTCTATGTCGTCTGTCTGTCTGCTTAGCCAGGAATCGTGCAACTCCTGAAGTATCTTTTAAATTGTTCGGCGCTAGTGATGTCCATTTTCTTAGACAATGTGCGATTTTGAAGAGGCCTGTCCGTTTGACGCTTTCCATCGAGAATAATCTTAATTTCGCTATCATTTTCGTTTAAGCAGTCTTTATGCTTTTCTGAGGATGGGCAAATGTGTTTTATCTATGTAAACAGTCTCTTAGGGGCTCCCAGTTTTGATCGATGCTGGAGTTTCAAAGCTGAATCTCACCTACTTTGGTTTCTAGCTCATCAGCGAAACTGTTTCTAGTAGGTCCCAACTTTCACTTCTCAACACTTAGTTTCCCGAATGCTTTTGTTCCCTGATGACGCCTCTTAGGTTGGACTTTTAGAATCTACTTGGTTTTCACAAGACGATGGTCATTTCAACGTTTCGCGTCACACACAATCTGAGTTATTTTGTCATCACTTCTGTTCTGACGACTGATAATGATGTAGTCGATAAGATGACAGTGGAGAGACCTGGGTTGCATCCACGGTGTTCCTTTTCTAGTTGGAAGTCAGAAATTGGTATTGATAATGATAAGTAAATTTGCGGCACATGTCTTTAATAAGAGAAGCCGTTGCCGTTACATTTACCCTTGCTATTTCGACCAATGGTGCCATCACACGCTGCAGATTCTGCGGCAGAATCAATTTGTCAGATGTTGGGACCATAGCTCAATGTTTGCAGACGATCTGGCTATGTGGACCTCTGAAAAGAATCTCACCATACCAAGAAATCGGATGCAGACGGCCCTAACATCGCTGGAAGAGTGGGCGAACTCATGGCTGGTCAAAATAAACGAGGAGAAAACCACGTGCACAATATTCTCGCTCTCATTAAAACCCCAAAGTACCAAATTAAGTCTGAATGGCAAAATCCTGCAGCCAAACGACAACCCAACCTATCTGGGAGTCACATTTGATCGGCGCATGACATGGAAAAGTCAGATTGAGAGAAACCGAATGAAAGCCAGAGAAAGAATGGCGATCATGAGGAAACTTGCTGGCACAAGCTGGGGAGCAGACGAAGGCATACTAAAGAAACTGTACACTGGAAGAATGAGACCAGTTCTCGAGTATGGCATTGCGGCATGGACAACCGCAGCGAAGGCGAACTTCGATAAAGTTAACAAACTTCAAAACCAAGCCATGAGAATTATAACAGGTGGCATGAAGTCAACGCCAATTGTAGAACTTGAAAAGATTACAAAATTGCAATCCATGACCGATAGAAGAGACTGCAGAGCCCAGCTGCAGTCAGAGAAACTCAGAAGACTGACGGACCATCCAATGTACCAGAGACTAAACAATTTGGGAAATGGGAAACTAAAGCGGAGAAACTTTGCAGAAATAGCCAAAGCAAAGATGCACGAAGATCCCATAAACGCACTAACAACACCGAAACCCATCACTACTGTACGAAAACCTACTTGGAGGCAGGATATATTTCCAGAGGTGGTAGAAAATATACCAGGTATTGCAAACAAAAACTGCCAGAGTGAAAAAGAAAGGAGAGACACTACCCTAAGCTTCATAACAAAAAGCTACCCAAGCATGGACTGGACCCATGCATACACCGACGGTTCTGTAACAAACACTACACAGAACGGAGGGGCAGGAGCATTCCTGAACCTACCAAATGGCAGAAAAATAACACTGTCATTCGCTACTGGTAAGTACACAAGCAATTTTAGAGCAGAGGCAGAGGCACTGAGGGCGGCAGTGGAAGAAATGGTAAAACACAGTGAAAATGAGAGCCATATAGTCCTGCTGACAGATGCTCTCGAAGTAGTCACAGCGCTAAAAAGCCAGAAAAAACACTGAGCTTAATGACTTAAGAGCAGCACTCTGCAAACTGTGCCAGCAGTCCGCACCAAAAAGGGTAGTGGTACAGTGGGTTCCGTCACACTGCAACATCCAAGGCAACGAGGAGGCAGACAGACTGGCAAAAGAAGGTGCAAGGCTACCACAAACAGATACTAGTATGACGTACGAAGAATCAAAACGGCTTATCAAAGCCAGATACATGACCAAATGGGAAACCGAACATACTGGTTACACCAAAAACGATGCCTATTACCAGTTGAACCGAAGAGAGCAGGTCGTTGTCTTCAGACTTCGCACTGGCCACAACAGACTGAGGTACCACCTATTCAACAAATTGAAGATAGGGTGTACCGACGAATGCCCGTGCGGTACTGGTAAAATGACCACTGAACATCTGCTGCAGAACTGCCCGACATACGAGGATCAGAGAGAGCAGATGTGGCCATTGCCAGTGGAACTGCAAGACAAGCTCTATGGTAGTGGCGAGAGTCTCAGGATGACCGCCGCTTTTTTCGAGAAAATAATGGTTACTGTCTGACTGTGTACGCAGAAGAAGAAGAAGATGTTGGGACCGTAACTTTAAGTGAATCGAGATATTCATATAATATATTTTTAGCTGAGTCCTGATTTGTCAGAGTTGGAGTGTAAGCATGTATGATTGTGGCCTGACGTTCATGTGTCAGAGATAGCCGTATAATAAATAGGCCATCGCTGATTCCTTTAGTTAGACGTTTTAATTGATGTACGATATGGACTGTATGGCAAATCCAACATTAGGATTACGTCGCTCCTGATTGGTGCATATGGCCGCTCTAGAAAAACACTGTGGCCAGCACCATCCTCTGAGCGTTGTCCCACCTCCGTCAATAGCGTCTCGCTCAAGGCAGATATGCTGATGTTACATCTAAGTAGTTCCCTTGGGACTAGGGTGGTTCTCCGTTCTGGCCTGTTAGCCCTAGTATTGTCCATAAGTGTGTGAACATTCCATGTGGCAAGTGTAATAGGCACTACCAGTTTCTTATTTGTATTTAGACCGCAACATAGTGGGAGCCCCTCCAGCCACGGCATGCTGGTCAGGGTGTAGTGAAGCAGGCAATGTTTAGGGCACCCTTTTTTAGCCCCTGTCTCAGGCTACGGGGCTGAACAATGCTGTCCTATAGAGGTCTGCTCAGTCGTTCAGGGGGCTATTGTTTCCACTGCTGCCTCAAGTCAGTAAAAGACGGACGTATGGCCTGAACCGTCTGCGTGCATGTATGTGACTACAGCTTCAAGTGCATCATCACCTGCTGCTTCGCTGCTGACCCATTGCAAGTTGAATTTTGCATGGGATATGTGATGCGGGTGATATCGTGAGTGGCACTTTAATTCGATATATTATAATGAATTATATATTATATGTTTTTGTTTAATTGCTTGTCTTTTCTTACCAAGGAAACTGATATTCACCGTATCCGTGAAACCCTGCTTCTGAAAGCACATGATGTTGATGACATTTGAGCAAATTCCAAATAGTGCGATAACTTGACACAGAGCCGAGAACATGAAATACTGAAAGTAGACTGCAACTTGGTCGGTTACAACGTCTGATGAGGAGACTGCAGATGTTGCGCCTGAAATATTTCTCAGCTTATCAGACGACATATTGTTTTCACTTGCGTCTAGACACACATATATGTTTTTTTATTTATATTTTTAATTTGCAGACACAGAGAAGCACTGTTATAATGTATTAACAACAATACATGTTCGTAAAAATGACTTATTTCTTTTAAATTGTACAGCAGCCGAATTTCACAGCAGCGAATATTATATAATCGACGCTTACACAACTCTCTAGTCAACTCAGATATGTTAATGTGCCTTCCGTATCGTTGGGGATTGAATAACAGTAAGGATGACAACTTATCTGGCTAATTGCAGGTACGTACTGCCAAACAAACCAGTAATTTGTGTCAACAACGTAATAAACACACACCTTTTCTACGACATCACGTTAAACAGATTGACATGCAGAATTGATAACGACAAGCCAGGCTACCTGAAATATATGTTCGAAAATGTATAGGAAAATGGTATTAGTATAATGTATGTATTAGGTTTTGCTTAAACATAGCTCTGTGATAAATATAATATCATTTACACGAATTGATAATTTTTTTTTCAAAGTTGTGAAAGCTGGTAATGGCGGGTATTTCCACTTACTCAAAAAGGAGCTGAACATTTTCTACCTACTAGACTAACATACAATTAAATCATGAAACGAACATTCGCAATTTCAGGTTATTTTCATCCGTCGGTCGGAAAGAACACAGTCAGGCTGCATTCAATGATCAATAATAACCTGTTTTAAGAAATGTCACATTTTACGTTAATAGTTACCCATCACAAGCCAAGAAGGAGAAATCATCAGTCGGGTGCAGAGAAGTGTGTTATCTACTTGATGTAAAGACACAATACATAAGTTGGGATAATATTAACTTTCGTTAAATAAATTAAGTATACACTATTGGGTCGCAAACATGTAGCAGATACAATATTAATTTTTTGTCATACCAATTATCATATTTATATTTTAGGTATATTTAAAATTAGATTGTTACTGCTGTGTATAATAACAAGTATGTAAGGCGCATGTCCTTTTGCAGAACGTTGCTTCTTACAACCTATTTGGCGGGTTTACATTTCTTGGCATGTGTGCAGACCGGATGGTAGCCATTAGTGTCCGTTCGTGGATGGAGGATAAAAAACATGTCCGTCAAACTGGATACGCGCACGATTCGAACATGCGTTGGAATTGTGAAATTGAGGCTTCCTCGCTAGGCCACGCAGCCTCCTTATGTAATAAAAACTTTGTTTTATTCAATAGCTTGATATTGCAGATGTTCATACGCAGTTTTTTTAGGTGTTATTGCACTAGTCTAATTACAACAGCAGAAGGGCATTCGCTTTTCACACTAAAGTTATTATTCAACTCAAGTTGCCTGCAGGCATTATTCGACTCAGCCGAAAATAGGTACCTATCCTATTCTTGCGGTATGAGATGCAGTGATCAAGAGAATTGATAAACTAACTAATTAATAAATACACGAAATTGTATATACCTGCGAGTGGCACTTACACACTGCATACATTCTCTCCAAAGGACAGGCTTCATAGCTGCATGTGTCCACTGCCTAAACCTGGAAATGACTCCCCGCTTCTCAAAAGCTATCGAATAATCACAATCCAAAATGTATATCAGTCAATGACCACCTGCTGGATGAGGACACCGCAATAGATGAAGCAGCAATCCACAGACTGCAAAGTGTCGCTATTAAACGAGGTTCCAGAGTAGTGTGGCGCATGAGAGGAAGGTGCAAGAGAGTGTACAACCATCGAGCTACAGGGACCATCAACATCGATACGTTACGTCATTTGATGAGAGAGACTGAGCACATATGTGTATGTCCAGTGCAGTGACGTCAATTCGTAGAAACAGAAACAGACTTTCTCAGCTGAAGATGTCCATCACGTGGTTGATGCTAGACACTCACAAGTACTTAAAAAAAAGCTAAAGGAGGAAAATAGCAAGGTAACATCCAAAACAGCTAATAGTCAGTAAAAATTAGGGACGAAAAATAATGTGAATTATCGGTAATGCGATTATTAGTATAACCAGATGCACACTTAACTGGAACACACATATTAAGATACCAGCGAATAGACAATATACCACCTGGATAATGGTGTCAATATTCCAGAACAGGTCAGCTATAAACCCTTCTCCGAGATGAAAAGTATGGACTGTGAAAGGGAAATGTGTGAAGTGCATCCGTTCTTGCTCTGTGTTCCAGACGAGAAGCTAGATTAAGTGATGTTACGTACAGTTAATCTAACATTAATGGTGTACTTCTGGAAGAAGCAACACTTAAACATACAACCGATAGACATCAAGGTATCACATCTTCATTATGCTAAATCGAAATGAAGATGGAGGCCAAAGTCCCTGCATCATAAATTACCTCCAGCAGTCTTTACATACGTTAGACCACTGGTCCAAGTTACTTCGGGTCCAGAGAGTGGGGTTGATAAACAGCGCAGTTTATTCCTCACTATAATCTAAATCCAGCGCAAGTTACATCATCAAGACAGAACCGTATGTTTGTGCCCCCATTACCGCTTGCGATGGACAACTAACTAATGTTGGATATATTAAATGGAGATCTACAAATATAAAGAGATGTTTCGAGTTCTTCAAGAACAATAAAAGAAACTAGCAACTGTTCAATTCATTTAAAACAAGTTTGCTTATATACGTTTTTTGTACTAACACAATACTAATTCGAGAAAGATGAACAAAGGAACAAAAAATGTTCTAAGAATAATATTGTGTAGAATTAAATTAACTATCAATCTTACTCTGATTCTATATGTTTCATTTAATGACACATACACACACACACACACACACACACATATATATATATGTAAACTGCAACACACTTTAAAACATATGATCAATTTTTCTGCTCTATGTAGAGGCACATGAGTCCCATATATTTCTGACAATGATATGTTATACGATGGGTGATACATGCATTTTGTTAATACAAATACATAATTGCAGTAAAAGATGAACATGTGATAGTCGACACACGGACTACGACATGTTTAGACGTAATCCAGCCAATCTACCAAAGATGTGAATAGATGATGTATGTGTCTGCACCACATGCGAACATCAATATTAAACTTCTGAAAGAAAGTTGTCCAACAAATGAATAATACACAAAACATACTCGTACATATGTATAGCCAATACAATTTCTGGAGAAAACTTACTTACATGTAAAATACTGGACTCTAAAAAAATACTGTCTTTTGAAAGTATACAGTTTGCGTCTGAAAATGGGTCGTGAGAAAGAAGAAGAGTGAGCTAATGTAATGTACCTTAAAGCATTATAAATTTGAACTGTATTTATTGCCATTGTATGTACACTTAATTGTTTTGATAAACATACGCTAATACATTCAAGGCTGCTGATCAGTGTTTTTAAAAATGACTGTATTATTCAATTCGAACTTGTCGACTTTAAGAGTTTAGTAATTGTTACTGGCTGGACAAATTGTAATCCATCTCGTGTCAGTACTGTTCTTCTTCCCAGAGCACATATTCAACACACTTCTTCCAGAAATAAATTTTTTTTTTTTGAAAGGACCTCACGTGTCAGCACTTCAACATCACACATTTGAAATGCCATATTTTGTTCGGCAACTTGTCCGTTCACGTCAGCTCACACACACTCTATAGGGTTTAGATGTGCAGAATATGCAGGTAGTACCAGAGAAGTGTAACCGTACTCTTTAATGATTACGTCAATATGATACACCGTTGTCTTATTTGTTTTCTTCACAGGCTGCAACAACTTGGGCTTTAAATACGTTTCGTCGAAATTAATTTTTTCATTAGCTAGCTATGTCCTCATTTGAGCGTTTGTATTCGATGTAGTTGGTGATTTGTTTTCCTCTGATACTGTATTGTGATATGATGGGAAACAATAAATGACAAAACATATATCAAGTTGATCAAAGTTAAGTGTAATCAAAATGTTAATGGGTTTGATCAGATATCGAGCTGAGACAAGAACACGAACAAAAGCTATGTTACGACCAATAGGCCTTCTTCATGGACAACAAATAACAAGAATGCTAAAAATAGCAAATCAAAGAATAAAGGAAAATACATGTATAGGCGATGTTAACATATAAGGAAAAAATGGTTGTCTTATCTGATACAGTCTTATCCATTGCGAATGGTCGGATCGAAATCTAGACTGTAAGTGAAGAATAGCTGTCAAATAAGGTGGCCAGGAGAGCGTAAGAAGTGAGGGGAAATGGCTTGATTAGCCATTGACGGCCTAATATGGAAACAGACACAATATTAATCCAAGTAGGGGGAACAACAAAAAGTGAAATTAGCCGGGAGGAGGAGGGGGGGGATACAGATATAAGGAAGGGGGGGGGGGGGGCTATAACAGAAAAAGGGGGGGGGTGTTAAAGAAGCCAAATAAATGCGGACTAGTATGAGATTTTAAGAAAAGGTATGGAAGATAGTAATGCCATGTCGTTGGAGGCAACCCATGCTGGAGATAAGTCTATTCTCAACGGCGAATCGATGACGATCGCGAGAGAAAAAAGCAACTAGACACGTAACACTAACGTCAGCCTTTCCCCGGTGCTCAGGACCATTGAAGTGGCATGCGGTTGCGGCTATCGTTGAGGTGTTGGCGAAAACGCTCCCACTTCCATACCAGTTTCCCCAATGTATGTCATACCACACTGGCGGCAGATGATAGAATAGATGAGGTTTCGGGAATTGCATGTGAATCCCTCTTTGATGAAGGATTCTGCTTGGGGATAGGTAATGGAGCAAGAGAGGATGACATGACGGCAGGCATCCCAGCTATGTGAATTTCTGCACGCCTTGTGCCTGGATGGCTTTGAGGGCTGGTGTGTAGGCGACTACTGACCAGCAAGTCCATCAGGTTTCTGTCCTGTTTGTAGGCGACGAGGGGAGGATCGGGTAAAACTTTACGAGTGGCAGGATCAGAGTGAAGAATAGGGAGATGGCGGAATGTGATATCTCGGACAGAGGCGCAATGAGGGTGATAAGTGATGACGAGTTTCACACGGTCAGAGGGAGGACGGTGAGTGGGAGGGAGTATTGACGGGAGATAGGAAGAATCCCCTGGAAGGCCGACGAGAGAGTGGTCTCAGGGTAGAGTCGCTTGCGGAAGAAGTCAAGCATCTCGTGGGCCCTGAGAAGGAAGTCGTCGTCATCCTGACAGAGACGATGAGGACGGGTGCGTTGGGAAAAAGGAGGTGAAAAGGACAGGATTGAGGTTGAGAGTGAGCTTAAAGGAGGTAGTTGGATGCGTCAGTAGGTTTGTAGTTCACATTGGTGGAGAGGCCTGGAGGGCAGATACGGACAGTGATGTTGAGAAAGTGGACAGACGTGAGGAAAATGTCAGACGTGAACTTGATAGAGGGATGGAAGTCATTGACAAAGTCGATAACGTTGAGCAGATCCTTCTCAGACATGTCAGTAATGCCAATCCCATCATCGATGCATCGATAAACATCAAAGGGAAAAGGCTCTGGTATTGAAGTCAGATCAAGTATTCCAGGTGACCCATGAAAAGACAAGTGTAGCTGGGGCCCATAGCTGCGCCGCTGATCTGGTAAAAGAACTAAAGGTATAGAGGGTAAAACCAAATTTCGTCAGACGGATGATAGTGGATGTAGAGATAAAGGGGTTAACCTTTTGGTCATTTGGACCTGACATGCAGTTTTTTAGAAAATTGCTTCGTATCTTGTTTATAAATTTAAAATAAATACTGGATACATTTAGTTAGTTTCATATCACTAGCGAAGATGCCCATAGCAGCCTATATGTTTATTCAGATGTGACTGCACATGACTTTACTGTTTGGTCTGAGCCTGACAAAATCTGTCGTAATTAGAGCACACATGAATAACATGTGTAGTTGGGGGTAGTTTTGCATTATTTCCTTTCTTGCAGCTCGCTTATCCTACGGCTCCGTAATTTTAAACTGCTCACCTTGTGTGATCAGAGTGCAACAGACTGAGTAGCTCCCAGGCAGCAACATCAATGGTTAAACTATTAAAAAAAACATTTTAGAGTGTCTTTGTATCGTATCGTGCCCCCCCCCCCCCCCCCCCGTTTTTTTTTCTTGCTAGCGCTGTCCTGCCATGAGCTCACCGTATAACTGGTGTTTAGGGAAGCGCTCATCTGCCATGCGAACAACATGCAGTGTCCATTTGATCTGGGCTCTCTGTAGCACCGTATATAGGGTACGGGAGAGCACTCAACCCTGTTTGACACCATTTATGACTAAGAGGGCTGCAGAGAGTTCACCTTCATTTAGTACGCAGTCCAACATGCTATAATGAAACTGGCAGTCAACTGTGATGAATTTGGTCATGATTTTCCAGAGTACATCCCTGTCAACGGTGTCAACGGCATTGTCAGGTCTACAAATGTCGTGTACACATCACGATGCTGTTCCTGAAATTGTTTGGGGATTTGACGAGCTGCAAAAATCATGCCAACTGTCCTGCGACCAGCACGTCACCACATGGCCTCTCTATGGATATGTTCTGATCGAGATGAGTTGTTAGACGGTCAAGCAAGACGCGAGTTATAATTTTGCAAGCTATCGACAATAGGAAGATTAATCCGTAACACTATTAACGATTGCCCTTATGCTTGTACATTTGGACAATGGTTGTATCTGTCAGTTCCTGTGACATTAGACATATATCATAAATAGAGCAAAATGGGAATGTTACCTTGTATTGCAGCACAAAACTTCCTGCTTTGAAGAGCTCAGCAGGGATAGCTTATGACCGGGATACTTTGCAGCTGGACATTAATCTGATTCATTTTTTGACCTAATCTGTATTTAGTGAGAACCAAGCCTGTCATCGACTGCAATGTGAGGTAAGCATGAAATGGATAATTAATTGAACATTTTTGGACAGTTTAGAATAGTACTGAAGTGCTATAGCCATCGCTCCATAACGTCGACTTTGTCGTCTTCAGTGCAGTGTCACCAGCATTAAGGACAGTTGATGCATGATAAGACATCGGATCATATACCGTCTTCAGGGAATCGTGAACCGCATTGAGTCATTTGGTTTTGCAGGCCTCTTTATTTCATCTCCGTTGCTGTTGAACCTGGCATTCTATGTAGTCCAGATATGTTTCTGGATAATCCTGCGAATAGTGTTGACTCTATCTTTTTTAGAAGATGAGCAGGGATCGTCTTGGTGAAGTGTCAATTCATGATACAAAATAAGAATAAACTCATTGTTGTCATCAAACAAGTCTTCATTTCTGTGAGAAGGCATGACCTAATTAATCAGATGCGGTGGAGTAGACATCATACTTCAGAAAGGCCCATTTCTCCTCTACTGTTTCCGTACGTGGTTGTGTGTCCGTCAGCCGGTTGTCCAGAGGTCTGGAAATGCGATCCGCATGTGACAAACTTTGCAGTTTGGAGATATTGAGTCTCTTCTTAAGATTGTTACACTGGAGATGTCGTCTATTCTCTATGTGAAGGTTAAACGTTAACACCATGTCTGCAGAAGACGGATGTGTCAAACTGAAAGGTACAACTATCGCACAACGCATTCCGTTCTCCGGACTGCATCCTGCAACTTGCAATGCACTGTTCAGGACTTGGTGGCCGGGAGATTGAAAACGAACGCAGAGGAAGAGGAACACAATGAGTCTGTCCAACACTCACACACACACACACACACACACAAATACACACACACACACACACACACACACACATATATATATATATATATATATATATATATATGTATATATAGACTATGGGACAAGATAAAGTGGAACAGGAAATATTAGGAAGAAAGTGGAGATAGATGAGTCACACCTTAAGAAAGACACAGGCTGGTATCAACTGACAATCCCTGTCATAGAACCCACGGAGAAGGACATGCATAAGACGACCAAAAAATACATTGACACAACATATTGAGGCGGCAGTGAAGAAAATAGGAAAAACTCTGAATGAATATATATATATATATATATATATATATATATATATATATATATATATACATATATATATATATATATATATATATATATATATATATATATTGTTAATGACGCAGATATGGTTTGAATAGTTATGCATTGGTTACATAGTCTATACAGTTTACTTAGTTTATGTAGTTTGCGTAGTTGTTTTTGATTTTTAAAATCATATATTTCAAGTAGTTTATGTAGTTCATATTGAGTATATATAATTAATGTAGTTAATATATGTTATGTAGTTTGATAGTTTGTATTTTATGTTTTTAATAGTTTATTTGTTTGGGTTTTAATTTCTAAAGTTTACAAAGTTCATGTATTTAATATAGTTTTATATTTTATGTAATTTACGCATTTTATTTAGTGTATGCTTATTATTAAATTAAATAATTTGAGTACTTTATGTAGTTTATATACTTTGTGTTATTTTTATAATTTACACATGTTGTGAATTTGTTATAGCGTATATAGTGTATATAGCTAAAAAATGCGGTATAATTCATTGTAATACTATTGCTGCTCTAAAGTTTATGCAATTAATTTAGTTTTCATAATGTAAGTACGTTATATTGTTTACATAGTCTGTGTTTACAAACCGTTTACTACGATGAACAATGTGACGAATGTGGATCAGTAATTGAAACGCTATTTTCAGATCTGGTCAGTTAATCCCGTAACCAGTGAGGTCGTTGAGGCATCCATAAAGACCTCTTTAAAACTCCACGCCACCATTCTCTGTCAGCGGCCGCTGCCTGTGCCTCTTCTGGTCGGAGATTGGTCCATATTTTTATATGTTGTTCTCCCACTGCTTTTAGGGATGGCCTCTTCGTCGTCTGCCTCGCTCCTTTGTTGTGCATGATCGAATTTGCAAGATCATTTGATCTCGATATGTAATCGTACCAAGTGAGTTTCCTTCTTTTGACAGAAGCCAAGAACTCTTCTAAAGGCATATTGCTGTTGTAATTCTATCTCGCATTTCCTTATTTGTAACTCTATCTTTATGCGTGACGTTTAAAATTCTTCTGAAGCATCTCATCTCCAATCGTGTATCCTTTGCTGAAGATCAGCTGTAACTGTCCATGTCTCACGCTATATTATAAATACCACATCACCCACATGTATTAACTAGAAACATGGCAATCACGACTTGCATTGCTAAAAAGTAGTGCATAAAGTTTATCAGTAGTGCATAAATCTAGTTCATTTTAGGCCAACAAAGATCTGAATTAGCTAGCCATGTAAGCAGAACGAAAACAATAAACAACACAGAAAAGAAAACATAACTAAAGAAAGAGAAGAGAATAAATGAATGTGTACCATCAACATATGGGGAATCAAACACACAATGGAAGATGTCTTAGAAGAAATGGAGAAACGGCTTTTTAGGATAATGGGTACAGCAGACATGCGAATTCAACAATTTGGGTTGTAAGCATTTCAAGCAATACTAAACACTTTTATAGTACGGAGTAAGTAAAATGGAAAGAAGAAATAAACGCGTAGGATTAAGGACATAAACACATTGCAGCAAAGAACATACCTGAAATGATTTACATATAACATAAAAGTGAGTTTAAATCAACGAAATTGTGGGAACAAAGAACATACATTCAAATATATGTTTATTGGAATGCTTCACAAAATGGAGATGTATGCGAGAGCAAAAATGTTGCGAACGTTAGCTCTAACAACGGTCCACTCAAATGTGTGCATCTTCTGACGCAACAGTATGCGCCTGACCTGATGTTTAAAAAAACTTTCGTTAACTCACGTTCTTCTTTATTGAGTTTGGACGACTTTAGTCGTCCGTAGCAGCGAAAGGGACAGCGTTGTCCAGTTCGTCACTGTTGTCATCGACACACTTTTGTCACCATACACTGCCTGCATTCTGCTATGAATGTCAACTGGTCGAGGTCCTTCAGCTGTTATAATCAGAATCACCGCTACATGATCAACTCTGAACGGATACCACATCACAACCGCCATGTTTTCAAAGGTCTGCTCTTGAAACTATTAGTCAGAGGATAATACAATTTTGTAACCTTGACCATTGGTGTGTGCTGTTTACACCTGACGTGACGTCATCATGCGCATCGTACGTATGTTCACTTGGTGCATTTAGATCCTTTTTCATTTGAACATGCATCTATATATATATATATATATATATATATATATATATATATATAAGTTATAGTGTGTATTATTGTTTTATTATATTCCTTAACTCTTTTGCATAATCTGTGCGTAAGGGTGTCTTCTCCAAGGGACTGGCATTGGAACTCCAATATCAGAACCGTTGTCTTTGTGATATTTAGATGTCGTTAAGAGTGATATACACTAATTAAACTATCTGAACTATATAAACTACGTAAACTAAGTAAACATTATGAACTATGCCAACTTTATGAACTATTTATACTATTTAATCTAAAAAAAACTACATATACAGAAAAGTGGATGTTAATAATTTGAAGAAGGAATTAGTCCACTACAATGCAAGAATTTCGAGATGGTTTGAAAAAAAGTTAAATGCTCTACTACTTTTAAAGTACTTTTTAATTTAAGGCTGCTAAGCGAGAAATATCTAGAACAGCAGCAAACACTGTATCATGTGTTTGTGGATTTTATTAAGGCGTTTGATAGGGTATTGCATAAAGCGCTTTGGGCAACCATGAATATGTATAATATCAACGGAAATATTATAACGGTCCTTGAACACATGTATAACAAGGCGTCTAGTGCAGTTCTTGTGACTGGGAGGCGAGCAGACTGGTTTCGCACATCAGTTGGTGTGAGACAGGGGTGTACACTCTCTCCAGCTCTTTTCAATATATTCCTTGAAGGAATTATGAGTGAGGCACTTGGAGGTCACGTTGGTACTGTCAAGATAGGGTACCGAACGATTACCAACCGTCGTTTTGCAGATGATATCGACGGGTTGGCAGGTTCAGAAGCAGAACTCCAGGAATGGGTCAGAAGGCTCGATGAAACAGCTCTTGAATATGGTGTGGAGATAAACACTGGAAAGACAAAATTAATGACCAACAACGCTACGGGCTTCAACAGCAAGATAAAAGCTAACGGTCAGGAACTCGAAGTGGTTGACCGTTTTAAATATCTTTGGTCGATTGTCAGTGATAAAGGATCAACATGTGAAGTGTTGGCCAGAATAGCACAGACAATAGCGGCGCTTGCACGGCTTAACAAAATCTGGCAAGATAAACGGTTAGCACTACGCACGAAATTCAGATTAATGCGTACACTGGTCCTGTCAATATTCCTCTATGCGTGTGAGACATGGGCAGTTACAGCTGACATTAAACGCAGGATACATGCCTTGGAGATGAGATGTTTCCGAAAACTTTTAAACGTCACGTACAAAGATCGAGTTACAAACGAAGAAATACGAGATATAATTACAACAGCAATAGGGCCTTTCGAAAATCTCTTGGCAACTGTCAAAAGAAGGAAACGCACTTTGTACGGTCACATATCGAGATCAAATGGTCTTGCAAACACAATCCTCAACGGGAAGGTGTATGGCAGACGACGAAGAGGCCGGCCCAAAAAAAGATGGGAGGACAACAAAAAAGAATGGACCAGTCTCCGACCAGAAGAGTCACAGGCATCGGCATCTGACTGAGATTAATGGCCTTGAGTTGTGAGGCTGTGTTGCCCTCTCCCACATGAAATACCTGCGGTATTGTTGCAGATGATAAAGTGTTAACCTGAACGTGAACTGATATCGATTATTCTGTTTGTTTACGCCCAGTAAGTAATGTTCAGTGCACTAGAAAGTATGTTGTTCTTATCTGTTAGCTGTTTATATGTTTAACTTTTTTGTAATTCGTCCAAATTAACAGTAGTTGGTACCCAGTACTGGCATCGTACTTACCAGGTGGTTGTAATTTGATAACTCGGGGGATACAGTCTGTTCCGAAAGAAAGCTAAAAAGTGTAGGGTGGGGCTGGGGTGTTGCCGTCAAGACCTGTGGTTCAGATTGTTGCGACAAATCACCTACAACTTCTTTAATGACATCACTTTGAGTCACGCTAAACATGAAACCGAAAATAAAACAGTTCGCGATCGGCAACACTATAATGCACTGCTATTTTTCTCTTAGCTTTAATGAACGAATGGCAAAGTAATTTATAGTTTATAAATCTACTTGCGACCACACTACAGGCTCCAGAACATTGTATAACGCGTTTATCATGTCGTGTTATGAAGTGGTTTTAAATAAATGTCATCCAATCTGGCAAACACGTTAAATGTACCTCCGGTGTTATATCGATGACTTATCTTTATATTCTCTCATGCTCATTCTCAACAGCTTGCGACATTCGATTCGGTACTTGCTGCTCATGTTGTAATAAATAAAAATGTTTGCTGAAGAATTGATCGATTCTAGAACAAGGCCCAAACCACCAACTATTGCTAATACATTTCTGTATTTTCCGTCAATCGAAAATTCAGGCTCCAGTGACATAGCTACAAATATTACACTAACAGGAATTAAACATGCGATGAATGTTATGGAGATCATCACAACCATTTTCGCTACTCTCTGATTACGAACTGATACGTTGTCAACCTGTGTAGTTCCAGTTGTCTGCATCCGCCATTTTGTTCTGGTGTGTAATTTAATGACCAAGGTCGTGGTACAAACAATGATGAGCAGGAAGGCGGATCTAGGTATGAACACGTTGTTAATGGCGTACGAAACTTTCTCAACTGTATCTCGATTATCTGAGTAGACAAGCCCCAGGAGAGTTCTGTTTCTTCCAGGAAAGAATTTAAAGTCCAGCCTGTGAACGACATACATAGGAGCTATGCTGGTCAATAGTATGACGAAGATGATAGTGATGGTAGCAGCCACGCGCTTATTTGTAACGATACATGTTACCTGAAAGACAAATAACATTAAAAGACCAATGACAACGTTAAGATGGTTAGCAACATAAACATGATGACAATAACAATTATGAAATAACTATTTACTCTACTGAATATGTTCCAAAACAGAAAGTAAGAATACGATATGATCAATTGCCATAACAGGCATCTACTACACACATATATGGTTAGAAAAATACGACGGTTACCATTTGGCAGACGGGTGCATGACATGATACTATTTTACGGCAAACGTGACGTTTCTGGTCCACTAAAGGCGTTTTCAGTGTATGCAAAGATTCTTTAATAAACGTGACTTTTCTGATCAACGAAAGACGTTTATCAATGTAAAGAAATGGCTCCTGTGCATAACCGGTTCCAGATGGAATTCAGCTTTTCAATTTGCAACAAGCTGTGTAGTTCACGATGAATATTTACACTAACAATCGGTGATATATGAAACGTGATAATGTGAAACGCTTGACTGAATGTGTGATACACCATTCTGAAGCATTATGTTTGTATAAGTATAGATGGTCCCTAGCATGTTGCGGTTCTGCTTTGCTCTTGTGTTTGAGTCTTTTAAGATAGATTCGAACAACGGTTAATCATCCTCAGCGGCACTTGTCCCGGCGCAGTCGAGTAATAAACTGCGTGAGCATAGCCCGCTAGGCAGGACATTCCCGCTGCTACATAATGATCATAATAGAGGTAGAATCTGCACATGAGTATTAGCCCCTCTGGAAGTACAAGTCGGCTAGAAACTAAGAGGCAAAGGCAAAGGCCGCCGTACATCATAGACGATGATGGCATAATTTATTTTGCTAGTGCTTTTTTTAATTAAGGATTAACTGCGCTACTTATTATCCTCATTCTCTTGTCTCGAGCCGCCAGACCCCAGTAGCAAGTCACGAACAAGACGACTAGGGGGCGACTACGAGATGCAGGGGACTCCGCATTAAGCACCCGTGAAAAAGGCGTTGGAGTTTGGAGTCGAACCCACACCACCTGATTACGAGGCCGAAGACTTAACCCCTTCGTGACGGAATCCCACAACAACTAAGAGTATGCTTAGACGTTTACATGGATGATGCTGTAAACGACGATCACAGAACGTCTTTTCGTCCTGTGGTCAGCTTTGAATAGCTGCAGCATGCGCAGCGAACACACTTTAGGGCAACGTTTCGACTAACGGGATGTTCAAGGTTCTAATAGCTGAAGAAGAATCGTCTCAGTGCAGTTGGGCATGTCAACCCAGACATGTGAAACCTTGTCTCGACGGCTTGAGTGTAAGAGACAAATAGTTTGTTCAACGGCCCAAATAAACGGGTCCGGCAGGATGTGAAGAATGCAATGAACACGGCGAGACACAAAAGAAGCCCTGGTTAGCTTCTGCATTCAAAAATCTTAACTAGCGTCTCGACACTATCTTGATGCTAGACCATGTCAGGCCCGGACGAGAGAGTGAGGCTGACTCTGCTCAAATTACCCTCACTTAAATCAAATTCACGCCTCACTCACGACATCACTCTCATGTATATATATATACATGTATATTATGTATAAGTGTCTTGAATTATTTTTTGTTTATTGTTGTGATCTGTTAGTTCTTCTCGTGTTTCCTTACTTCCGGGAAAATGTCATGTTGTCGTTTCTTGTATTTGTTTTCTTGTTATCCTGGTGTCATGGCGATACCATCACCTATATCATTATGTCCATACATATATATAAGGCACGTATTTATTACATTGCACCGGTATAACATTACACGCTATTGGTGTACATTATGCTAGTCCCACTGTAAATAACAAAGTAAAGATAATTTCTAAACATATACTGTTGTTGGGGATAGAGTGTTATAGTAACTTTTGTACTGACGTTTAGCTATTTATGAAATGGGGTCACATTTCTGTAGTTTGTTTTGCTCTTTTTTTGTTAACAGTAACACATGTACACACTTACTGTTATATCGACTAGAACAAGTCAATATTGATTTCGACCCCTTTTCGTAGCCGTGAGAAGTGAGAGATCATCGATTCTGATACCCAAACTATCATTGTAAGACAAAAATCAGCTGTATCGTTTCTTAAAGGTACAATGGATTATATACCTGCTAGCATAGCTAGTAACATCTATAATAATAGTTGTCCATCACAAGTGATGAAGACCACTCTCTCTGTCCAGCCGTGTGGACAGTCGTATTTCTTGCTGTGTCCGCTGAAATGGGTGACTTGGGCGGTTATTTGGATTAAGGTGAGGAAAAAACTGCGCCTTTTGTTAACCTCACTCACAGAGCCTAAGCTACCTTTTGCCAGTGGCAAGACATTCATCGACATGACTGGAGATAGCATAGGATGCAGATTTTGCCTCAGGGTTACCACCCAAGCCTTTCCGTCCGCAGGGTAGAAAGGTGGGATGGCATCTAACGCAGTTTGTCGCGCCTTTTCGAAAACCACAGGAGGTCGTATGGACAACACTCAGCGTGTGAATGAGTCTGGCATCTTTGCCCAGCTGTATTCAGCTCATCATAGTAGCATCTACAATTTTCACACGCAAAATTCGTAAAGGTGAACCGGCAGAACTAACCCGTGAAATACGAAACAGGTATAAGCGTAGTGCCATTCAGCCGGCGTCCAGACCAGGATAAACGGATGGAAGAAATCACAAAAAAAAGAATGAAATTACAAGTCCAGAAGGAAAACAACATCACGTTTCCTTGAACACAAGTGTAAGTCGTCGACTAGTGTGAATTACAGGCAAATCCGTGGTCTGGCGGCATCAATAATGATCCAAAACAGTAGAGAAATGTAGACTCTCAGCCACTTATGGCGCCATCTTTGCTAGAATCTATAATACATCTTATTTCAAATACATCACCATGTAATTCACCGTATTGTAATGGCTTTTTTTTAAACATCAGTATATAATGCAAGTGCGGTATTGGTGTTTGCACATAAATATATTCTAATTATCAGCGATTATATTTACTTTCTGTATTCAAGAACCACGTCATAAAGCATTCATACATTATTGAATGTCATGGATGGCTCTGTCATTTGCCTCCAGGATATCGCACCTACTGCCTGCTTCCTGGAGGTTAGGACAAGTCATCAGGTAGTACGTGTTCTGTATTGTGTCCCAGTCACATTTGACATCATCTGTGAATTACTACCTCTTCATGTTCCTCTTGCACAGTGATACGCCACTTCGGAGACTGTTTAGTGACTACTTTGTTCTGTATGTGGTAGAAGATAAAAGGAGGCGAACTCCTATCGAAGTTCGATGTTTGTGGCCTGCATCAATTTGTAGCATCTCTCGATACGGCAACTTTCGGGACTTGTTTGCGTGGGATGTGTTAATTTTAGCAAGGTACATCTGAATTTGAGTCTTCTGCGCTGTACCTGATGTGGAAACATTGGCTGTTTTGGTTAGCGCTCCTGTTTATCTTGTTCTATTTCTGCTATCTCGAATGGTGATATGCCAATTATGGAGTAAATTGTTTTCGATGGGGGTGGATTTTATTCATGATACTATCCGGCCTGACCTCTACACCTCACGGTAGAAGAGGAGCGACTAAGTAAGTACTATCCGGCCTGACGAATTTATTGCAGTGTCAACTAGTTTTGCATGGGCATAATGTTTCCAGATTAGCTAGGACATGAGTGAATTTGATTGGATGTGATTATAATTATACCCGCAGATTTGAAAAAATCAACTCGTAATTACTCGCTCAAATTAACACACACAATCATTGACTATGCCAATTGCAGACCCCCAAATCTATGAATTGTATGTGCAACGCTTACGGATTAAACAACTGTATTGGATCGGTCTAGCGCAACGGCTATCTTTCGTGGTGCAAGAAACAATGGTAGTGCTCAGCGTTGTACACAGAGTTAGTGGGAACAACAATGGTCTAGGTTCGGCTGTTTGCCTTATAAAATGCATAAAGAAGGCAGTAAAAGTTAGACGCATACAATGAATATTTTAGGACTGGTTATGCACAGTACGAGATGGTTTCTGGAAGAAATAGAGCCGGGGATTAGTAATTTATTCCTGTACATTTTCAGAACACCTGAAGTACCCATTGTTCTTCACCCTTCCTACTTGTGAACATACACATATAAGGAAATGTTAGTTGTATGTTGAGTAATGATACAGTATCAAAGAGTTAGAATAGTGATAATGACTCCAGTACAATGAGAACTGGAAGTAAGACATGTTACCCATGCAGTAAATGTGGAAATCAAATAATTGGGTAAGGCGTAATTTAATGGTTATGGGTTTGCTCCCCAATCACGGAACCGGCCGTTACCACGGAAAAGCAAACCATTAAATAAAGCCAGGAGGAAACAGACCTTTACAAAAATTGCATGCTGCAGTCGGATGTACCGGACCAACAAGAGCAAAATAAAAAGATAGTGTAACGCATTGAACCGTTGGTAATAAAGAAATAAGATGTATGCAACAAAGCAAAAAAATCAAACAGCAATAACGATACTCAGTACTATATGCAAAATAGTAGCACATATCATCAGCTCTAGTTCGACAATAAGGACAGATGCACAACCAGTACGCACCTTCAAGGGCACTGTTATGCAGATGCATCTTTCCAGCGTGATGATGGCTGTGATCCAGGCAGTGACACGTGTGAAAGATACGTGTGGTATTGAAGCAGTCATGTACTCAAATTCCGGGGCATCGAATGGCAAATCTTGGTCGTTAATGGCGGGGTTCATATACATGTTTATTGACACTAGTGTTGAAAGGCAGCCAATATCAGAGATAGCCAGACCTTCAGATGGAAAGATATATTCAAGTGTGTACACTATCATATGTCTTAATCAACCTAGTTATACGATCAGAAAAGTCTGAATTTGCAGCTCCACCTGTAAATTCAACTGCAACTGGTCTCAGAAACCATGTATGTATTTCTTTGCAAAATGATACACGTTTCTATGTCTGTCTCAATCAATGCACATAACAGACCTTGGGTAATTATTTGCTCTCGTGTTTTAGTCCGTCATAGATGCCGCCTAAGAACGGATTTGACTGAAATTTTCACTAGTCGACCAATGAAGCTTGAAACGTGTTTGAGTTTTCCATATGGATTAGTTAGTTCGTTTTTTTTGTGATGTTTTTCTCTCGATTCATCCTAAAATAACCATCGACTATTTGAGATGTTATTTCGGGGACCTTGTTTTGTATTTCTACGGTCCAGTGCACACGGCTGAACTTCAGGAGGTTGGATCTCTTCGCCCCATTTGCTTACAGTGCCGATATTTGGCGTGGTTGCAAAATTTACACACTGACCAATAATAGACTAACACATTACTGAGATACATTGCCTTGACAGGTTAGCAACATTCCCAAGGTACATCGCTCACACGCTGAGTTATCCCTCCCCACCAAGTGATCCCTGCCCACCCCCGCCTCTACTGTTTCTCTCTTGCATTGTGTCTCTACGTATTGTTTTCAGTATATTTATAAACCGAGTATTGCATAGCGTCAAATAGCAATCAATATGGTGTTACCTTTTTGTTTACCCTTTAAAAGAAGTTTGAACATCATATTTTTGGTTTGTCTTTAGTTATAAACTAGACGTGATTCAACCTTCAAATAGATAGTCTGGGCACATGCTACTGGTGTGTAGGATGTGTTATTTACCTGTTGCTGTGTATGTAATCGTCTAGAGAAAACCCGGATTAATGAATGCATCATTATTTCACTGTGACATTTGATATGAACATAGCGATGGTCTGGATGTTACGGCTGCTTTCTGTAACGGATTTTACTTTGTATGTGATACTTGTCATCCTTATACCGTGCGACATTTCAAAGTCATGATCGCGTAAATGGATTATCAGCAACCTTCGGCTGTTGAATCAGTTGGCATTGCAATTGACGAAATAATTTTGATTTGAATCCTTAGCTCACGCGCATCGGAATTCAGCTGGATAAGCTTCGTAGCCTCAATTGGGTTTCATGAAAACCAGATTAAAGACTGCGAGTCTGTCACTGTGAGGGTGGTTTTGACTTTCACTCTGCGACAACACTTTGTGAATATCTGGAACATTATGTGGTACTTACAGTTTCCTGTGCCATTTGTTAGGAATATTTGCATTTAATTATGACCATCATACATTCCAAATCTATTGGATGTCACAACCCCACTATCCTCATGTATACATGTTAGCCATATACGTTTCGGTAATTAACCCTGAGGAAAAATCTGCAATATGTGTTATCTCCAGTCGTCTCGATAATATATTGCAACTGATCAAAGGTAGTTCATGACGAGAGAATGATGTTGACATATTGTGCAAATCTCTCTCACTTCAATCCAAATCACAGTGTTCAGCGCAAGTCACTCATTTCAGATGTGGGGTAGTTGTCTCGCCGCAGCGACTCAATTTCATCCAGTGTTCGTAAAGCGATCTCAGTCCCGCCAGGCGGAGCGATAGCGCGGGCTTGCGGAAAACGCTCGCCTGCCTTTCCCCGTAGTGCGAATTGGGTGCGGTTTGTGGTAGTGGCTCCTCCACCGAGGTGCGCTAGTCTGGTCCGTATCAGGAAACGTGGTCCGTCCCTGGTGATTTATCTAAGGCTTATAGCAGAGGTCGACAGTACGTCTCGCTGGTGGTCCGACTCTCGCAAAGAGCTTGTGACCGGCAAATGGAAAGCAGGAATCGTTGCCTCGAGGCCCTGCGTTCTCTCCCTACGGAGAAGGGCAGGCCAAATTGTGTCTCTAGTCCCAGTGAAATTCGTCGCCGAGGTCGTTGGGATCCGTTCTGCACAGAGCGCTGCCATCCCTCCTCGAGCGAGCCCGGTCGGTCGGTCGTCTGGTGCGTGTGGGAGGCCCCTGTCAGGCGGTCCTAGGTCGACGGAGTGAGGGACGGGTGGAACAACCGTCCGTCCGTCCCGTCAGTCGGTCCCTGCGGCCGTCCCAGTGAGGCTTTTTACACACCCTTCCTCCGCCGACCGGTGTGCGCAGTACGTACGTCTCCGACAGATATCTGGTTGATCCTGCCAGTAGTCATATGCTTGTCTCAAAGATTAAGCCATGCATGTCTAAGTTCACACTGTCTCACGGTGAAACCGCGAATGGCTCATTAAATCAGTCGAGGTTCCTTAGATGACACGATCCTACTTGGATAACTGTGGCAATTCTAGAGCTAATACATGCTTACCAAGCTCCGACCCTCGCGGAAAGAGCGCTTTTATTAGTTCAAAACCAATCGTCGTTTCCCCTCGCGGGGTTGCGGCGTCCCCACTGGTGACTCTGGATAACTTTGTGCTGATCGCATGGCCTCATGTGCCGGCGACGCATCTTTCAAATGTCTGCCCTATCAAATGTCGATGGTACGTGACATGCCTACCATGTTTGTAACGGGTAACGGGGAATCAGGGTTCGATTCCGGAGAGGGAGCATGAGAAACGGCTACCCCATCCAAGGAAGGCAGCAGGCGCGCAACTTACCCACTCCCGGCACGGGGAGGTAGTGACGAAAAATAACAATACGGGACTCTTTCGAGGCCCCGTAATTGGAATGAGTACACTTTAAACCCTTTAACGAGGATCTATTGGAGGGCAAGTCTGGTGCCAGTAGCCGCGGTAATTCCAGCTCCAATAGCGTATATTAAAGTTGTTGCAGTTAAAAAGCTCGTAGTTGGATCTCAGGCGCAGGCGGGCGGTCCGGCTCGCGCCGGTTCACTGCCCGTTGTCTCCTGCCCTACCGTCTGCCGGCTCTCTCCCACGGGTGCTCTTCGCTGAGCGTCCTGGGTGGCCGGCGCGTTTACTTTGAAAAATTAGAGTGTTCAAAGCAGGCCTCGGCTGCCTGAATAATGGTGCATGGAATAATGGAATAGGACCTCGGTTCTATTTTGTTGGTTTTCGGAACTGGAGGTATTTGACTCAACACGGGCAACACTGAAATGATTGACATGCCGAGACCACTCTTCTGGAGTCTAATATGGAACTGGTGCTGGACTTAGACCCCCAGAAATCTGGGGTTATGTCCCCTGTGGCTCGGTTTTGTCTGCATCCAGTGTTTGATAAAGGAATTGACGGAAGAGCACTATCAGGAGTGGAGCCTGAGACCTAAGTTAACTTACCACGCCAATACTGCAGAATGACTATCAAAAAGTACACCTTAGTGGGGTCTAATAGAGAACATGTGCTGGAATTAGACCCTCGAAAATCTTTGGGGCTACCCTTTAAGAAACTTGATTGTCTCGCTAAGGGAATTGACGGAAGGGCACCACCAGGTGTGGAACCTGCGGCTTAATTTGACTGAACACGCCAATACTGTAGAACAACTGACAAATTGAGAGCACTGCCGTTTGGGTCTAATAATGAACGTACGCTGGTATTAGACTCACGGACGACAAGTCAGCTCAAATGAAAGAACGCTACGGAAATCGTGTTTAACTTCGCAGATTTCAAATACCTGGTCATTGACAAACAAAAGCCCTCAATAAATTCGTCTGACCAAATAGTGAACGGGTGCTGGAAATAGATCTGAAGACAGGTCAGTTTTACCCTACAAATGACAGGGCGTTGCTACGGAAAACCAGCTCAAATCGAGAGGAGCCGCAGACACTTTGGTTCACGTACCAGGCTGATAAGCCAAGGGCGCGAGGCTACCATGTGGGGGATTACGGCCGAACCCTTGAAAGCCGCAATCCCGCCCAAAATCTCAGCACCACTGCAATGGGAGGCTCCTACATGCTCGGGACCTGGGGCTTGCGCCCCAGCCCTATCAGGTAGAGCCACAGTAAGAGGTCCTTGCCGCCCGCAAATCAAAGCGGGCGGAAAACTGCTTGATACTCACCCTATACGGCGATGGGGTGCGAAAAACACCAACCAAAGACTTAGAACCTGGTCGGGGTGTCGAAAACAGTAGAGCAGCCACCACACTGTGAACTGTCAAGACTCAACCACTGACCATGAGAGTTGTCCGCACACCAGGCGATCAACATCTCTGTGACATTACCAGGCTTGTCCTCTGGCTAAATGCACTCCGGTTGCGATATCTACCTCTGTACGTTGTCAGCCATAACTATCATGCTGGACGCAGAAGAGATGCAGACCAGCGGACATTGCACACCTGCCCCACTGTGTCAACACCCCAGGTGGCGGGGAATGCTAGGCGTACCATCCCTGCATAGAAGCCAAGAAAATAAAGGGAAAAAGAGATACCCCACTCACATGCAAATGCTACGTTTCTGGCAGGACGTGACGATCCTGGGATACAGACACACTGGACTGCCTCTCTTCCGGGTAAACCAGTCCATCTCATATATCACATACCATCATTGCACCCTATAGACACGAGTAGTGAAGACTCGATAGTCTGGTAAGACAACTTCCATAGGAGAGAAAACTGTGATCGTAAACAACTGTTGCCTTGCAGATAGGCTGGGGACAGCCAAAGGCTAAGGAGGGCATCCCTACAGAAACGCCTGTTGAAATCGGATGCACGGGGCCGCAAGCCTAACAAAACAGTGCAACGTAAATCACAGTATGATGGCAGCACAACCTATTCGAAAAACGTATGGCGCTCATCCTGAGGAGACCCGCCAGGCAGCGATAGCGCCGGGCCCCACGCCTCGAAGGGGCCCACCCTTGACTACTGGTGGTCACCCACCCATGTGTCGTGGAGTCAAGGCACATGGCTATGGGGAAACGACTATTGGCCAAAACTTCAAGACCCTCAGAATATTACAGTGGAATGCGGAGGGAGTCATTAACAAAAAACTTTCCCTAACACATCACCTGCATGAAGGTAAGATTGACGTGGCATGTATCCAGGAAACGCACCTCAACAATAACCATAAATTCTCAATCAGAGGATACCAGACTTTCCGTCTAGATAGAGAAGGCCACAAAGGAGGGGTCCTGATACTGACCAGAAACAGCATACCGAGTAGCGCGGTACCTGTCAATCACACCGGACAAGCAGAAATTGTAGGAGTTGACATAATGGCTCAAGAGACGAAGCTCCGCATTTTCAATCTGTACGGACCACCAAACAGAGACCTATCGCTCTCGAGTATGGAGGTCAGAGACTCCAACTGCATAGTGGTTGGAGATTTCAACAGCCACTCGGAGAGATGGGGATACTCTGACACAGACAGCAGAGGTGACGAAGTGGAAGATTGGGAGATAGATGCAAATCTCTCCCTAATCAATAGGCCGGAGGATAGCCCTAGCTTCTATTCAAGAACATGGCATACCACCTCGACTCCAGATTTGGCCTTCTCCACACAGGACATACACTATAAAATAGACCGCCAGGTGCTAAACCAACTGGCAGGTAGCGACCACAGGCCGATCAGGCTAACCATTGACATGGAAGTAGGCCCACAGGAAACAAAACCGCTCCCACGTTGGAATTACAAACGAGCCGACTGGGACAGATTTGCAATCCTGACAGATGGGCTGTGTGAAACCATCAACACACGAAACACCAAAATGAAGCCCATGGTAGAGAGCCTAAGCAAGGCAATAATGCAAGCCGCCACTGAAACCATCCCAAGAGGAGCTAGGAAAAACTATAAGCCCTACTGGAATGATGAGTTACAGAAAGTGGAAGATGCAGTAACAATTGCTAGGAACATGGCAGAACGAGAAAAATCCGTGGAGGCAAACATCGCCCTCAAAGCCGCCGCGGCGAAGTACAAACACACTCTCAAGCAAACAGCAAGAGAAAGTTGGAAAAATAAAACGGAAAGTTTAAACCTGGACAAAGAAGGGAACAAGCTATGGAAGCTAGTCAGAGCCATGAACGACGAAACCCCGTCAAATAAACAAATTACTATCAAGCAAGGCGAGAACTTGATCACAGGTAAGAAAGCCGCAAACGCCTTTGTCGATCACTATGCCAGAGCAAACCACATCGAGGTCCCTGCAGATAAGCATACAGACATTAGCGAAGAGCTAAAGGGGCACGAAAACATAAATACGGCTCCTGAAGAGCACATGATGGCCAAACTAACAATGCGCGAAATGGAAGAGGCTATGAGAACACTAAAGAGAAGGAAATCTCCCGGAAAAGACGGGATAACAAACGAAATGCTGATGGGGCTGGGCCAAACAGCGAAGAAAAAACTACTATCAGTCCTGAACCAAAGCTGGAAAAGGGGTATTGTACCCCAGGCATGGAAAGATGCAATACTGGTACCAGTACCAAAAACAGGAAAGGACAAAACAGATCCGAATGGATACAGGCCCATAAGCCTACTGAGCTGTGTCGGCAAGCTGATGGAACGGATGATAAACACCAGACTGATGTGGCATCTGGAAGAAAAACGAATACTAATTCCACAGCAAGCCGGCTTTAGACAGCACAGATCCACTGAGGACCAGGTCATCCTCATAGCCCAAGAGATAGAAGATGCCTACCAGGCACAGAAACACACAGTAGCTGTTTGGGTGGATCTGGAAAAGGCATTTGACAAAGTCTGGAAGGATGGACTTAGAGTCAAGCTAAGAAGAAGTGATGTTTGTGGGAAGATGTACAAGTGGATCAACCACTACCTCAAACAAAGAACGGCCAGAGTCCAAGTACAAGGGCAGATGAGCAAAAAGGTGACACTCGAGCAGGGAGTACCCCAAGGGGGAGTACTGTCACCCACACTCTTCCTGGTATATATAAACGATATTACAGAGAATATACCAAGAAGAGTCCATAGCTCAATGTTTGCAGACGATCTGGCTATGTGGACCTCTGAAAAGAATCTCACCATAGCAAGAAATCGGATGCAAACGGCCCTAACATCGCTGGAAGAGTGGGCGAACTCATGGCTGGTCTAAATAAACGAGGAGAAAACCACGTGCACAATATTCTCGCTCTCATTAAAACCCCAAAGTACCAAACTAAGCCTAAATGGCAAAATCCTGCAGCCAAACGACAACCCAACCTATCTGGGAGTCACATTTGATCGGCGCATGACATGGAAAAGTCAGATTGAGAGAAACCGAATGAAAGCCAGAGAAAGAATGGCGATCATGAGGAAACTTGCTGGCACAAGCTGGGGAGCAGACGAAGGCATACTAAAGAAACTGTACACTGGAAGAGTGAGACCAGTTCTCGAGTATGGCATCGCGGCATGGACAACAGCAGCGAAGGCGAACTTCGATAAAGTTAACAAACTTCAAAACCAAGCCATGAGAATCATAACAGGTGGCATGAAGTCAACGCCAATTGTAGAACTTGAAAAGATTACAAAACTGCAATCCATGACCGACAGAAGAGACTGCAGAGCCCAGCTGCAGTCAGAGAAACTCCGAAGACTGACGGACCATCCAATGTACCAGAGGCTAAGCAATCTGGGAACTGGGAAACTAAAGCGGAGAAACTTTGCAGAAATAGCCAAAGCAAAGATGCACGAAGATCCCATAAACGCACTAACAACACCAAAACCCATCAATACTGTACGAAAACCTACTTGGAGGCAGGATATATTTCCAGAGGTGGTAGAAAATATACCAGGTATTGCAAACAAAAACTGCCAGACCGAAAAAGAAAGGAGAGACACTACCCTAAGCTTCATAACGAAAAGCTACCCAAGCATGGACTGGACCCATGCATACACCGACGGTTCTGTAACAAACACTACACAGAACGGAGGGGCAGGAGCATTCCTGAACCTACCAAATGGCAGAAAAATAACACTGTCATTAGCTACTGGTAAGTACACGAGCAATTTCAGAGCAGAGGCAGAGGCACTGAGGGCGGCAGTGGAAGAAATGGCAACACACAGTGAAAATGAGAGCCATATAGTCCTGCTGACAGATGCTCTCGAAGTAGTCACAGCGCTAAAAAGCCAGAAAAACACTGAGCTTAATGACTTAAGAGCAGCACTCTGCAAACTGTGCCAACAGTCCGCACCAAAAAGGGTAGTGGTACAGTGGGTTCCGTCACACTGCAACATCCAAGGCAACGAGGAGGCAGACAGACTGGCAAAAGAAGGTGCAAGGCTACCACAAATAGATACCAGTATGACGTACGAAGAGTCAAAACGGCTTATCAAAGCCAGGTACATGTCCAAATGGGAAACCGAACATACTGGTTACACCAAAAACGATGCCTATTACCAGTTGAACCGAAGAGAGCAGGTCGTTGTCTTCAGACTTCGCACTGGCCACAACAGACTGAGGTACCACCTCTTCAACAAATTGAAGATAGGGTGTACCGACGAATGCCCGTGCGGTACTGGTAAAATGACCGCTGAACATCTGCTGCAGAACTGCCCGACATACGAGGATCAGAGAGAGCAGATGTGGCCATTGCCAGTGGAACTGCAAGACAAGCTCTATGGTAGTGGCGAGAGTCTCAGGATGACCGCCGCTTTTTTCGAAAAAATAATGGTTACTGTCTGACTGTGTACGCAGAAGAAGAAGAAGAAGATGTCAGAGCAAAGGGAAAAGATTATCCACATGGCTGTGCAGAGATAGTTGTCCACATCATACGGGATGGACAAACATCATTGTTTATGTACATGTGGTCGAAATATGATCACGGTAAAACTCTGATTTACTGATTCAATTTCTGCATTGTCATGCATGCAATAAAGTATGGAAATAAATAACGTGTTCAACTTTTAAAAGGTTTAATAGAGCCCCTCTTGACAATAATACCATTTATGAGCTGGAGCGAAACTAGCACAGCAAGAGAAGTGTAGAGGGCACGACTAAAATGACACGAGGAAGCATGACCAGTAAAGTACCACGAATAAGTAACACTATTATATATATATATATATATATATATATATATATATATATATATATATATATATATATAACCGACATGGAAAATTGTATACTTGTTTTAGAATTGTGAAATATAAGTTTATTTGTTTCTATATGAATGTTAAATTATCATTCTAGTCTTTGGAATTATGAAAACGTTCTAATGCGCTCTTGTAATATATTATAATAGTATATTATTATATGACTCACTCACATGCCTGCATGTGTATATGATATAAACACACACACACACATATTCACGCCTACACACATACACACACACGCACAAACACATACAACCATGCATCAGTGAACACATGACTACGTAGATCAGCAAACTGTCTACACATTGCAACAGTTGGCACAATGCCCAATATTGTCCACGAAATATCATTAAGTTGTTTTGTAAGTGTGTTTGTAACTGTCCAAACAATTACATCTCTCCAGCGTATCGTGCAGTCTCTCAATTGTTACACGTACGATATGACCTTAACTAACTTGATAACAAGTAGAGTTAAATATGATTTTTCTTGTTGGATAATACCCACTATGATAGCGTTTACAGTTTCGTGCGCTCTGAAAAGGGTGTTAAGTGGCGGGTTGTAGTAGATTTCAACGTGCCTTGAACGTGCTCATGAAGGCAGACCGATGTCTCCCAGGTGGTTCTGCTTTGTATTACTTCATCAACGCGATGTTAACTTCTACGGGGATCACGTCGGTCCTCATCTTGTCAGATAGACTGACTTGTAAACAGCATGTTTCTATAGATCGCTACTTGTAAGAGTGACAGTACTCTTGGTCAGTATAATGGTCCTGACCCACACACGACGTCATGGTATGGTGTGCCTAGCCGGACTAGCGTCTCAGTTCCCCGGAATAAAACATACACGTTTAAAATAACTGACCATGAGAACACCTAAAACAAAATACACACGCATTACGACAACGCTAAACATACCAAACAGGCTAACATTGACAGGATCCTTGAAACCTTGTTTCACAAAACAGATGATGTTGATGATGTTTGTACCGATTCCAAAAAGGTTTATTGACTGGCATAATGAAGTGTAGATAATCCACTTTAAAACCATTGTCAGGCCATCACTTAATATAGTGTTTGACTGATCTAGGTGATATATGGGGATATAAGCTGTCAACCCATCTGTGACTTGTACACCAATGGCTATCGGCCCGCATAACGTGTCTAAATATGACTGCGACCAAAGTTTCATTAAACTGGACGCCGATTCTGACATATTTCTTCTTTAAAGTTGCGTTATTCAACAGTTATACTAAAGGAGTACCAACATCTTCGCTGCGTCAAGTCTCGGAATGTTCTCTGTGGAGGGTTACAATAAAACACTTGATCTACCAACGCTAGTTAGCTAAATATGAAAGTGTCATCAGTATTATGTTAGTCACAAATACAAATAACAGGGAGAGTATTCACACTCACTACATGCTACTACAGTCAGTACTACGACTAAGGTATAGGAAACACAGTTGAACACAATAGACAAAATAGTATGATAACCTTAATGCCAGTGTGGATATAACTAACGCTGAAAAACATATAAAAACTACTGAAAGAGAGTTTAACGCGTTTTAAACATAAACAAATATCTGCTAACAATTTTCGTGTTTTAAAATATAAACTTCTATACTATCATCATTAATTGACTAATGTGGTTACATTCGATTGTGTCTATTCAAAACGTTTCCTCTGACCTCCGTTTGCATGGAAATGAGAAAAATGATCATAATATACAATCAAAACCAATATATATGGTAGCAAGGGTATATACGTGTAAAATATCAGTTTAAACCACGTCTCAAGCTGGCTGAGTGGACACGGCAACGGTATATCAACTGAGAAGGATGCATGTCCAATTAAAATCTGAAAAGAAACACAAGAAAACTGTAGAATGGCGATGAAGAAACATGACCGGGGTAGGTCGTCCGCTTCAGAGTGGGGAGTAGCTAAATGGTCGAAACACTTTGTTTAATGGGATGCTGCTTCTCATGTGCAGAAAATATCCTTTAGTAATATCATTCCTACTGTCACTTACTATCCGAAATGCAACCCATAATCGTTGCAGGCAAAGAAAAATAAATGAGTGCTTAAATAGAGGAATATTTTAAGACAAAACGCAGCCAAGTTTGTTTTACGCCAAGAACGCTATAATTATATAAATGGGCTACGATAAAACTGTAAAATGCATTATGTAATGATAGCTGTAGTAAATTAATATAAGACAGAAACAAGCAAAGACACACATGGCGTCTTATAACACACTTATCCGTTTGATATTTGGTGACATGTAACGAAATGATTTGATTTTTAGATGTAAAATTCATGTATGACATTACAGTCATGTTTATTCATCAGCTGAAATTGTCGGAATAATAATATGTTTTGGATCTGTCTTGATGTTACGGGGCCATTACTATTAATTAGTAATTTATATTATGGTTATGGGGCTATTAGTCAGAATGAAATGGAATGTTCAGGTGTAACGTATAGTTACGTGACACCAATGCACGTAATAAACACTGTTATTAAGATGTAAGAGAAAATTATTTCAAGGTACGTGACATGACCCGACTCTACAGCTACATTTTTCTAAAGGGAATGTGTCCACGGACATGTAATCGTGTTCCTCCGTTCTATTATATTATTTGTCATTGTTCGCTTGCGGTTAGCCTTGACTTTTTTGGAAAATGTACCCTAATTTTAGCATTTTATGTTTGCCTTTATAGAACTGCACATGTACAACAAACTGCATAGGGAATTAAAAGTCGATCTAACTTACTGCAGAAACGTGGTGATATTTCACATCGTAAGTCACAAGGATTATTAGCGGGTGGCTGAATTATGATAATACCATGCATTTGACCAATGGGACAGAGCTTCAACGCTTTTGGAAAGCAGACGTTGTTTGCAGTGAAGATCAAAGAAAAGCCAAGCCTACAGTGGCATAATGCTTTTATTCCTCAGATCTCTCAATCCATCGTGTGGACCCCAGCAACATTAACACATACCGTAACAGTGGATAGTTAAAGAGGTCAGCGTTGTGGACTAAAGCGAACGAATAGCATGGCCTAGAAGTACTGATTGCTAGCAAATGTTCGTTGTGGTAGGTGGAATACAGATAAGTGATAGCATACATCAGTATGAAAATTATTCGGTGAAATTGTGCAAGACTATAACTAACTTTGCCACTTGCAAATATATATATATATATATATATATATATATATATATATATATATATATATATATATATATATATATATATATATATATATAATAGATGTCCATCGCAAGCGACTCAACAGCTGTCATAAATGTTGTGTCGCACATCACCATTGAGTTCAGAGGTGGCTGTGTAGTTCAATTCTGGCAAGGGAAATCCTCCACATACGAAGCAAGTCAGAGTAGGACCTGTGAGTGTCAGTTCTTTTTTCTTTTCGCAAAGTTCGTTTTTTCTACGTTTCGGATGCCCAGCGTTATCGGCAATGGAGGTGCATCTGGTGGTGGTTCTACGCCATGCCTTCCGGTCATATGCAAGGCATTCCCATCCGTTTGCATCGATGCTGAAACGTGTCAGAGATACTTTAGAGAGTCTTTGAAACGCCTCTTTTGGCCACCGATTTGACGCAGGTCATCTTTCAGCTCACATACAATAGTTGTTTTGGGATGCGGTTGTCTGACATGCGTACGACGTGGTCGGCTCACCGGATCTGGGTTATCAGCCATAGTGTGTGGATGCTCGTTATGTTTGCCTCCATTAAGATCCCGGTACCTGGTACCCTATCCTGCTACTTTATTGTGAACACTCTACTGATGCATCTTTAAGGAAGGGGTTTATTTTCCTAGCAGAGTACACGTCTCACTGGCTTGCATAAGGGTAGGGAGCACTAAGGCTCAGTAGACTTTGAATTTCGTATCAAGTCTAAGACCCCTCCGATTCCAGACACTGTTGCGAAGCCTCCAAAAGACATCATTGTCCTTGGAGATACTGTTACTGACCTCACAGTTAATAGTAGTGTCCATGGAAAGAGTACTGCCAAGGTATGTGAATCTGTCTACTGAGGTGGAAGTGCTTGCTCTTGACTCTGATATCTGGATCGCGATATGCATTACTTGGGGCAGACTGAAACAAGACTTCGGGTGTTTTTTTGTATTAATTGTAATACCGAACATGTCGCATTCTGTTGAAAATGTGTCCACATGTCTCTTTCTATGATGGTAGCGAGGGCACAGTCATGAACAATAAACAAGTTTGAAATGGGTGTGTCCTCTGCCTTGCTGTGAGTTTGCAGTCGCATGTGATTGATGAGTTTTCCGTCAGTTATGTATTTTATTTCAACTCCGTTTTGTTTATAATCCTGATAGCTAACGCTGAAGATGGTATCAAACATTGTGCTGAAGAGTGTTGGGGCTAGTACACAGCTATAATATAATATATTACTCGCTCTACTTGTGTTATGAATACTGTTTTTATGTTATGTCGAACATTTAGTGTTAGGCTAGGAACACGATTTTGGAGTTCAGTAGAACTAGCAGTGCCTTGAAACGATGGTATGCTACAGAGTAAGGAATTAGTAGTAGATAAACGACTGACAAAAATACATATGCAGTGTTATTGTGTCGCTTTTGGTCTGGATGTGTTCCAAACGGCAGTTTCAGCTTGCAGACGACATATAGAAAATGCAATCAATTGTTCTCATTTATTACGGTTCAAAAGAATTAAAAGAAAGTGATGTCTTGCTCTTGTCTTATGAACTGAAATGATCATAAGTGATAGAAAGGTAATTTTTGGTACACTATCTATTGGTATACAAGTATGTTCTTCTTCTTTTGTCCCAATTTCCTTGCCACAAGCAGCCAAACAGCTGCTGAATGCGTAGATTTCTCGTAATCGTCAAGTGAGAAGAGTGTGCTTTCGTTAGTTTATACTTCCTGATAGTTTCAGACACACCTTAGATCCATCTTAGTCGAGGTCGGCCTTGTGCTCGTATACAATCAAATAAAATATATATCATGTCAATTAGAGGAAGTGCTAAGACGAACTATTGTTGGGTAGCTCCAATATTTGTAGATAGAGAAATATCATTGTTATCATCCTGATATGTGAATTTCACAGACTGTTTTGATTGCTGCATTATATCCATCCCATTTGCCGTCTATCAAATAAGAGTCTTCGTATACGCCGCCGTATTTAACACTATATTTGTTTCGTAAATATTTGCAGTTAACTTTGGGTAATACAGAGTTGAAGAGAAATGTAAAATAACGTCACATGTCCATTCAAATGAGCAGTCACGATATATATATGCAAAATAATGGTAATCAGCAGCTATGTAGCAATCTTTTAAATATCAGTTTGACTGTTAATCAAATGTCAATTTCATGCATACCATGCTACACAACTGAAATTATCAAAACAGAAGGTAGTTTGCATCTACCAGAACGTTTAATAAAAGTCATTCAATAGTTAATCTAAGATAACTGTAACAATCTCATTGCTATTATTAATTATGCTTTTTTTTTTTAAAGCAGTCAGTATAGATTGACATGACACTCTCTGAAATAATACAGGCCAACACAGAAACAAGAATATAAGAGGGTCTTTGTAAGTTGGAGCTTACGTTCTTGTACACTAATTGTACAGCACAAATCTGCGAAATGACATTTGTTTCTCGTAAATTCAAGTCTTGGAATAGGATAGTGATAAATAAGATCACACAGTGTCCATTGTGTTTCTATAACACAGCCATATGTGGTTTTTAAGGCTATAATGAAACTAGTTATAAGTTAATGAGAAAGCATGAATGAGTGGCCTTAACTGCAGCTGGGCGTCCAAAATTGAAAAATATGTTACAAATCTACCCAATATACTTGTATTACAGGATCCTTGCCGGTACTACGGAGTTAATTCATTGTGTTGATAAGAACAGAGCACTTATCGATCAAAGCGCAGAAACCGAATGAGAGCCAGAGAAAGAATGGCAATCATGAGGAAACTTGCTGGCACAAGCTGGGAAGCAGACGAAGGCATACTAAAGAAACTGTACAATGGAAGAGTGAGACCAGTTCTCGAGTATGGCATTGCGGCATGGACAACAGCAGCGAAGGCGAACTTCGATAAAGTTAACAAACTTCAAAACCAAGCCATGAGAATTATAACAGGTGGCCTGAAGTCAACGACAATTGTAGAACTTGAAAAGATTACAAAACTGCAATCCATGACCGATAGAAGAGACTGCAGAGCCCAGCTGCAGTCAGAGAAGCTCCGAAGACTGACCGACCATCCAATGCACCAGAGACTAAACAATTTGGGAAATGGGAAACTAAAGCGGAGAAACTTTGCAGAAATAGCCAAAGCAAAGATGCATGAAGATCCCATAAACGCACTAACAACACCAAAACCCATCACTAGTGGTAGAAAATATACCAAGTATTGCAAACAAAAACTGCCAGACTGAAAAAGAAAGGAGAGATACTACCCTAAGCTTCATAACGAAATGCTACCCAATCATGGACTGGACCCATGCATACACCGACTGTTCTGTAACAAACACAACACACAACGGAGGGGCAGGAGCATTCCGGAACCTACTAAATGGCAGAAAAATAACACTGTCATTCGCTACTGGTAAGTACACAAGCAATTTCAGAGCGGAGGCAGAGGCACTGAGGGCGGCAGTGGAAGAAATGGTGACACACAGTGAAAATGAAAGCCATATAGTCCTGCTTACAGATGCTCTCGCCGTAGTCACAGCGCTAAAAAGTCAGAAAAACACGGAGCTTAATGACTTAAGAGCAGCACTCTGCAAACTGTGCATGCAGTCCGCACCAAAAAGGGTAGTGGTACAGTGGGTCCCATCACACTGCAACATCCAAGGCAACGAGGAGGCAGACAGACTGGCAAAAGAAGGTGCAAGACTACCACAAACAGATACCAGTATGACGTACGAAGAGTCAAAACGGCTTATCAAAGCCAGATACATGACCAAATGGGAAACCGAACATACTGGTTACACCAAAAACGATGCCTTTTACCAGTTGAACCGAAGAGAGCAGGTCGTCTTCAGACTTCGCACTGGCCACAATAGCCTGAGGTACCACCTATTCAACAAATTGAAGATAGGGTGTACCGACGAATGCCCGTGCGGTACTGGTAAAATGACCGCTGAACATCTGCTGCAGAACTGCCCGACATACGAGGATCAGAGAGAGCAGATGTGGCCATCACCAGTGGAACTGCAAGACAAGCTCTATGGCAGTGGCGACAGCCTCAGGATGACCGCCGCTTTTTTCGAAAAAATAATCGTTACTGTCTGACTGCGTACGCAGAAGAAGAAGAAGAAGAAGAAGATCAAAGCGCCAGCAATGACGTTTATTATATGATTAGATTAAACTAAACTTAACTAAACTAAACTAACCTTACTAACTAAACATCGTACTACAACAATAAGATGAATGATACAAAGATGTAGTTGTTGTTGAATGCCTACAAAAATAATTAGGACTACTTTTTTGCGGGGCTTAAAAAAGATGTTAAGTGGCGGGTTGTCGTTGCATTCCTTATATTCCAAGCGTGCTGATGAAAGTGGTCCGTGGCTCTCCTGGCGATTGGGCTATGCTCGGCTTCAAATTCGTGTCGCTCACTTTTACGGGGATCACACGATCCCTACCTCGTTATCAAGGCTGACATAAAAACAGCCAGTTTCCAGTAAGGGCTCTGAGGAAGCCAAGGTCAGGGTCTTGTCCAGTATATTTTGCCTGATCTTGACTAACAGTCTGACCAGTATATTTTGCCTACCCAGAAGCTAGTCATCCTTCCCAGATACAATAATAATAATAATACAAATCAATTACCATATTTCGTGAAGGCATAGTAGTTAAAACTGTAGATTCCGTGGCGAAGTGGTTAAGAAGTCGGCCTCTAAATCAGGTTCGACTCCAGATTCCTCCGTCATTTTCACGAGTGCTTGATGCGGAGTTTCCTGCATCTCGTAGTCGCCCCCTAGTCGTCTTGTCCTTGACTTGTCATTACTATCGGGCGGCTCGAGACGAGAGAGTGAGGATACAAACTAGCGCAGTTAATCCTTACTAAAAATAGCACTACCAAAATAAATTGTCCTCGTCTACGATGGACGGCGGCCTTTGCCTTTGCCTTGCGCATGAATGTATAACAACTGTAGAGGTTTAAACGTCCAGTGGCTGGTGTTCAATTGTTGTAATCGTCGTATTGGGTTCCATGCAACCAAATAGATGTGACTATTAATGAAAGCACCCATCAAGGGCACTTTTTATGGGTAACAACGTGAAACATTTAAATGATTCCATGTTGACTGAAGACATTGCTCTAGATGAATCAGAATTAATCAGACTGCAGAATTATGAAATGATGGTAACGTTTAGTGATGGCATTGACACGTGGATCAGCTGTGTGCTCATCCAACGAGCTAGATGGGCCATCAGTATACACAGCTCTCGCCATTTGCAGAAAGATACTGAATTTGTATTGGGCGAAGTGCAGTATATTCTATAGAGCATAACAGAGCAGAATTATGCCACCGGTATAACACTTGTTCCGTAGTTGTTGTTTGTTTTGTCACTCTAATAAACTATAAACAAACCTTTTTGTTGTCCAATGATTGTATTGTATATTTACTGATTCTACTTGATCTACCTTCGTAACTTAATTTCCTCCACCGATCTATTTGTTGAAACGTATGCACAATTCTGAATTTTGATCCCCTAACCAATTTTTAAAGCATTCCATATTCCAGTCATTAGCAATGATGTTCCCAACAATGGTTACCAAGTGGTTACAAAGTGTTTACCGAGTGAGTGTGTCAAGGACATCAACAACAACAACATTTAGTTGCTACTTACGACATGAAAAGAATACAAGTGGGGTCATATTCTCATTTACGTTGAAACCTGTTGTCACTATCGGAGAATACACAACAATTGATTTTCTTATTTCCCTTACCAAACAATTGTTTCAGGAGAATGTACTGTTATTTGAAATGGCTGTTATATTCTTTATTTATGATTTACATCTCTCTTCTGACATATAACAATGCCCGTGTTTGTAAATATGTACAGCTGTGTTGTGTTTCCACATTTCCATTGATGCTGCTTACTTGAAAATTGAAGTTAGAATAGATTAAACTATGTAATTTCTTTATTCCGTAATTGTCCGAATGAGTTCAGATCCGGCTCTATGAAAAAAAATCTGACGTAAAATGGTTCTATACTTACTGCTCATATTATAATATATAAATATATTAACGGATGAATTGACCGATTCCATGAAAAACCCAGCAGCTCCAATTACCATCAGAACATTCCTGTGTTTGCCATCAATAGACAAACCTGGCACCAGGACCATGGCTATGAAACCGAAGCTCACAGGAATGAAACATGCAATAAAAAGGCTGGAGATGATCACAATCATTCTGGCTACCTTCTGGTTACGGGTGGAGATGTTGTCAGCCTGCGCAGACGTAGTTGATTTCATTCGCCATTTAGTTTTTCTCTGAAGCTTCAATACCAGTATCACAGTACAGACAATGACGACAGAAAAAGCGCTAAATGGAATTAAAACGTTGTTGATAACGAAACACACCTCATCTACTCCCGTATTGTCTGTCGTGCGAACAAGGCCAACGATGGATCTGTTTCTGGCCTGATCAAATCTCAGTCCTAGTCTACTGACGACGTAAAGCGGGGCAACGCTGGATATAAGGATGACGAACACACATATAATGATAACAGATACTCTCGTGGATGTGATAATACTTTTTACCTGAAAAAGATACAATACAAATATAAATTATAAAGTAATATAAAACAACTATAGAAAAAATATAATAATAATTTATCACATTAAATGGCTAGCCCGCACCAACAACATTTACATAAGACTGTTTTAAAAAGCATCGCATTTCAAATTTTTCCTACAAACAATGTAATATTAACATATTTAGGGGGCGATATATGTCACATGATGGATATATTAGATGCAATATTTACATATTGCAAAACCACTGCGAAGCTACAATCGTGCTTGGTATATAGTACATGCATGTGTGAATACATGTAATGGCATTACTGATATCCAGTATCCATTGCGTGTTCATTATGAAGATGTAAGGAACATAAAGCAAGATTGATAGCCAGCTCAGTTTCTTCCTCACACTTCTCCAAATACAGCGTAAGCTACGTCATCAAGGCATAAACTGTCTGATGGTGTCGTCATCATCGCTTGCGATGGGCAGCTAACATATACTTCTTATCCAAAACATTTTCAGTGTATCGCAGACACGTGAGACATCTAAGTATTGCTCACTGCAGATGGGCAGCTAACATATACATCTTCTCCAAAACATTTGCAGTGTATCGCAGACACGTGAGACATCTAAGTATTGCTCACTGCAGATGGGCAGCTAACATATACATCTTCTCCAAAACATTTGCAGTGTATCGCATACACGTGAGACATCTAAGTATTGCTCACTTTAGATGGGCAGCTAACATATACTTCTTCTCCAAAACATCTGCAGTGTATCGCAGACACGTGAGACATCTAAGTATTGCTCACTTCAGATGGGCAGCTAACATTTACTTCTTCTCCACAACATGGGCAGTGTATCGCAGACACGCGATACATCTAAGTATTGCTCACTTTAGATGGGCAGCTAACATATACTTCTTCTCCAAAACATGGGCAGTATATATCGCAGACACGCGAGACATCTAAGTATTGCTCACTTGAGATGTCTGTATAGGCTGCTCAGGATCAGGTGGCAGGACAAATTGTCTAACTCTTAAATTCTAAGAAGGAAAACTTGTTGAGTTCTACAAAAAGGCATGGTTAGATGGACGGGAGGGATATGTATTTGCATGCTCGATCAACGCATTCACATGGAGCAGTTATACGGTGAGCTGAGAACAGACAGCCGCTCATTAGGATGGCTGACGAAACAATAGAGATTCATTGAAAGTGTTTTAACGTCGATGCCACAACATGATGGGAGCTGCTCGCACAACACCGTTCAATCTGACACGTTAGCCTCACTATAAGTGCTCAGATCGCAGAACGTAACCCCATCAGAAACATAGGGGAGGGGGGGGTGGCGCTCAGAGCAGGCGGGCTCTTTGTAATATCAGAACACTCGACGTCTCCACAGCCGACTTCTCATACGAGTGCCCAAAGTGTGGCAAAGTATGTTGTCTCAGGATTGGTCTGTAAAGCCGTATAAGTATGTGACCACGTCGAGAAGCATACACCTTGTGATATCGCGGTCTTCGATTGAGATGGGCAACTATTATTATTATTATTACTATTTTTATTATTATGATCATTATTATTAGTATCTTTCGTATTACCATTATATAGTTTTACTACAATAAGCCAAAGTGCGGACATCTAGTATTAATGCACCTGTGTAATTCGAAACTCAATCAGTCCAGGGCTCACAAATTGTACTCGTTATTATGTTTTGCTGAATAACGCTGTCAATCATTTTCTTATTTGCAATTGTATTTTCTAGTAGATTTCGAATATTTCAAACACAATATATTTGCATTGTTATTTTGTCAAAACGTCCTTCATAACAATACCTAATGTTATGTCATCGATATGTATTAACAATTACTAGTTTACAATGTGTTCTTCAAATATGCATATGTATGTCCTACACACACGAGTCAGTACTACGCTTGCATGTGCCGTTAATTTTTCTCTCAAATGATCACAAATATTTATCGACAAACCTTGAAGAATATATGTGACTATTTTATGGACACATACTTTTGTGTTTATGGATGATTTTTGTTTTTGAAACATTGTGAGTTTTAAATCAATGCATTTAAATGTGTTACATTACCTTTGCAGGGTGTCCAGATGTTCTAAAAACAAGTGTTGTTTGTAAACTATTATTGTAGCATTTTTATTGTGTCTAGGATCCGACAGGGACACATACACACATATATGTATATATATTCCCAGCAGTCTCTCTCCGATGATCAGACTAAGCTCACCAAGCTCAGGCTGTTCAACACTAACGTATTACCAATACTCACCTTTGAATGAGAATGCTTGAAAATAACTAAGACATTGGGAAATAAAATATAAGCATTCAAGAAAATATATGCATTCAAGAAGGAGTGTCTTAGAAAAGTGTTGAACATTGGTTAGGAGGAATTCATAACCAAAAATAACAATTAGCGATGTCACCAATCAACAATGTTTCATCACTCACTAATAAAAAGTGGTAGACATATATTGCGCACATTCTTAGAAAGGACAGTAACAGATTTCCTGTGCAAATGTTTATGTAGTCACGATTTGGCAGCTGGAAAATAGGACGATCGACATACACTCCCCTGAACAATCGTCAGAGGCGGCTATACTATGGCCTTGAACTGTATACATGCCCTAAAAAGAGATCCGTCACACAGACCAAACTGGCCAGCACATGTTTCTGCTAAGTGCAGTGCTTGACACTTGAAGGACATTGATTTCACATGTACTCTGTCGTTGCTGCTTTTTACAATTTTCCTGCTGAGATTTGTTTTTCTTTTGATTTCTTGCTCCATTATTAAATTTATCAAATGTTTTTTGTCATAGGCTTTCTAATAATATAATTGAAATTAAGTTTTTTTGTTTGTTTATGGATGATAAGGATGTCGATGATAAAACAATTATGATGATGAATTGATGAGCATTATCATATTGACGTAAATACTAAAATAACAATAGGTTTGATGATACTAACAATAATATTCGCGATAGGAACGATTATGATGTTGATAATGTCATAGCTGATATGGCGTGGCTTCGTTCGTTCTCAATCTCCCGGTTCCAGACCCTGCCTGGCGTTAAGTAGCAGAATATAGTCCATAGAACAATATGCGTTGTGTCGTAGTTTACAACTTGATTGCATATTTCCACCTTTCGCTCGAACACATCCGACTTCAGCAAGCATTTTTTGAATACGGAGTCAGCATTACCTATTCGATCCCTTCTCCTTAGCCAGTTTGCCCTTCTACAACATGTTATCCAGGATCACCGAGTGGAGGTATAGAACAGACTTGGCAGCTCTGGTTCGCTGGCCCTGATGCTAGCAGTCAGAAATGGGTCTTTAACCACTACCGCCCATGCGTTGCTCAGCATCTTGATCACAGGACTGATATGAATGTTGAATAACGATGGCATTTACTAAATGTAATTATAAGAACAGTGATTGACCAGAGTGATTGACCAGATTGATTGACCAGAGTGATTGACCAGAGTGATTGACCAGAGTGATTGACCAGAGTGAGTGACCAGTGTGATTGACTAGAAACCTTTAAGGGAGCCGCTATACACAAACATCTCTCTATGGTGATCAACGCTGTTATCCAACTAGTGACTCGAGTAAAAGTTGTATGTGGCATCCCAGCTGTCAGATATTGAACTTCTAGTGCATCGATTGGGAAATCTGCCTCAGCGAATGCTGGAGTGTTCGCTATGTTTGTCCAAATGAGGGTTGTCAGACAGCCTATGTCAGAGACGGCCAAACCTGAGGAATGAAAGTAACTGTTTGATCATGTGGTTATGTGTGCTGCTCATTTTGTATGACAACTATAAGTGGACAATTAGGAAACTAATGAATAAGAGAATATATGCATTTGAAATGCGAATATTCACTGTAATGGACGCATTTCGCGTATATAAAATAACATTGATATGGAAGTTTTGGAGATAGTTCGAATTCCGCGTGGAGTGGATGCACAAAATCAGTCTGCTAGTTAATACATTATAAATACATTTTTTAAACATAGAATGACACAATTTCTTGCTGGAAGTTGCTGTTTAGAGGATAACCACACCAGATGGACTTCTTAAAGACTTCTAGTTTATATTATCAGTGCAGAGACATGCGATGTTAGAGATATGTTGCATCGGCCGTTAATGTTGAAGAAGACACTTGAACTGAACTGAGGACTTTATATATTTACAACGACAGTAGCTTGTCTCTTACAAATAATAAGCTCCGCAATAGTATGTGAGATTTGTTGTCGAACTGTGGTTTATGTAATAATTAGTTATGAAATATGATGTTGCTAAATCACCCTCAATACAATCGCGATCAGAAGAACACAAGAACGATATTGACATTTGTAAAGTGCAGACATGTATAAAGACCTTCAAACAATTATATATTAGCACAGTCATTAATATATGTCATGAGACAAGCAAGTGGCACGTCGACTAGGATAGAGTCCTGTTCGTGGGGGAAAGGGGATTGAACCCCGATAGTGTAATCGTTTTTCTATGGAACGGAAGTTAAAAAAATAAACTCTGGACAACTGCGGTGCGGCTGCATAGATTAGCTACATTTTTTCATCAGCAATCTCAATACACGTCCCCCCCCCCCACCCGCACAACAAACCCCCCCACCTCCCCCACCACCCCACTTCCTGCACTCCACCTAGCATACAACTGTAAAAGGCTAACAGGCGGAATGACTGCTCCTTTTTTTTCAAAAATAGTATCCGATCAATGTCGTTACTTCATTATCAAGAGCAGTGAGGGCATGTGTGATCAAGGGCAGGGAGGGCATGTGTGATCACGAGCAGTGAGGGCATGTGTGATCAAGAGCAGTGAGGGCATGTGTGATCAAGAGCAGGGAGGGCATGTGTGATCAAGGGCAGGGAGGGCATGTGTGATCAAGAGCAGGGAGGGCATGTGTGATCAAGAGCAGTGAGGGCATGTGTGATCAAGAGCAGGGAGGGCATGTGTGATCAAGGGCAGTGAGGGCATGTGTGATCAAGAGCAGGGAGGGCATGTGTGATCAAGAGCAGGGAGGGCATGTGTGATCAAGAGCAGGGAGGGCATGTGTGATCAAGAGCAGTGAGGGCATGTGTGATCAAGAGCAGGGAGGGCATGTGTGATCAAGGGCAGTGAGGGCATGTGTGATCACGAGCAGTGAGGGCATGTGTGATCAAGAGCAGTGAGGGCATGTGTGATCACGAGCAGTGAGGGCATGTGTGATCAAGAGCAGGGAGGGCATGTGTGATCAAGGGCAGTGAGGGCATGTGTGATCAAGAGCAGGGAGGGCATGTGTGATCACGAGCAGTGAGGGCATGTGTGATCAAGGGCAGTGAGGGCATGTGATCAAGAGCAGTGAGGGCATGTGTGATCAAGGGCAGTGAGGGCATGTGTGATCAAGAGCAGGGAGGGCATGTGTGATCAAGGGCAGGGAGGGCATGTGTGATAAAGAGCAGTGAGGGCATGTGTGATCAAGAGCAGTGAGGGCATGTGTGATCAAGGGCAGTGAGGGCATGTGTGATCAAGAGCAGGGAGGGCATGTGTGATCAAGAGCAGGGAGGGCATGTGTGATCAAGGGCAGGGAGGGCATGTGTGATAAAGAGCAGTGAGGGCATGTGTGATCAAGAGCAGTGAGGGCATGTGTGATCAAGAGCAGTGAGGGCATGTGTGATCAAGAGCAGTGAGGGCATGTGTGATCAAGAGCAGTGAGGGCATGTGTGATCAAGGGCAGTGAGGGCATGTGTGATCAAGAGCAGTGAGGGCATGTGTGATCAAGAGCAGTGAGGGCATGTGTGATCAAGAGCAGTGAGGGCATGTGTGATCAAGAGCAGTGAGGGCATGTGTGATCAAGGGCAGTGAGGGCATGTGTGATCAAGAGCAGTGAGGGCATGTGTGATCAAGAGCAGGGAGGGCATGTGTGATCAAGAGCAGTGAGGGCATGTGTGATCAAGAGCAGTGAGGGCATGTGTGATCAAGAGCAGTGAGGGCATGTGTGATCAAGAGCAGTGAGGGCATGTGTGATCAAGAGCAGTGAGGGCATGTGTGATCAAGAGCAGTGAGGGCATGTGTGATCAAGAGCAGTGAGGGCATGTGTGATCAAGAGCAGTGAGGGCATGTGTGATCAAGAGCAGTGAGGGCATGTGTGATCAAGAGCAGGGAGGGCATGTGTGATCACGAGCAGTGAGGGCATGTGTGATCAAGAGCAGTGAGGGCATGTGTGATCAAGGGCAGTGAGGGCATGTGTGATCAAGAGCAGTGAGGGCATGTGTGATCAAGAGCAGTGAGGGCATGTGTGATCAAGAGCAGTGAGGGCATGTGTGATCAAGAGCAGTGAGGGCATGTGTGATCAAGAGCAGTGAGGGCATGTGTGATCAAGAGCAGTGAGGGCATGTGTGATCACGAGCAGTGAGGGCATGTGTGATCAAGGGCAGTGAGGGCATGTGTGATCACGAGCAGTGAGGGCATGTGTGATCACGAGCAGTGAGGGCATGTGTGATCAAGGGCAGTGAGGGCATGTGTGATCACGAGCAGTGAGGGCATGTGTGATCAAGAGCAGTGAGGGCATGTGTGATCAAGAACAGTGAGGGCATGTGTGATGCCAAAACTCAAGGATAATTGATAAATCACTGCGTGCCACTGGATTCCGGTGTTGACTCGCTTTGTGTCGTCCGAAGTCTCCCGGTCCATCAGAATATAAATTCTACCACAATTAGCACTCAATGAGCGTATGTTGCAAAACAACTACTACAGCGTCTCTTACAATAACCTTAATTATATATGCTTCGCTTTCCTCGTACGTTCCAGTATACCCCACTGTATATGATATCTGACATGGTTTTCTGAATTAAAATTAGTTCATGCAGAATCTGGTCATACCACTTATCAAAGAATTAGAACATGAATTAAATACTGTTATCATTTTTCCACCGAAGCGGGGATTGTTATGGGAGTACCTTGACCTGATGACATATACCAGAAGGAAATTGAAGGACGTCACGAATACATGTGTTTATTTTTACTATGCGTAACTATAATCACTACATTTAATAGTTATAGTGATCAATAGTGCACCATCGATTCCCTGTGTAGCAGAATCAAATAAGAATCATCGACTTTATAACTCAACTTAACGTGTTATACTGATTGAAAGGCCGTATACAAACAGTTTCTTTTTTATTCATTTGTTAAAAAAATAAATATACGCGTTTAATTTATTATGTAATGCATTAATTGACTCTGCCTCCACTAATTCCTGTCACATTGCATATACTAGGAGGCTTCAAATGAAAACATTACAAATAGGATATACATGAGAATAAAACCAAACCCTTGAATGGAAACTTGTTAATACAGTTGCTAATGATGTCAAAAAGGCACTGGCCGGACTATTACGGTACAGACGAACAACATGCTTCAAGATACAGTTAAAAGATGGACGCACCATTATTGACATGTACTAATGAGAAGCAACATTGTGTTATCCGTTATGTGAGCAGCGATTAGCTGGACACATTGAGCAACCATATTATCAAGGTCCATTACGTGGGTGTGGTTTTCTAATGCAAATTCCACTATTATCGTTTTAATTTGAAGCCCCCTCATATTACATATGTATTCCGATAATACATGATAAACCTTTGTCTGATCAGATTAATGTTAATAATATTCTGGTAGCCACAAAACCGCCGTCTTTCTCGTTACCTGCTCAAGCTACATAAACTGGTGAACCATTAATAACAAATATGCGTGCATTGATATCTCCAGTTGTCTCGGTATAAATGTTGTCACTGGGCCGGGGTAGCTCTGTGCGAACGAGTAAGGTTGACGAAAGAACGAATTTTCCTTACGTAAATCAGTGTAATCGCAAGTTATAGCGTCTGACCTACCAAACGAACCGTGATATCGTCGTTCTTTTTTAACGTAGGACGTTATATTTGACCAGAAAGAACGGCGGAGCCACCGTCCAGAGAACTGATGTGCACTAGAGGATGCCATATCACATGTTATTCTTTTGTATACGTGGCATACCATAATTGTTCTAGGCGTGTGCCCAATTCGACGTAAGGTCTTCTCTAGCCAGCGAGAGTGTCATGCTATCAACCTGTCATACACACTAAGATATACCAGAACATGAAACATGCAACAACAGTCGACATGTAGCAGTGAAAGGGCAATTGTCAATCCCTCATACAACTCTTGCGTGACCACATATAGTCTAACTAACTGACCAGTCACCCAACCACTTGACTGCATACAACTCTTGCGTGACCACATATAGTCTAACTAACTGACCAGTCACCCAACCACTTGACTGCATACAACTCTTGCGTGACCACATATAGTCTAACTAACTGACCAGTCACCCAACCACTTGACTGCATACAACTCTTGCGTGACCACATATAGTCTAACTAACTGACCAGTCACCCAACCACTTGACTGCATACAACTCTTGCGTGACCACATATAGTCTAACTAACTGACCAGTCACCCAACCACTTGACTGCAAACAACTCTTGCGTGACCACATATAGTCTAACTAAATGACCAGTCACCCAACCACTTGACTGCATACAACTCTTGCGTGACCACATATAGTCTAACTAACTGACCAGTCACCCAACCACTTGACTGCAAACAACTCTTGCGTGACCACATATAGTCTAACTAACTGACCAGTCACCCAACCACTTGACTGCAAACAACTCTTGCGTGACCACATATAGTCTAACTAACTGACCAGTCACCCAACCACTTGACTGCAAACAACTCTTGCGTGACCACATATAGTCTAACTAACTGACCAGTCACCCAACCACTTGACTGCAAACAACTCTTGCGTGACCACATATAGTCTAAGTAACTGACCAGTCACCCAACCACTTGACTGCAAACAACTCTAACGTGACCACACATATCTTCTACATAAGTGACCAGCCACTCAACACAACCACTTGACCGCATACAACTCTAGCGTGAACACATATCTCCTAAGTGACCAGCTATCTAAACAGTTACCTTAACTTTACTTTATTGTACTGATTTAGAATGTTCTATATAATCTTTGGCAAACAGTTTATTGCACTCCACCGATACAAACAAAAAATATGTGAGCATCCTATATATTTGCAAATGCATTTACTGACCCTGACCTCCACAAACATCATGTGCTAATGCATTCCAAGCATTCTCCACTATCTGACTTAATAAATATATTGTTGCATATAATATGGATCTGTCTTTAAAAAACTTTAAAGATATACCCTCTTGTTCTAGTAGCCAGTTGCCCTTAAACAAACTTGGTATAGTCTAATGTATCGTTTCCATTAATACATTTTTAATCGTGTATTCAGTCACCCTAAATTCTTCTCTGTTCTATACATTGCTGATCATAACACTTCTTTCCTCATACATCTATATTTGTGTAATTGGTGTAATTACCTAACAGGCTGACATTGACAGGGTCCTTAAATCCTTGCTTGACGAAACAGATGATGTTAATCACGTTAGCTCCAATACCAAACACGTCAATCATTTGGCAGAGAACAGGAAAGAAAATCCACTGAATAATTGTCATTGCTTCGACACTCAAGTACATCTCAGAGTTCAAGCTCTCTGCAGTTGTGCCGGTTGCGATCCTCGCTGAATCTGAAATGTTTTCGCTGATCGCCATTGCAGAAATAAACACTTCCAAAAATGATGGGGTTGTTTAAAGATTATGATTGAAATTGCCAACTTTTCATTTCATAAGGAGTCAAAACTACACATCTGGAGAAACTGACACAACGTATTTGACATTCAAGTTTACAACTCACGGTCTATACATCCCAATTTATAATTAAGAAGCAACCAAACATTCCACTTTACAAATTGCAGGGATTCCACGGGAATAGGATTTCATGCTACAATAGTAGATGACGATTGTCCATGGGTCATCTTTAATTTTAGCTGCAGTGGTGAAAAAACCCGATCAAAACTGGGGTTGGAACGTACGTGCTCCTGCCAGATTCAAATCGATCTTAAAATTTGCACAAAATCCTTTCCACTGATTGATTTTATTTGAGGCTTGCCATAAATAATACATATTACAAATGTGTAGGGCCACTGCACAAACACTACCTTTCAAAGAAATTAGCGAGAATAACCACAAATTTATTTATGAGTTTCATAAAACAGTATTATTCAGTTAAAGTCAAATTTTTCGCAGCATTATGTAAGTATTTGATTTGAGACAATTACCACAGTATCTCCATGGGCAATATGATGTGAGTTAAAGAATTAAGATTGATGAGGGCTTATTAAGACAATATGTAAATGCATCATATGATGTATGTATTGACAACAGACAGAAACACAGAAGTTATAAACTAAACTAAGACAATATTGATAAAGCCATTAACCTACAATTATCTGGATTAAATGATTAACGCAGTAGTAGAGGACGTGCGTGTCATGGCAACGGTACATGATTCAACTCACGCTACCGGCATCTCCAGTCGACCCAGCTGTAAATGGATACATGGCTGACGACTAGGGAAGGAACAAGAAAGTGAGGAAGTGAAATTGCCACCACACCTCACAAAGCTGTGACTTAAAACAATGAATGCTCTGCAACTTCATCCCCGACTGCAGTGTGTGTTATGGAACTACTCTACCTTACATCTAATTATGGTGAGCAAAAGCCATACATGCAATAGCAGCACAGTGTGAAATGGTTGTCATGAATCACCAATGCGAAACCGTGAGCAATGACACTGTTTTTTTTTAAAAGATGAGAATACACCTTTAACAGGGGAACTATGGGAATTAAGTAGCCAATTAATGTCATCAAATTCATGGGGAAAAATTATTTCTGCAAGAATTACATTTCGAATTGTAATGGTGTGTGCACTGGTTCACGCCCTCTCCAAACTTCCCTAATACATGTATGTCTTCAATGGTATGTGCTACGTGTGTACCGTTACTTATTTTATCAAAATAATTCCAACAGTATTGGTTGATTGTTTTTATGTATGCCCCCCCCCCTCCTACACCCGTCAGTTTCTTCTATGTATCTCTGGCTCCAATAGTAAATGATGAGTGTATTCATTTATGCCCGATCTTCGTCGATTTCTTCTATGTATCTCTGCGTCTAATAGTATCAGTTGATTGTGTCCATGGTGTGCCCCGTTCTGTGTCAGTTTCTTCTCTGTATCTTTGCCTCCACTGTTATATGTCTGGTACTGTCAAACATGGTGCCATTATTTATCTTTTCATATAAATACAATGCCTATATTCTGCGTAAGCTCGTAGTAGAGGTTAACGAATACGAGAAGGACACGTTACTGATGTCTGAGATGATATTGACATTTAATAACGCAGAAGGGACATTATGACCTCAGGTTAATTAAATGTTTGTCCTACTAATATGTGGGATAAGATAAACTGGTGGTGCTGTGTGGTCCGCCAGAGTCAGTATGTATGACACGGACAAGAATAGCAGGAATGCGTCACATAGAGAAGGTCGTAAGAGACAACTAACTGTGTGACAAGTTATAGCATAGGTCATGATTAGGTGATTTGTGAAAAGCAGCGTAGATGTCACCTAACAGGATGCGGGTCTAATTTGCTCTAGAATTTTAGTATGTTAAGATCGACTCGCACATCGGTTAGCCACCATCCGCGGGATGTGTCACAAATTTGCGGAGTAATTATAAGCTCGAGTCTAGTCTGCTGAGCAGAAAATCCTCACCTCGGCTACATCCAGCTTACGCCAGACCTGGGACCCGCACATAGACATCCGCCCCCCTACATGTACAAGTCGACTAAAACAAAGACTAAGTTTCACTAAATACAATTCGTCCCCTGGTTGTTTCTACGTGTTGTCAACTGTACGTCTCCTGGTTGTTTCTACGTGTAGTCAACTGACCATCTCCTGGTTTTTTCTACGTGTAGTCAACTTAACTTAACGTCTTTATACTGGTTTAGAAGACTCTGCAGAGTCTGTATACAACCAATTCCATTTACAACACCTTCCTCTAGAGGCTGTACGCATCAAATCTGTTCTTAAATGCATTGACCGTCCCAGCCTCCACCACCTCACTTGGCAATGCATTCCAAGCATTCACTACTCTCTGGCTAAAGAAATACTTCCTAATATCTTATCTGGACCTCTCCTTAGTCAACTTGTAGCTGTGCCCTCTTGTCCTTGTTGGTGGTTGTACTTTAAAAAACTTGTTATAGTCCACTTTATCCATTCCTCTGATCATCTTATACACCTGTATTAAGTCACCACGAATTCTTCTCTCTTCTAGACACTGAAGGCCAGTTGTTTTTAATCTTTCTTCATAACTGTAATTCTGGAATCCCACTATCAGCTTTGTCGCTCTTTTTTGTATTCTCTCCAGCATGTCTATATCCCCTCTCTGATAAGGACTCTACACCTGTACACAGTACTCCAATCTAGGTCTAACTAATGATTTTTACAGTTTGACTATCACTTCCTTGCTCTTATGTTTAATATTTCTTTTTATCATCCCTAACATTGCATTTGCCTTTTTTACTGCTACCTGAACTTGCTCCCTCACCTTAAATGTATGATCTATTATAATCCCTAAGTCCCTTTCTTTATCTATCTTTCTAATATTGTTCTCTCCCATTATGTAATTATGTTCCATATTTGATCTACCCATGTGGATGACTACATTTATCTACATTAAACTCCATTTGCCAGATTACAGCCCATTCTGGAATTTTATCTAAATCCGACCTCAATATATCAACTTCTGCTTTAGATGAGACACTACTGCATAGTTTCGTGTCATCAGCAAATTTTGCAATAATGGATCCCATACCTATGTCCAAATCATTTATATATAACAAGAATAAAATTGGTCCCAAAACCGAGCCCTATGGCACTCCACTTTTCACTTCACACCACTCAGAGTATTCCTTATTTATACACACCCTTTGCCTTCTTCCCGTTAACCAATTTTCAATCCATTTGGCAACTTCCTCACCTATTCCATGTGATTTTAATTTTCGAAATAATCTTTGATGAGGTACTCTATCAAAGGCCTTTGCAAAATCCAGATAAATAACATCCACTGGCTCCCCTTTATCTAACATTTTGGTAACCTCCTCCATGAATTCTAATATATTTGTTAAGCATGATCTCCCTCTGGCAAACCCATGCTGACTATTTCTAATTAGATTAAATTTGTCTAAATGCATTACAATGTTTTCATTGATCATTGACTCTAACAATTTACAGACTATGCTCGTTAAGCTCACTGGTCTATAGTTTGCTGGATCTGCCTTTCTGCCTTTTTTGAATAAGGGGATCACTCCCGCATCCTTCCAATCCCGTGGAACAATCCCTTGTGCAAGTGATTGAGAACATAATATAGCTAATGGTTTTGCTAATTGGTCTCTAATTTCAAAAAGCAATTTTGGATGGATACCATCTTGACCTGGACATTTATCCACTTTCAACCACTCCAATTTTTTAAAAACCATTTCCTCTGTAATACAGATTGATCCTAATCCTGCTGTATCCATGTCTCTTTGAAAAATATATACAGGCTCTGGGATCTTGGAGCAGTCCTCTTTTGTGTACACTGTGCCAAAGTAGTGATTGAGTAGATTTGCTGCCTCCCTAATTTCACTTATTTTTTTTCCTGTGCTGTCTATGAGAGGGCCTACTTTGTCTTTCGTTCTTTGTTTATTTCTAACATAAGAGAAGAAGATTTTACTATCAATCTTGATCCTCTAAGCAAGTTTCTTTTCGAAGTCTATTTTTGCTGTTTTATTTGCTTTCTGAGATATGTTCTGCTTGTCCAAATATTTTAAATATGTTTCTTTTGATTTACTTGCCTCTATATATTTTGTCCATGCTTTATTTTTAGCTCTTCTACATTTAACTACAATTTTAGTGATCCACTTTTTACGCTTGGGGTTTACTTCCCTATATGGAACACATTCCTCTTTTAGCGTTTTGAGAACTGTACATCTCCTGGTTGTTTCTAAGTGTAATCAACTGTTAACGTGCAAGTAAAAGTAGTTTGCATTACACATATTTATTTTTTAGTAAACCTTGCAAATGGAATGAACAAAGCAACAAAGATAATGCATGTTTGTTCATTGCATGCCATATATGGTACATATTAAGCCGTGTTGAGAGAAATAATACAGCCGTTGGTTATAATCATAAGCTTGACACATGTTTGAATGTATGTATCCATGTATTATGACAATAAGCCAATTCTCAATGTAATTCTGCGTTGAAAAAACAGCAGACGTGTACCGATACTTCAAGTTTTATAGCCGTTTATCAAGGACTAGACATCAAGTTGTATTGTTTATGCAGGGCGTTTGTCTATTCCTTCTCTACACATATACGTGTGTTTAATTGTTGCTTAACATTAGTTGTGTTTTCATGTACACATGGGTTACTAGGATGTCCTTTAGATTACGATAATTGACATTTAATTGTACTGTTGCTTCTAGTACATCAATTACACAAAAAAACATTTATTTAAATAGCCATATTATTACTGATACAAACAACACATTTCCAAAATTAACCCCTCCATTTCAGATGCCAAAACTAAATGATGTTCATTTTCTATCGGTATTTACGTGTTTTGAGATGAAGAATTAGGAAACACAAATCCCCATTTATTGTACCAAAATTTAAAGTTAGCAATGCCTACCACATTTTTAAGCAATACAAGATTTCTGTATTTTACCAAAACCACATATATTAATCGATCATGCGTACGGTAAGATTGTACCTAATGTATCGATACACATCACGCTTTCTGTCACAGTTTTACCATCGTGATTATGGTTGGTGTATATCATTAAGAACTGGCACGTTAATACACGCACCGGTATGTTTAGGTATTGGCTATTTAATTATTATTGTTAAAATAATATCCACATACACACTTTAGCGAAGAATTAGTCACGTATCGCTGTGCTGTATAATATGATATGTATCTAATTATAAAATATATTCTTTCTCTTGTTGATTGTTCTCTCGCAACCACATATAGCAGGTAATGGTGGCCAAATAGCAGACACATATATCTGGGATGAAGTGTTAGCGACTACAATGTACAGTGTCACATCGTTTGTGTGTGCGTGGTTGCCGGACTTCTTCCTCGCTACGTTTCCTGCCCTAACAGTTAGGAAGGTTCCTATTTACGGTTCGATCGATTCAAACATAGCGGTAACGGGTTTTGAACCCCGTAAATGTGCCCCAAAAAGGAGTGATGTACTACTGTACATAATACTCATGTATGAGGTAATAATATCTAAAAGATATATCTTGGTCTTTTGAAGCAATGTTTCTATCCGGCAGCTGGGTTAGTGAGGGCATCATGTCAATGCCCTCCTTTTGTGTAGTTAACATTAGGAGAACATTATTCTCCAATGGTGTTTGGAACAGCTACAGGAACACGTGGCGGTTAGTCTCATTGATATGCAACGATCATATATAATGACAGTTTGTGGAGATAGATCATCAGTCAGATTATATTCACACGATCCCATCATGTGGAGGTGTAGTATGTTTCTACTGTATCATAATATGGTGGCTCATTGTATGATTTGTCTTGTTGGCTGTTTGATTATTGTCATACCAACTCAATTACAGTAAAAACAAGAACACATTATTGAAATAAAGAAATCGCAAAGACAACCATAATTAATTCAGGTTCGTCTCTTCTCTTTCTCTATACATCTCTCTCTCTATCTCTCTAAATTTATATATATATATATATATATTTATATATATATATATATACATATATATATATATATATATATATATATATATATATATATATATATATATATACATATATATATATATATATATGTATTTATATATATATATATATATATATATATATATATATATATATATATATCCCGTGCTCTTTTTGTCCTCTTTCTCTCTCTCTTTCTATTTCGCTTACTTTCTCTCTATCTACCCCGCGCATTTTTCGTCTCTCTTTCCCTCTCTATTTTCTCTCTCTCTCTCTCTCTCTCTCTCTCTCTCTCTCTCTCTCTCTCTCTCTCTCTCTCTCTCTCCGTCAAAGCTTATCTTGTTTAATTGTCCCTCAATGTTGATGCTTCAGATAGAACTCTTTTCGTGACTCGACTGTTTTAGTGAAGTTTAAATTGATTTACAAACATGAGCTATCGGTAACATTACCTGACTTCATTTTGTGCAACATAAATCAAGCGGACTGAACTGGACCGACAATTCAACTAGGATTAACAGAATCGTGGACGAAATAGGACATTGAAGATTATGAACTTGAAATACAGGGATATACAATGTTAAGGAAAGATATGGTAGTTGAAGGCAAGGCTAAGGGATAATTTATTATACTGTACAAATTCAGTTAAAATAACTATCAAAGATGATTTATCATCAGGCAACAAAGATGTAAGTGTATGGGGAAAAATAGAAAGTGGGGGTGAAAAACACTGGCTAGAGTATGCTACATGTGTCTATTAAGTCAGAAAGAGAAATATGAAGAGCTGATTAAGAGCATACTAAAGGCAAGTACAACGAAATTATTATTAATGTGGAATTTGAACTTTCCAGAAATAAAATAGGATATGGCAGAAGCACTTGTAGTGTCAACATTTTTGTTAAGTGCATAACTGACAATTTTTTAATTCAACATGTAGAAGCAGCCACCAGAGACAAAACACGATCAACCTAGTTTTTACTACATATGAAAACGTTACTGCTGGGGAACTGTTTGGCTCAAATGATCATCAGATTATCCGTTGGGATCTTATAGCAGGGAAGGAAGTAATCATAAACACGTAATCATACGACTACTCTAAGGCAGATGATCAGAAGATGAAAGAGGCAGCGAGCGACATAATTTGGAAAGATATTGTCGAAGGAACAGATGTTGAACAAGAATGGGAAAGTTTCAAAACAGTTCTAGAACAGCTAGAAGAGGAATGTGTTCCATGTAGGGAGGTAAATCCCAAGTGTTAAAAGTGGATAACTAGATGTGTTGTTAAGTGTAGAAGAGATACATATAAAGGCAAGGAAATCAGAAGACCCATAATTACTTATTTTGGACAATCAAAAAATAGCTTATAAAGCGAATAAAGCAGCAAAAACATACTTTGAAAAAAACATACTCATAGGATCAAAACTGATAGTAAAAGCTTATATTCTTATTTTAGAAATAGAGGAAGAACAAAAGTGAAAGTAGCCCCCTATCATAGATAGCACAGGAAAAAATAAAGTGAGAAAAAGGAGACAGCTAATCTACTCAATCAGTAGATTAGCACAGTATACACAATATAAGACTGCTCTAAGATCTAGGATCCAATATTTATTCTCCAAAGAGGCATGGATTCAGATGGATTAAGATCAATCTGAATTAAAGAAGATATGGTTTCAATAAATTGGAGGTGTTGAACTTGGATAAATGCCCCGGCCAAGATGGTATTCTTCCAAACTTGCTGTTCGAAATTAGAGACCAACTAGCAAAACCATTGACTATATTTTAATGTTCCCAATCCCTTGCAAAAGGATTGTTCCATAGGATTGGAAAGATGCAGGGTTATCTTATTAATCAAAAAAGTGCAAAAAATCAGACACCGCAAATTATAGACCGATCAGTATAACTAGCATAATCAGTACATTGTTAGAATCAATAATCAAAGAAAACATAGTCATGCATTTAGACACGTTTAATCTAATCAGATATAGTACGCTGGGGTTTACTAGTTGGAGATCGCGCTTAACAAATCTATTAGAATGCATGGAGGAGGTTACTAAAATGATAGATAAAGGGGGGCCAGTGGATGTTATTTATCTCGATTTCGCAACGGCCTATGATAAATACGTCATCAGAGATTACTTAAAAAGTTAAAACTATATGGAATAGGTGAGGAAGTTTTCAAATGGATTGAACATTGGCTAACGGGAAGAAGGCAGAAAGTGGGCATAAATAAGGAGTACTCTGAGTGGTGTGAAGTAAAGAGTGGAGTGCCACATGACTCAGTTTTGGGATCAATTCGTTCTTTATGTATATATATATATATATATATATATATATATATATATATATATATATATATATATATATATATATATTTATATATATATATATATTTATATATATATATATATATATATATATATATATATATATATATATATATACATATAAATATATATATACATTTAAATATATTTAAACATATAAACGATTTGGACATTGATATTGGATCCATGATTGTAACATTCACTGATGAGACCAAGCAGTGCAGGGGTGTCTCATCCAAAGCAGAAGTGGCTATATTCAGGTCGGATTTAGATACCATTTGAGAATGGTCTGCGAGTTGGCAAATGGAGTTTAATGTAAATAAATGTACAGTTATTCGCATCGGTAGATCAAATATAAAACATAATTACAGAATGGTCGAGAGCAATATTAGAATGATAGATAAGGAAAATGACCTAGGGGTTATAATTGATCATACATGTAAAGTGAGTGAGCAAGTCAAGGTAGCAGTGAAAAGGGCAAATGCAATGTTAGGCATGACAAACAGAAATATTAAATATAGGAGCAAGGAAGTGATAGTCAAACTGTATAAAGCATTAGATTGAAGTACTGTGTACAGGTGTCGATTCCTTATCATAGAGAGGATATAAAATGCTAGGAAGGATACAAAACAAAGCGACAGAGCTGACAGAAGTATTCCAGAATTACAGTTATGAGGAAAAACAGGCTAAAAATGCGAATGATTCAAGGCGACTCAATACAGGTTTTTAAGATAATCAAAGGAACGGATCAATTAGACAATACAAATTGTTTTCGTAAATACAACCACCTACAAAAACAACAGGGCGTAGCTACAAATTAACTAAAGAACGGTCCATATTAGATATTATTAATTATTTGTTTAGTCAGAAAAAAGTGAATGCTCGCAAGGCATCACTGGAAGTAATGGATGCAGGGACAGTTAATGCATTTATGAATAGATTGGAAACACATAGCTTTTAGAGAAAGGAAATGTAAAAGAAACGGATTGCTTAAAGACTACAGCGTCTTCGAAAACCAGAATAAAAACGTTACGTTAAGTCAAGTAATCCTCCTAGGCAACTAGGACACGTCGCTTTGACCGTGCATGACCCCAGTTGAGGGCAGAGTCCCAGCAAGCAAGAAGAGCAAACGAAGTTAAACCAAGTGTGTCAGCAAGCTGCTGTCCAGACGGCTTCGTGTGCAACTCTACGAGGGTAGGATATTTTCCCGTCCATATTGCCTTTGAAAGGTATAGTAGCTGTCGAGCCGGGAAAACCAGGTAGAGTCAGACAAGACATACTAAAGAGGCGGCGTCGATCCAGCGTTACAAACATGTTCTCGAGTTGTGGTGTCCGTCGGGAAACCTCGACCACAGTGACTAGGTGTTGCCAGTGAACATCAAGTATACTACGCTGATGTCGCATGTTGTGAACCTTGGGTCGCCATCAATGTCCATGTACGACCGCCCATTTCTCGAAAACGTAGAAGAATGTCGGAATGTACATGATCTACAAATATATCTAGGCGCAGCCTAGTTGCCAGGAGAACCTCTGCTGATACCGGTCAATGTTTAGAAAGTTCATGAGTGATGCTGCCAGATGAAAGACATATGGAACTGTATTGTAAAGATACTCATCCATGCAGGAGGGAATATGGCTAATTGTTTCAGCACGTAATCCATAGACACTATTTTATGTCGATAAATCACGTGCTTCTAATGGGCTGTAAATATAAGCAAGGTGTTTAAAATAGGACAATTCAGATTCCAAACGAAATTACTCTGAACAATATATAACACGTATTTGATATGAAAGAAGTCGGTATTTACTCATTTTTTGGTCCTGATCACGAACATCACATTAGCATGTGGCTCTTTTCTTGGAGCAATATACAGGGCGTGTTCAAATTAAACCGGATCTAACTGCACCAAGTGAACATACGTATGATGCGCATGATGACATCACTTCTGATGTAAACAGCACATACCAACTGTCAAGTTTGAAAATTGTCATTATTCTGCTACTCATATTTTCTCAGCAGACTGTTGAAAACATGACGAGTGTGTTTCATAATTTGTTAAGAGTTGATAAGCGAACAGTGATTCGGTTTCTAACAGCTGAAGGATGTCGACCAGTTGACATTCATCGCAGAATGCAGGCAGTGTATGAGGACAGAAGTGTGTCGTAGACTACAGTTAAGCATTGGAAAACGATATTTTAGGAAGGACGTGAGTTATCGAAAGATCTTCAGAGACCAGGTCGGGAGTATATTGTTGCGTCAGAAGATGCCACAATTGATTCAGCAATTCGGGTGGACCGAAGCGGGAGCTTACGTTCGCCACACTTGTATCACCATTCTGCGATGAATGTCAATTGGTTGACATCCTGCAGCTATTAGAAACATCTGGACGGATTCCGTATCACATCTACCATGTGTTCAACGGTATGTATAGGAAACTATAATGACATTTTACAATTTTGACAGTTGGTATCTGATGTCTACATCAGAAGTAAAGTCATCATGCGCATCGTACGCATGTTCACTATGTGCAGTTAGGTCCGGTTTCATTTGAACACGCCTCGAACATGTACTTTAATCATCTCGTCTCTCTGTACTCCGAAAATGTCAGTATAGGATCAAAAATATTCACGAGCTACAACATGAACTATAGGGACGATCAAGGACATCCGATTGTTCACAGTTCACTACTAGCGAAGGGAATGGTCTGTCAAACCACCAACTAAAAGGACTATCCACTGAACCGAAAATTACTGACTAAATCAGCAATAATGTGAAAGAAAATGTAAGAATATCAGCTTTGTGAACTTGTTGTTTATGTATTCGTAGATTTATTAAATTAAACAAAGGAAGTTGCATAACAAATAATGAGGTCTGAGATACAATGTTAGAGATTGCACTGTAAAGTGTATACGCTATTGTAGTGTGAAAGTGAGATGTTTAATGTATCGCTTGTTTGCCTTACAAATCCCAAAAAGATATATTTTGTCAATGATGTTAGTAATGAAATACTAGAGGCTTCATTTTTCCGAGACAACATATTTTATGAAAACCAGTTCGTTTAGCCTATGTCATGTCTTCTCTAATAACCAATAATGTATCCATCTACACATGGGAACCACGAAAGGAACCCTGTACCTACTCATTAGAATCAGCTGTACTATCATTGCTGTATGGGCGTTACATACATGATCTAGTGTCTTATAATGTTGTAATTTTTTTTGCTTTAACCTTGTTATGTATCTAAGGGAACCATCCACATTTGTATCTGATATGTATCTTATTGAACACTTACTACATTATGACATTTAGTTCATATATAGTAATAGTTTTTTCCTAGCAAGTTCTTTATGCTAGTTGTAGATGAAAGAAGTTCAAAGCAAGTTCTGCTGTAGATATTGTTGTTGCTTAGATGTCTGCCTCACTAGTTTCTACTGGCGGAGGCGCGCCATTGTCCACCCCAGACCGTAGTCCATTGGGCGATATCAGGACGCATAAACCAGTGCTTGGATGCATGTGTACGTCTGTATGTACCTATGCTAGGTTTCTGCGCCCTCAGAAGCTAGCCCAACCAAAGTGCAATGGAAGGGCCTCACCATGAGGGCGCGTGGGAAAGGTGTGCAAGGGTGGGACTGTAGGACAGAGTCAAATGAAACAGAGACAGGTGAGAGAAGGGGAAGAGTGGCCCCCAGGGTGAGCCTCATCCTGCTGTAGATGTGATGTATATATCGTTACATAATCTACATAAAGTGTGTAACAGTTGGAAAAAGGAATAGCGTTTCCGATATTTAACTTCGAACTATTATTTACGTTAACAGTTGTAAAAACAAAGTATGCTAACATATTTTTTGTTAAACTTATAAAGGGTAGCAGCCACACACATTAAGAAAAAATAAAAGACAACAAAAGTTATCTCCACCTGAATGTTGTTAAAAGAAAATTCGCAAGAGATAACCTGCCTTGGGCACTCATCTACAAGAGTGCTACTTATCACCTGTGTCGTGCGTTTATGTGGACAATTAACTTTTATTTCAGTGTTACCTGGAAAGGGAATTCAGACAAATCAAGAATACGAGAACGTTTTAGGTGTATACGGAGTTCAAATGCGTATAGCCGATTTAATGTTATATTCACTATAAATGTATTATCTCCCCTAGATGTTGTATTCACTGTAACTGTATTATCTCCCCTAGATGTTATATTCACTGTAACTGTATTATCCCTCCTATATGTTATATTCACTGTAAATGTAGTATCTCCCCTAGATGTTTTATTCACTATAAGTGGTACATTCCTCCTAGATGTTATATATCCATGTACCCCTCTGCCATTGTTATTTACTGCGCTGCTTTAACATCGTATATAATGCATTCATGTAACCCCTTGCCTTTACTGTTGACTGTGCTCGCTCAATAATTAAACACCCTCATGAATATCCAATGTCCCACTATTATTTAGGGCTAAGACTAACTAAAGTATGCAAATTAAAAAACACTATCCCACATTGAATTGAAAATATACCCATTTTTTATAAACAATGCATACAACAAATTAATGGAAATGAAACTTTACTCACAGAAACACCAGACACGATTTACAAAAGAACTAATATTATTACAGGAACCTCCTCTTAAAGATAGAATTAAACGAGGATACGGATATTTTATAAGAAATGACACACACTGATATTCGTAACAACACAAAAAACATAAAGAAGTTAAAACTCAGCTAGGACTTAGAACACCACAATGTCATCTTTGCAACAGAAACATACACAAAACAGAAAATCATGTATTTTATCTTTGTAAAGTAGTTAGCACAACATTATGTAAAATGAGATAAATAATTAGTTCATTTACCAAAACAAGAGTAGACATCTTTAGAGCCATAATGCTTCACAAACTTCCATGGACAGATAGAGACACACAAAACAAACTGTTAACAATATTGATAGAGATAAGATACTTAGTATGGACACACCTTTAATCCAGGAAGTTTCCTAATTTTGTTCTTGGGAAAAAGTAGGTTATTTTCCCAGATCTTTCACGATCGGTGAATATTCTGGGCAGGACTTACGCACTGCCTGGGGGCAAATGGTTGATATATGTATTGATGTACCAATGAGTGTGTATGATAATATTTTAAGTGTGTAAGTGAGCACACATGTGCTAAAATGTAGATATTTATGTATATAGTTTATAGTTTTGCACATGTGGATAAATATGCATACATGAGTAGCTGTGTGTGTGAAAGAATCAGCAATGTATAGTAATGTGTATACACGCGTATGCTGAGGTGATGGATGGATGAAGTTAAATGCAGAGAAAGACCCACCTCCGTGCTGCCTGAACCTGTAATATATGTGCGCCTGCGCGCGTGCGTTCGTGTGTGTGTGTGTGTGTGTGTATATATGTGTGTGGGTGCGGGGAGGGATGATTTTATAACAATATTTTTTTCTTTTTTTTTAAATTTAGTAGTTTGTACAGATGTATGTAATGTTAGAATTAAGAATTACTTTTACGCTGTTTTGCTGTGGCTGCATTGTTTACATGAAACGTATTGAAATATATTGAGATTTGTAAATGTACAAGAAAACTGTCAACGTTTAATTTAAACCTCAAATCGGATTGTTCGTGTGTTGGATAATAACGGGATGTGAGCAAATGTATGCAGACTTTCTTTTTATACTTTTTTCGGACAAATCGTCTATTAACTATTAATCACATTACGCATCTTCAAACATCGCGCTGACTTTTTTTAAGTAGATAATACACAATACTATCTGAATAAGAATGCCAATCATGTGGAATCTTTCATGTCTAATACTGGCTGAATAAATGTGGTCGCAAGATTCGTAGTTGAACATTTCAAACACTTAAACATGAGACTAAACCTTATCTCAATATATTTGTTTTTGTTGTTTATTTCTATGTCTCACTACTTTAAGTTGCCACGCTCTTGAATGTACACAAATAGCTGACAATGTACACATCCTTACAGCCCAGGTATTGACATACATACACATTACTGTCAAGCGGTACATATATGGTTTAATCAAACAATGACATTATTAACTTACAACAGATGCAATGTTTGGTTGTGATACAGATCTAAGTATATTAACCATACATATGTACGCACCAATATATTTGTGGGAGGTGGGGGGCGTGAGTGAAATGCTATCTTTTATTGACTGAGCTCCAATACTTTACAATATACGTTATGGTCAGTTGCTACTGACTGTTAGAAATGAAGCTCTATATACCTCAACAAATAGTATACGTTGAAGAAACGCAACTGTAAAAAAATCTTTATATATGATAAGAAAAGACGGAGGGAGCATTTTTAAAATGCTGTGAATATATTTGGGTCTGTGTGTGTGTATGTAAGGAAACGTAAACACACACATGATCGCACCAACGATTAACGAGATCGGATTTGTGTTGTGATGTTACTGCTCACCTCGCATAGGCAGCCACGAATCAAATTACACCAAATGTTCTCATTATATCTAAGTTGGCAGCCCCACGAAGGCAATGGTATTTCAAATACAGATTAGTTCATTGTTCTGTACAAAAACTATATTTCTAGTATTTTACGAAAACATTTCAGATTATTAAAAATGCACAAGCAATGAAGTATTTTGTAATTATTATTAAATCACAGCTGTTTTAAGTAGAATATATTGGCTAAATGTTTGTGTGTGGTGATGCTCAGTATGTAACAGAGACACGAATAGCACGACTTCCACATTCAGAGCATGTTACAAGACAGGTCTAACAATGCGTAAAGTCTTAACTTAAGATGACTCATCTCAGTCCAATGAAACTTCTTCTTCTTCTTCTTCTTCTTCTGCGTACGCAGTCAGACAGTAACCATTATTTTTTTCGAAAAAAGCGGCGGTCATCCTGAGGCTGTCGCCACTGCCATAGAGCTTGTCTTGCAGTTCCACTGGTGATGGCCACATCTGCTCTCTCTGATCCTCGTATGTCGGGCAGTTCTGCAGCAGATGTTCAGCGGTCATTTTACCAGTACCGCACGGGCATTCGTCGGTACACCCTTTCTTCAATTTGTTGAATAGGTGGTACCTCAGTCTGTTGTGGCCAGTGCGAAGTCTGAAGACAACGACCTGCTCTCTTCGGTTCAACTGGTAATAGGCATCGTTTTTGGTGTAACCAGTATGTTCGGTTTCCCATTTGGTCATGTATCTGGCTTTGATAAGCCGTTTTGCCTCTTCGTACGTCATACTGGTATCTGTTTGTGGTAGTCTTGCACCTTCTTTTGCCAGTCTGTCTGCCTCCTCGTTGCCTTGGATGTTGCAGTGTGATGGGACCCATTGTACCACTACCCTTTTTGGTGCGGACTGCTGGCACAGTTTGCAGAGTGCTGCTCTTAAGTCATTAAGCTCAGTGTTTTTCTGGCTTTTTAGCGCTGTGACTACGGCGAGAGCATCTGTCCAGCAGGACTATATTTTTCTCTCATTTTCACTGTGTGTCACCATTTCTTCCACTGCCGCCCTCAGTGCCTCTGCCTCCGATCTGAAATTGCTTGTGTACTTACCAGTAGCGAATGACAGTGTTATTGTTCTGCCATTTGGTAGGTTCAGGAATGCTCCTGCCCCTCCGTTCTGTGTTGTGTTTGTTACATAGCCGTCGGTGTGTATTGGTCCAGTCCATGCTTGGGTAGCTTTTCGTTATGAAGCTTAGGGTAGTATCTCTCCTTTCTTTTTCAGTCTGGCAGTTTTTGTTTGCAATAGCTGGTATATTTTCGACCACCTCTCAGTTCAGTGAAACAACTTACATAGAAGAGATAATCTGACATGAAATAACGTCAATCTTGTAAATGGGTTGGTGCCAATTTGAGGTTATTGAAGCTAAGAAATGCATGCTGAGAGAGGGTATATGCGCCTTGAAAATCGTTATCTGGCGGCTACCTCTGATCGCTTTGCCAATTACTTCTTCTACTTTGTTCGTTCTCAATCACCCGCTACCAAGCCTTGAAAACAGCTTTGCAAGTAGCAGGATGTAGTCCGGAGAAAGGAATGCGTTATGTTGTGGTTTACAGCTTGACTGCGATATTTGCACGTCTCGGTCAGACAATTCCGACTTCAGCAGGCATTTTTGAGTATCGGGTTATAGCCTTCCCTCATCGATCATGTTTGCATAGCACGTCTGCTCTATTGCTCCGTACGCAGGCCAAACATGGACAGTCTATAACTGGCATGTCAGGCAACGTAATCATTTCCATGTAAACTGCCCCAGCAGACTGCTCAGAATCAGTTGGCAAGATAGAGTGCCCAAATATGTTGTTCTCATCAAGTTATTGGCATCCAGGCGTTGCTACAAAGAGCCTACATCAGATGTACATGACATAATGTCTGCATGTCAGATGAGCACCTACATAAAAAAAACTGTTGCACGGTGAGCTCAGGACAGGACAGCGCTCGCAAAGGTGACACAAAAACGATACAAAGACACTATAAACGTTTCTTTGATGTTGCTGTATGGAAGCTGCCTGCTCCGAACCGCTCAGTCTGGCGCACTGTTATCACAAATGCCACTTGCTCTGCTGAGCAGAGTACCATTACGGAGGCGCTGGAAAAGCGAGTGGCACAAAAGAAAAGAATGCAAGACTGCCCATCTACAAATGCTGTTCACGTGTGTCTGATGTGCGGTAGAGTTTGTCATGCTGAGATTGGACTCTACAGTCACGTTCAGTCACATCTGAATACGCATGTCTGACGCTGTCGCCATTTTCGCTTGCGATGCGCAACTTACTAATTCTCCGCAAATTTGATTTCAAATACGACGTCCCTGTTGGCAAGGGGGCATGCATAAGGGAGAATACCCCTATCAAATGTTCACCCTCGGCAGAAATAGATCAATGAAAGAGATCTGAGATATTGCTGGAGTATTGCATATTATGTGTGTGGGGATTTCCGTTTAGGGCATCAAACAGTCGGCGTTCCTCTTGACCTAGTGGAGGCGTAACATAAGGTCGACCGGGGAACCTCTGTTTGACGCGGTGGGAAAATAATACATGGCAGTTGAGAAGAATAGCTGCCCTGAGAGAGATAGCAGATACATTTAGATCTTGGACATCAGAGCCGATGAGAATATGTTCAGAACTTTTTTAAGGTCCTCTACTCTCACTAGTACTGTTCAACATCTACACAGCAAAAGTGGTAAACATTCAGCTCAAATGACCAGGGCGAACACTGGCATTTGTGGATGACATTATATTTGTGTATCTATGTATCATACTAATGTACAATTGTAGTTTATATAGCTTTAAATGTGCAAATGTGTATGTTATATTTCAGGAAATGTATGTAGCGATAAGGTAACACAACACCCAATTCACGGAACGTTAGGCCTATCAGTGACGAATTTTAGCATTCGCAAATGTAGTAGAGGTTATATGTGGCTCCTCGATTTCAGACTACATTGTGGCTATCAAAGGCTATGCAATTATAAGTCCATCACCCTCAACAAAAGAAAAATAAAAACTTCAAATTCAATTTTTAAACACATGTTTCGCCAAAAAAAATGTAAATCACAAAACTTGAAACTGCTATAATAATTTTCCATTTTAAGAACAGGAATACCATCTTTCTTAATAACAAGAGACAACAGTCTGTCATACATACAACTTTGAGTTAGCTGGTTCTCGATATAACATGTGCATTCGCCAAAAGTAACACATCCACAACATCACAACAACAATCTTCCATTGCAGATTGTGTCACACATCAATCAGATCAAGTTATGAAATTACTCTTGTCCTGTTCAATTGACACAGTTGTTAAGCCAACTAGCCTCGGTTATAACATTGCTAGCGTATATTTGTGTGTGTGCATGATAGCTTTAAAGGCATGATAAACATATGTCACTAGTAGGGAAGTTAGGAAATATTCTTAGAGTAACGAAAATATTAGGCCGGAACATATTAAAGAGTTCATGTTGCAGTAGGAGGCGAAGTGCTTCTTCATGTGGGACATACCTTAGATATCTTCGAGATGTTACTGTCATTTGACAAGATAGAGCTTCACCGTCATTATATTTGTGTTTTTTTATGTAATAATGATGTGTTCCAATATTCCTGCAAGCTATATGTGCGCCATCGTTAGCTGTATATTTGATACTGTTAATATCGTACATGAAGCCAAACAGGGAATTACATTGTTGCAGTTGTTGTAAAGTCTCTTCAACAGTGTGTATGTTCATGTTATAAATACTATAAACTTACTTTGACTGTATAATCTAGATCGTGTTGCGCTTCTTCTAGGAACTCGAAATTGAATTTCAGTGGTCCTGGGTTCATTCCCCAGTTGAGGCGGTAATGTTTTTTTCAGACCACAATGGCTCCTGGGTCGACCCAGCCTTAAATGGGTACCGGTTCAGTCCGGGAAGTAAAAACGGCGAGGAAGAGGAGATGGCTACCTCCCTCATATAGCCGAGCCTTTGAAATGTGAGATCGCTAACACCTCACACCCCTTCGGCAGTAATGCTATGGGATACTTTACTTTACTTTTACTTAAAGTATGGTGGTATTCATAGTTCCTGTGCAGTGCCAGAAGTGATGCAAATAATGAATTAGTTTTTTTCTCATATTTCTGCCAATTATTCTGAAATTTCACACTCCTAATACATTCACAATCTACACTTCGGCCCTCTCTCAAAACTGCGTGATGGTATCATTGGTCCTGAATAAACCTTTACTTCTGACACACATCAAACAGCTGCCGGAAAGCAGCCCTGTAATTCCTGCTCATTGAATAATAAAAGAAAATATTAACAGAAGAATTGATCGACTCCAGAATAATACCAAATGCTCCAAGCACTATGCTAATGTTTCTATACGCACCATTAATAAACAGCTCCGGTTCTAGCGATATCGCTATGAACATGATGCTGACAGGAACAAAGCAAGCAATGAAGAGTGTAGAAATCATTACAACCATTTTGGAGACTTTTTGATTTCGGTCTGAAATGTTTACTGCTTGAGTCTGCTGAACAGCAGGTGTTGAATGTGTTCGCCATTGTGTATTCATTTGTAATCTCGTTACCAGTATCGTTGTACAAGAAATGATGACTGCAAATGAAGTGAAGGGGATGAACACGTTGTTGATGCCATATGACACTTTGGCAACGACGGCACGATCTTTCGTGTAGACGAGACCAATGAGGGTTTTGTTTCTGTGTGGAAAATATTTGTAGCCAATCTTGTTGACGACATACTCCGGAGCTACAGTAGACATGAGGATAAGGAAGATAAGGATGGTGATAACAGAGACTCGTTTTGATGTGATGATATTTTTTACCTGTGGGAGGAAACAAACCACATGTGTATAACTAGTAGATAACAGAAATGGTTATTCTGCGTGTGATAATACGTTAGTGACAACAATACAAAATAAGGTCCTACGAAACACAATTCAGTTCTTCTTTCTTCTTCTTATGTCCTACTGCCTTTGTCATAGAAGTCGCAGAGAGTTGGGACGTCCTACTGCTCTTGTCAAAGACGTCGCAGAGAGGTGGGATGTCATACTGCCTTTGTCATAGAAGTCGCAGAGAGTTGGGACGTCCTACTGCTCTTGTCAAAGACGTCGCAGAGAGGTGGGATGTCCTACTGCTCTTGTCAAAGACGTCGCAGAGAGGTGGGATGTCCTACTGCTCTTGTCAAAGACGTCGCAGAGAGGTGGGATGTCCTACTGCTCTTGTTAAAGACGTCGCAGAGAGGTGGGATGTCCTACTGCTCTTGTCAAAGACGTCGCAGAGAGGTGGGATGTCCTACTGCTCTTGTCAAAGACGTCGGAGAGAGGCGGGATGTCCTACTGTTCTTGTCATACGGTGTTGCAGAGAAGTAGGATGTGCATATTTCTTGTTATTGCCAATGGGGATGCTTGTGCTGTCGTTAGGTGTAACTTCCTGAGAGTGCCAGAGACACCCTCGATACATCGCCTACGTCGACTTCTGTCTCTTGCTTGTGGACCGGACACCTGCCTATGATATGATGTTTATGTAGATCGGTCATAATGCATTCTGACTAAATGACCTAACAATTTGATTTGTTGAGAGTCAATGTTGGCACACTTTTAATGTGTACACACTGTCTGCATCAGCGTGCTGTTGGGGGCTCGGTCACGGATTGTTTTTTTCCGGCTGCACTTCTTATACAGCGCATTTCACATCTGGGGATATAACTCTCATGGGTTGCTAGTAAGGAACAAGATTGACATTTGTAAATACAATTTAATAATAAATAGTGTATTTATCAACCTCCTTATAGTAGAAAGTAGCGCTCTAGTGTGTTTCAAAATCGGTAAAATGTGATAGTGGACATTGTTTCTTCTTCTGAATTATATGTGCAATCTCTTGTCAATCTCAGAGCTAACTAAGGAGAGCATGACATGGGGCCAGCTACTTCAATATGTCGACAGAAATAACACTCAAGAACAAATTCAGAAACCATTTAACCGTAAAAGAGAATATAAGTGACTGTTCGTGTCGGGGATTTTTCAGTATGACCACTTGTAAACGTACATAAATGATTGGTAAAGCTACTATACTGCCAAACTCCTATAGGGAAATACATTATATACACGCATTCATATACTGGTCACTACGTCCACATTACAAACATATACATACAAGCATTCATACACTGGTCAATACATTCGTCCACATTACAAACAAATACACACTCGCATCCATATCCTGGCAAAAACGTGATATCGCCAAAAAAGACTACGGCCTGGTGTTGAAATGCGTGCCAGTAGAATCCAGAAAGGAACACATTTAAATGAAAAAACAAAAACAAAAGCGGCTATGTAGTTTAGTAAGTAAGCATTATAAATACAAATATTAACTATGTAATACATTTCTAGCTAACATGGGAATGCATGCTAATGGCTAAGAGTGCAATAATGATTGAACGAATACGGTGACTCGTTGATTGATTCACCCTTTGGATTCAAGTGAAACATAAGTCTACCTTAAAGTAAGCTGACGTGATAAGATGTTTAGTCACTGTCTAAATATAATAAGAAAACATAAAGCTGTTTGAATAGAAACGGTTTTTTATTATGAAGTTGAAATATGTATGGATACGCCTCTTTAGTTGGCTTGTTCTACTCTAATCTAACATGGCACTTTTCGGGTGAATCCACGTTATTACCGTTTACCAAAGGAAGAGCAAAAATAGACAAACAGTAATTGGTGAGGTAACTACATACTTATTTGTCTAAGATGTGATGTTTCTCTGGTTACACATCGCTGACATGATATTTGATTTGCTTACCAAATTATCTGCCCTTCTGGCCATCATCACTGGATGGTGTGTAGTAAAAACAAATTAACACGAAATACTTCTTGTGTTAACGTTTCTAACACATGCACTCTTTGGTCTAGTGGTAAGATTATCGCCTATGTAGCGAAAGGTACCCATTTCAAATCCACCAGGACCCCTAATAGATTGGCCTTGCCTTGTTATTTTATGTTTAAATTATAAACTAAACTAGCTCCAGTACCTTGTTCAGAATTAGTACGTTGATTTCTGAAAAATTAAAAACAAATTGCATAATAAATACAATGAAAACAATCATCAACTCTGTCATGGGACGAAGAGAAAACGGTGAGGCGGGGGGGGAGAAGAGTGGGGGTGGGGGTGGGGGGGGGTGTCGGATTGGTCGTTTCGTTGGAGATGAGCAGGTTGAATGCTGACAAAATTTACATGCAGGCTAGTGTAAAGTAATGGTCGGAATTATGAGGGAGGAGATGAGCAGGTTGGGTGATGAGAAGATTTACATTTAGGCTAGTGTAAAGTGATGGTCGGATTGATGAGGGGGGACATGAGCAGGTTGGGTGATGAGAAGATGTTGTTGCAGGCTAGTGTAAAGTGATGGTCGGATTGATGAGGGGGGACATGAGCAGGTTGGGTGATGAGAAGATGTTGTTGCAGGCTAGTGTAAAGTGATGGTCGGATGGATGAGGGAGGACATGAGCAGGTTGAGTGATGAGAAGATTTGCATGTACGCTAGTGTAAAGTGATGGTCGGATTGATGAGGGAAGAGATAAGCAGGTTGAGTGATGAGAAGATTTACATGTACGCTAGTGTAAAGTGATGGTCGGAGTTATGAGGGAGGAGATGAGCATGTTGGGTGATGAGAAGATTTACATGTAGGCTAGTGTAAAGTGATGGTCGGATTGATGAGGGAAGAGATAAGCAGGTTGAGGGGAAATAGATGGTCGGGTTGGGTTGGGAAGAATCATCAATGGACGAACGTTTAGGTTCGAGGGAGCAAGATTGGCAAGATTAATTAAATATATGGGTAAGTCGAGTGATAGGAGATGGACAAAGATCGGTGGATTAAACGGAGAGAGGATGGCCGGTTTTTCGGAGGGAAGTGGTACGATAATTACGGCGAAATGGGCTCGGCTGAAGCTGGAAGTACCAGCCGATTTAATTAGGTGGATCGGAGTATCTTAGTCGGGAGGGGAATGGAGGGGACAGGGAAAGAGATCAATATGGACATGGAAGAGTTGCCGGAAGCGGGGGGTATCTACTGGTATGTCTGTTGATTTGCCTTGTGTGCTATTTAATTGCATGTTTCGGCAGGCGGTCCATGTTTAACACGGGTCTGCTAGTGACTTTTTGAGTTGACTAGAGATCGTTAGAAAAAAATGTGCGGCTACCGATGCTGAAGAAGATATGAGTCACAAGAAATATAAAATCAATAAATCTACATTCAGGGGGGGGGGGGGGGGGGGAGAGAACGAAGGCGAAAGTTACTAACTATAATAGTACAGTGTTTTCCCTTGAATGAAACCCAATGAACATAATATGTATTTCTATCATCGGAAACACCATTTTAGCATCAAATAGATTGAGTAGGTGACGTTACATAATAGTCCCCATTTTAACTTTAGGGTGTGTAAATCGTTATGCTTCAGCGAATTTCTTATTTGAAATCAGCAACGAATTTCTTGAAACTTTCAACGTTTGTCCATGATGAGCAGTGTAACATCCAGTTTCTACATAATCTTGGCATCGCCAATGCTGTCAGACGATGTAATAACAACCATATTATGATGTTGTCTAGACTGAATGACAGATATGTAGAGATGTCAACAGGTAAAATGTCAACAGAGCATACATGTAAGGGGGGACGGTGAGGGCGAGTGGTTAAGTGACAGCTCATAATCAGAAGGCGCTATGTTTAATCCCTATCATAGCACTGGTCGTACACAGAGGAAACAAATCCTGAAAAAATGCAGTAGGAAGCAGACCCCTACATAAAATGCATGCATGCATGAAAATAAAAACCACAGTGCAACACACACCGCCTTGGGGATTAGAGAAATAAGGCGAACTCAAAAAGAAAATTCCCTGTAAGGCAGTGCACTTGGCTACAAGGCTCGATCATCGCCTTCAGGCAGATACTTATGTATGTATACTGCTGGTATTAAAAGCTGACAAACATCCATTTTTGCAACTAAATATTTAAAAAAACATTTTTACACATCAATGGTTGTCTACGTTTTTTTATTGAAAAAATTTAAAATAAATTGATATCGACCTGCCATCCCGTAACCCAAAATGGAATGTCCCGCTACAGTCATCAACTGTCAAATATGTTTGATGAGAAATAAACGAAATCTGATTGGGGTGAATTAAGCGACACGTATCAATAGTACTATCAATAAGCTAGGTTATTATGGCTAATGTGGGAATGTATTCAGAGATTGCAATTAGGTGACCAAAATGCTGATCAGTGAATGCGTGGTAGCGGTCAGTGACCCAAAGCTGACATGCATCGTGAGGGACAGCGATCCAGAGCTACCAAGTTCCTTTTCCACCTATATGTGGTGATCCTGGATAACAGGCGGCTGCAGGGGAGACTAGCTAAGAAAAAGGAATCGTAGAGGTACTTTAATCCAGTACATAAAATGCCTACTAAAGTCGGATGTGTTATACCAAAAAATAATTATCAATCTGTAAACTACTAAATAAAGTGTGCTGCTCTCTGCACTACATATTGATACTTGCAAACCCGTTTTCTGATGTTTGGAAGCGTAATTTAAAACCGAAAAACGAAGAAGAAGATTGCAATTAATTAATTAATTAATTGGATTATTGTGTGTGGCTTAAGACAGTAAGCAAACCTTTAAAGGCATTGTTATACACATGCATCTCTCCAGGGTAATGAATGCAGTGATACAGCCAGTTACACGAGTGAAGACGGTATGTGGAACTCCTGATGTCAAGTAATGAAACTCTATAGAATCGAAAGGCAAATCTGCTGTCATAAACGCTGGAGTACAACAAATGTTTGTCCAAATTAATGTTGAAAGACATCCTAAATCAGACACTGCCAAACCTGCGAAATAAAATCAAAAAATATGTTGATGAGAATAATTCATTGATGTGTCAGCAGCTTCTTCGTAGAGGAGGAGCTGAAGAGACATAATGTAGAGTCAAATCAGCTTCTATAAATTTTGATATTTTGGAATGTATATTAATAATAATAATGAAATAAATAATAAAGATAGTAATAATAATAATAATAAAAAAATAATAATAATACATGCTGCATATTGCAATCGACGATGACGACAGCATCTTACCATTGCTGCGGAATGTGTTGCCTGATGTATAGACGAATCCTGGAACGGACCACACTGTCACCCTCAGTGCAGACATGTGGGGAGGAGACTGTGAAAACTTCATGAGTGTTGCTTTTGCGGGACTGCGATGATTAGATTAACTGCGATCTGAGCTCCATCGGTGATACCAGCGCGCCAGGTGGTGCGGTTTTGTGCAAGAATCCAACAAGAGGTGACATCGTTATTCAAGCTTTTCAGAGAAATTGCCAAGTAGTCTATGTAGCGTTTAATCTGGCCTCTTTCGGAGCGATTGCCTGATATGAACTCACCGTATAACTGCGGATGCGGACGCTACTTGTGGATGCGCTCATCGGGTATGCATATACCGTATCCAATCCACCTTAGCTGATCTATTCTCAGAAGTGAATACATGCTCATCTTGTTAGTTTTACCAAGGAACTCAGTGTTAGGCACTTTGCCCTGCCACCTGATCTGAAGCAGCCCACGTGAACATCTCAAGTGAAAACGATTGAGCAGCCTGCTGATATATCATGTCCATGTCTCACAAGCGTGCATCAAAGTGGACAACACCGCAACACAATATGCATTTACCTTTGTGACGACACTGATGTCTTCTCGATTCAGACATTTGCTTGGAGCCTACAAAACACAGAGCAAATCTTAGCATGTTATTGACCTCACCGTCGATAATGACTTCTCTATGGAGAGTACTGACTATATAAGTTCAGCTAGCAGCCACCTGTAGACTTTGGTTGTGTCTGGTCCCCAGGGACATTCTTGAAGAGTATCTCCATTTCTCTAGTGTTGATCACGAGAACAAAGTTATTGCACGCCGCAGAAAACTACGTCATGGTGGACTGCATTTCTTTTTCTTAGCAATTTTTAATAGGGCAATCGTCGGCGAAATGGAGATCAATGATCGTCACTATGTTTACCTTGGTGAAGGATTTCAGTCGCTCCGGGCTGAATAGCTGCACCATGCATAGCATCAGTGAGCATTGCCGTAAAGACCATGCCAAAGAGTGCAGGGGCCAGAACACAACGGTGCTTGACACCAGAAGTGACTCAGACATCCGAAGACAATTCACTCTCCTGCATTACACCAGCCATGATGCGATCATGAATTTGTCAATCAATCGCAATAAATTTTCAGGAGCAGCACAACTTGGCCATAATTTACCACGATTATATCCCTATTTATGGTGACAAAGACTTTGGTCAGATTGACAAAAATTGTATACATGTCACGATTCTGTTCTTGACACCTCTCTTGCAGTTGGTGTGATGCATATATCATGTCAACCGTCCGACGATCAGCACGAAAATAACACTAGCTCTCAAAAAGGAAACTCTGCACAAGATGTAAAGTTGGACGGTTGATCAGGACTCCGCATTTTATCTGCGATTAACAGCAGAGAAATACCCCTGTGATTGTCACAGGATTTAAGATTTCCCTTTTGCTTGTAAAGGTGTACAATGGTGGCATCTTTCATCTCCTGTGAAACTGTTTACGTATTTCAAATCTATCGAAAGAGTGTAGTCTGTTCCTGATACAGTACCCCATGATTGATAAATCTCTGCCTGGATGAAATCAGAACCGGGAACCTTGCCTTTGGACAGAGAGCTGATAGCTTTCCTAACCTCTGCCTCGGTAAACTCTATTTCAAGTCTGTGGTTAAAAGTAACCTGCGGCATATTAGCTATTGCATGTGCGCTGATAATGAACGGATCGTTGAGAATTAAGTCATACAGATTCGTCCATCACTCTAAGGCCTGAACATTATATGTCAATAGTACCGTGCCATCAGAACTAAGTACAGAGGATGAGTGATGGAACGTAGGGGCTGTAGACAGCATTGAGTGCACAATAAATTCACCTCGAGTCATTAAAATCAGCACATCCTTGAACCTTAACCGCCTTGTAGTGAAGCCAGGAAACGTTATGGAGCTGAGCCTACGTTGCATAACACATCGTATATGTTGCTGAATGCAGACGTTTTGACCCTTGAGAACGGGTCGCTTTGGAACAGTCCCAAGAGGCGCTGCTTTTCAACCATTGGGATTTTGATATTCGCGTCGTTTTCATCAAACCAATTATTTCTCATACGAAGCAGATCCCCAAGCACTATTTTGTAAAGAGCTGGAAAGTGAACGGGAAAAAGGCGCATCTATGGTCCACAGTCATTAGTATTTTCTGCTCCCTCTTCATACCACTGTTCAGATCCTCGACAAATTTATGTGCGTGAAATTAGTTCAGCAGCTGGAAATGTTGAATCTACTCATAGGCCTCCGTTCCCGAAGACGAAGCATATATTTCACATACATGTTGAACTTTGAGACAAGTAGACTATGATCTGCCCAGCACCCAGCACCACACATAGCTCTAATCATACCCATGTGATGTCTAAATCTTCGAAGAGTAATAACATATTTGATATACATATATACAATGAATATGATGAAAGCGGTACGCATTAGACATACTTTCTACTATTTGGTATCTGTAATTTTACATTATATTTCATGACATGTTAGAACGTGCTTTGTCACTGGTTAGAATGAATATGCGTAAATTTTAATTCAGAACATACATATATTTATATATATATATATATATATATATATATATATATATATATATATATATATATATATATATATATGTATATATATATATATATATATATATATATATATATATATATATATATATATATATACATATACATACAAACACACATACATACATGCGCACACACACACATGCATAATCCATGAGACACCGACTAATTTACCCATAAGACTTATGTTGATAGGATCTTTAAATCCCTGCTTCGCAAAACAGATGATATTGATGACGTTAGATCCGATTCCGAAAATATCGATGCTTTGACACAGGCATGTCAGAAGGATCCACTGACAAATCAAAGCTGCATTGTCACTCATGATATTTGTTCCCTCTGGTGAATCGGACATCTTGGAAGCAATTGTGGTGAATCTGAAATAATATTAGTCCTTGAAGATGATATTGTTAGAGAAATCGCACGTGATTCCACGAACCATAGCAGAATGGTTCAGCTTCATGAAAAATATGTATATGCGATGCAATAAGAATACAACTTTTACAGACTGGTTGTTACAGCAACGGTATATGATTTACAGGTATGGTACATACGACAGTAAGATGGAGATAACATCCTAATTGCTTTAAACGTAATAGAGCGAAGACCACTTACATTCGCTTCTCCGAACGGAAAGAATTCGCCGAAGGCATGCAATGACGCAAAAATGCTGCATTCTTAAAACAAAATTCAGATGACTAGGGCACGTGTTGTGTAACTTAGACAACCAGTGTTCAAGACAGGCGTCTTGATGACACTACAACAGTAAGCGTCAATGCGGACATCCAGTACTGAAGTGGGACGATGACTTGAGTAAAAGACTTGGTCCAACACGGTACTCCAGGGTAAAATACAACACTGAGTCCATAAACCATCTGCAGACAGATTGCATATTCTTAAAGAAATCATCCTCTACGCGCGTACATGTTCTAGCCATTATTTAACTTTGAATTCACGACTCGTAAGCATCAATATTGATTTGATGAGATTTAATTCTTATTTTGATGACCCGTTCCTCAGCGTAGCTGCAGATCCCAATTTCGTCTGCAGTGGACCATGTCTTGGACCACGGAAGTCCAGTGCGTGGTAAATGCTCCTATAGATACATATTGGATGTTGGATGTTGCAGCTTACAGCAAGAGAGTCTGACCAACGCAATGGAGGTCTTCCCCGAGGTCTCTTTTTACCTAAGGAGTACCAGCCTGCTGTTGATGTGCTCCATCGACCATCGCTACGTCGCAACATGTGACTTGCCCATCAATGTTTTGCCTTTTCTGCGTGGATTACCGTATCCTTCGCCATGGACAATCGTCTTATGTCAAAATTGTGGAGACCTTGAATACTTTAGTACCGGAGAATTATTCCAGCCAAGCATCTTTCAAAGGGGGTCTCGGTAACTCTCAATTTGTCCTCCAGTCATGTTGTTAGTGTCCACGTCTCGGTACCGTAGAAAATGGCAGGAAGTTCAACGGAATTGAAGAGGGAGGCTCGAAGGTCTTGGTCATGACAACTTTCCAGGACCGTGTTATTAGGCAAGAATGTTGCCAAACCTTGCGGCGACGTCTTGTCAATGCAGTTTCCAGGTTAATCTCCATATTGATAAGATATCCAAGATAAATGTACTCGTTGACATCCTCTAACCGTACCTTGTTAAGAAAGACTGAATCACAAGTGGCGAAGCAAATGCGCAACACTAAGGCTAGTGCTGCCTTTGGGAGGATGCGCAACGGCGTTCTGGTGTTATTCTTGATACACGGCTCACTTTCTACCGAGCCGTAGTATTTCCCATTTTTATGTTTCCGATTGAAACATGGACTGTGTAGGCAGGCACGCTAGGAACCACATCCATACACACAATTTTCGTAGATTGTTGAGAATGAAGTGGCAGGGAAGGGTACCAGACAATGAGGTCCATATTAAGGCAACAATGCCGAGCATCCACACACTGTTGAAGAAGACCCAACTTAGGTGGTCAGTGTTGTGCTCATGCCATACATCCGCACCACGAAACAACTAATGTACGGTGACCTTCTGCCGAAGACTGATGTGTCAGACCGAAAGGTGCAAATATCGCAGTCATACTGTAAACTAGCGACACAATGCATGCCGTATTCCGGACTACATCCTGCTACTTGCAAAACTTTGTTTATGGCTTAGTAGCGGGGGATTGAGAACGAACGCAGAAGAAGCAGGAGTACGGTGAGCTGAAAAATTGTCAGCATCTGGTCTGTTGCTAACAGAAGCGTTGCAAAGACTCCCTCAACGTATCTCTGACACGCTTCACCATCGATGCAAACTCATGGGAATGCCTCACACAGGACCGCAATGCATGGTGTGGAACCCCCATCAGTGGATCAATTGCTGAGAAACGCCGGGCTTGCAAAGCACATAAAAAAACGCTCTTTGTGAAAAGACAAAATAACTGAACTGCGCAATTCTATTTTAAATGCTCCATCTGGAGCATTTGTCAAAACAGAACTGAGCTGACATCACCAGAAAGAACGATAGACCTGAAGAACTACATCTAACAGATCACGAGAAGTCAAATCCTCAAGCCAAGCCAAGAATTATTTATTATACTTATACGATATTTCATTTCAATTGATTTCATTGATATAAATTTTTAGAATCTTCATAATCATTCCATTCCATAGATCATCTTTATATATATTATCTCATTGCATCTTCACTAATTTTGCAAATGTATGATGATAATTTGAAAAAAATAAAAAAAAAGGAAAAAAAAAAAGAAAAATAAGGTCCCTATCAATTTCATGAAAAAACACAAAGAAGTACAAAACGACACCAAACAAAAACGTGAGATACGATACTTAAAATAAATATACCCATTCCCACTTTTTTGGCACACAAATCTCTTGAAATCGAAAGTAAGACAGAACCTCCGAATCTGGACGAGAGTTGCAAAAAAAAAAAAAAAAAAAAAAAAAAGGATTTATAAACCACCTGTCAATAACATGAAGGATCAAAGAGATGATCAACAAATGACATGAAACACTCTTGCATTACTGAAACACTAGGTTTAGGTACATACAGATACACACATGCATCCAAGCACTGGTTTATGCGTCCTTATATAGCCCAATGGACTATGGTCTGGAGTGGAAAATGGCTCGCCTCCGCCAGAAGAAACTATTGAGGCAAACATCTGAGCAACAACAACAACTACGGGTGGAGCACACTTTGACAAGATAATCAGGATCATAACACCATACGTGTGTAATAGGGACTTAAAAACACAGACTGTGTTTGTTAACACGTCTTCTGCCGTCTCGTGTTTAGGTCTTTTTTGTGTTGTAACGTATAGCTGAATATAAACGAGGAATCCGTCTTTTACCGAACATTTTCTTAAACGTCTGACAGGTTGCTGATGTATTATTATGTATCTGAATTTCCGGCCATCGGTAACACATATACGGAACATGTTAGAAACACGAACAAAAATCAATATGCTCCTTTTTTGTTGTAGTTGTTGTTGTTGTTGCAGTTGTAGGTGTTGTTGCTGTTGATGTTGTTGATGTGTTTTCTTCTTGCTGTTGATGTTGCTATTGTTGTTGTTGTTTATTTTGTTATTGTTGCTGTTGTTGCTATTGTGCTAGGCTACACGTACTGAGTTAACTCTTTACCACGTTTGTTTGGTGTCGTGGTGTATTTGCTCGTCTACATTCCAATGTGTTCTTGATTCATCATGACTCTATTGTAATTTGAGGCCCATAAATAACTCACCAATAAGGGGATCATATTGTCGATCCCCACCTTGTTGGCCAGACTATTGGGATGCATCATGTTTTTTAGGGTAACGAGCGAAGCCGTGAGTTTGAAGGAATTGCTAATTATATTTCACTTGACCGTACCTATTCTATTTAAGTTGTTGCTCACGTGAGCAAGTTGGGAAACGTGTACAAGCCAATAATAGGACTGGAAATCATTTGGTGTAGCCAGGATGCACTTCCAGGATGTACTCTAACTGCTTGTATTCAAGCAATCATTTTTGCGAATATGATTGTTTTAGTAAATCTGTTATTTAGTGTGTAACTAATAGCACTCATATTACGCACGCAGGTAGCGGCAAAACGGAGGGTCCGTCACAAAGCCGGTTTAAGGCTACATCTATCCCACTGTAAAGTAGATTCGGACAGACCAGCGCAGGTGCACACATGTTATTAAATCAAATGAAAGCATGCTATCATTCAGCAACGTTTGTAACGTGTGATTCCTAGGACTGTGGTCAAGATAACGGGGTCACGTGCCTAAAAATAATAGTTTGTCTACTTTCTATTTTTATCAGTAAAAATGTTTATATTTTACTAATCTATGTCCACTATGAGACTTGCCTCACATTCCAGTGCAACTATGAGAACCAAAACCCCCAAAAAAATCCTCAATACGCTGTTGCATAAAATAATAACCAATGCTGCTTGATAGCAGAAAACATTTGTCAAGAATGAAGAACAAACTACAAGAAACTTCCACAATAATAACTAATATAATACATACATTGTATTTGTTAATTATTCTAAAATAGTATTTTAATTTATTGATGATTTCTCTTCAGTTATTATTACATCATCCTGTGTCATATTTCATTGTACAATTAGCTCATCAATATTTGCCTGACGAAATGAATAGATGACATCCTTGTGCTACACCAAATACGTACACACATGCAAATATTTAATTCTACTAATTATCGTTCATTTCAAATAATGTGTACATCATTATATTTGTTTTAAACTATTCAACGGTTCTCTTTTAAACGACGTCATGTCGAAGTGAATATTGTAATTGCCCGTTACGCTACTTTGCGGTAAGGGTTCTATTAAAACATCAACCTTTGACATGGTAGCTTTCCGAGTTTTAAAGAATTGTTATATTTGCTTATACACATTATGTTTTGTAATACATAATCATGTTACAAATAGGTTTTGGCAAATGCTGCGTTTGGCATATTGGTTACTGTGTACACATAACGTCTAAATGACCGATTCATTACTTACTATTACTTCACAACATTCGTAATTACGTCATAAATTTGTGGATGTTTTTATAGCATATATGCCTCTACTTCATATTGTGGTTTATAGTGTGTACGGGATCGGTCACCCGACTGGAATATCAAATGTGTTTAGTCTCCTGTTACGAAATGCTTAGGAATTTACAGTCGTTAATGCATGAATTTTTTTCCACACGAGAAACAGGCGAGCACACACATAATTGATTAGTTCAGTTCAGTTTAGTTCATCCCGTAACACATCAGGTCGTTGGGGCACACATTAAGACATGAAAATCCCACGCCAACCCTCTCTGTCTGTCGCCGCCTGACATATCTCACCGGGACGAAGGCCTGACCACTCAGTGATGTTGTCCACCCATCTGTTCCTTGGATGTCCTCGCCCTCTCTGTCCCGGTACGGATACAAATAGTATCGAGTTGGTAATTCCGTTGGACCTCACAACGTGCCCGCACCAGGCCTTTTTTCGTCTTTTGATAGCTGTGAACAGACTTTCAAAAGGACCAATAGCGTCTTCAACTCGCTGACGGATTTCTACGTTCGTGACACAATTTTTATATGCAACATTTGGGAGTTTTCTTTAGCACCTCATTTCCATTGCATATATCCTGCCCTGGATATCTGCTGTTATGGTCCATGTCTCGCAGGCATACATAAATATTGATAGCATCAAAGGGCGCATTAGTCTAACTTTTATGCCGAGGGCGAGGCGCTTGTCTTGCCATATAGGTTTCAGCCTAGTCAGCGCCGCTGTTGTTTGTGCTATTCTTGCAATGACCTCTGGCTTCGAACCCTCTTCATAATTGATAGGTATCCTAAAAAAAAAAAGACTCGATGAGCAATCGATCCAGATCTATGTAGCATAGTCTGGAGGCATCTGTTAAAATCTACTGAAGATCAGAGTGTTCTTCTATCACGAATGAAAGAAAATATACCTGAAATTGCGGAAAAATGATCTTTATGTAAAGTAAGATGCACTCTTCAGATATAGACTAGCTAGCAGGCGCGTTATCATGCTATACAATAGCTTGTATGATATTTATATATATTTTCTTGGGAGACATACAGACAATGCCAGGAATATCAATTAGCGGACAGAACATTAACAATCGACGATATGCTGACGGTATTGGATTGATAATCCAGAATGATACTGATTTACAGGACATGACAAACACGATAGTTAATCAAAGTGAGAACAAAGACCTATTTTGTAATAATAAGAAATCTGAGGTGATGGTAATGACTACGAAACTGGAATCTCCAAAATGGTGCGTCAAGGCGAAGGGGACCGAACTGAGACCAATTCTTAGTTTTTAGTCGACCTATAAGGGCAGATGCCCTGTTTAGGTCCCAGCTCTGGTTTGAGCTGGATGAAGCTGGGATAAGGATTTCCTGCTTAGCGAGATAGGTTTGGGCGAGCTCATCTCATAGACTCAAACATTAGAGCAACGTAGACCCGTAGCCTGTTAGGCACCATCTATGCAGATCTAATCAATCTAAATAACCATGGCCGGTGTTATGCAATGCCAAACAGTTACTCGCCTCTTATGATATACTCTTTGTGAGGCAGTGGTGCTATTTTTGTCCTTGTCATACACAATGACCCCAGCAGACCACCCGGTTTGAGACAAGAATATACGTTTAAATATGTATGAACAATCGAAGGAAGACTAATACCTGGTCTAGCACAGAATACTGATCAGACAACGTTGGTCAGGATCAGGTAAAATATACATGATCACGTACCTCACCTCGGCTTCCTCGTAGCTCTCCCTGAAAACTGGCTGTTTTTGTGGCAGCCTGGCTAATGGGGTTAGGGATCGAAGTGATCCCCGTAGTAGTGAACGACACGTGGATGAAGCCAAGCAGAGCACAACTGTCTGGAGGACCCCGGTCTACCATCATCAACATGATTTTGATGAGGAAATATAATGCTACTTTCCACTTAACGACTTTTTCAGGGCACACACAAGACTAAACATACTCATTGTGGGCATTAAAATTACCAACAACAACTTAGGGAAATACATTACATCAGATGGAAGGTACAATTACGGAATAAAACACATACTAGCCTATACAACATCGGACATCCAGAACATGAAATAAATATTGTACAACCAAACCTTGTATGTAGAGCTGAAAAAGAGAGTCCTTGTATGCTACATGAAACCAGTAATGGCATATGACAAATCATACACTATAGAGAAAAATTGTAGCATTCACAATAATGCATTTTTTTTTTGTTTACTTACAAATAGCATGTCGGAAATTGAAGAAATGGGAAATGTTGTTTAGCAGTCAATACAAACTTAAAACGTGCTTAAAGAAGGGTTAGCAGGACAACCGTAACCTTCCACATCTCCTTACACTTGAGGTAAGTGCAGCTAGGCATGGGGTTGCGGGCTTCACCTTGAAAAAATAAAAATACTGCATCAACCTCCGTCACAAGAAGCATCTAAATGTAGGTCAAAATTAATGGGATCCAAATTAATTCGTAACCAATATTAATGTTAAAAGTAAAATAATCCACAACCCTACCTGCCGTAGCGGTGTGAGGTGTTAGCAATCTCACATTTCAAAGGCTCTGGCTATATGACGACTGTAGCCATATCCTCTCCTCTCCTTTACTTTCCAGACTGAACCGGTACCCATTTAAGGCTGGGTCGACTCGGGCGCCTTTTGCGGTCGGAAAATAAACATTTCCGTCTCAGCTGTGGAATTAACCCAGGACCTCTTAGACGCGAAACCATATCGTTAACCACTTCGCTGCGCGTAAAATGATATTAATGTGAGCCAAACTAATTGCAAGTCAATATTAATGTGAGCTAATCTTAATGTAAGCCAATATAAATATAAGTCAATCTAAATGAAAGCCAATCTAAATATGAGCCAATCTAAATGTAAGCCAATCTAAATTTGAGCCAATCCAAATGTGAGCCAATCTAATTGTTTACCATTCTAAATGTAAGCCAATCTGACACATGATTGCTGGAAGGAAGCACACCACACTGCAGTTGTGATTTAAATAACACATGCGTGTGATACACATGAAACTCTATCGCCGAGGATAAACTATTATATACTTCTTTGTACTTAGTCACTGCGTCTTTGAGGTAGAAATTTACTTTCATAATTACAATCTCTAACAGTATTACATTTACCCATTTGCGTCTAGCTAGACAGGAGCACACATATATACAAAGTATTTAACAACTATTCTTCACAAACGAAGTGTAAATATTATTCTGAAAACCAAGCAATAAAGACAAAAAAAGGAGAAGGAATAATAGAACAAATAATAGCTACCCATCCCAAGCGAAGATGGTTTCCTCATTAGACTGCTGCTCGTATGTGTTCTCCTATGACTGTCAAGACCTATCCTCGAACGGCATACCCTGCCCCCATTCAGGGCACAAATGTGGAGTGTCCGGTGTGGAGTGTCGGCTGTGGGGGTGTCGGCTATGGAGTTGTCGTGCATTTGTTGTTTCCGGCAGCCCACTCTTATTAATCTTCCGGTTCACTCTCTGCGATCTGAGCACCTGCGGTGAAACTAGCGCGCGCCAGATGGTACGGTTTGTGCAAGCAACTCGCAAGAGGTGACATCAATATTGCAGCTTGTCCCTTTCACGAGGTCTTTGTAGCACTTATTCTGCCCCATAGATCTCACCAGGGTGAGCATCTAGCTATTGTGAACTGTCGGTAGAATATGTGTTCTGGTAAACGCTCCTTTGCAAGGTGAACAACATGTCATGTCCATCTCAAATGAGCTATAGTTAGACGACTGTTCATGTTCTTTGTAAAAGTGGCTTTGTGTGTCTCGTTTTGTTTCTTGGAGATGGTGACCATATTCTACATAAATGTTGAAATTGGAGACAATAAGTAAGTGGACTGTCCATCATTCAGCACCACAATTTGTCTTTGCCACACGCACAGCCGGAATTTCCCTTCCTCAAGTGATAACAAAATGGATGAGACGCCACTGCATAGTTCAAAAGTGTATTCAAGATGAGGTTTGTCAATGGGCAGGTGAAACATGCTATTTGTGATGAAGAGGTCATGAAAGGCACTTACGAACATCAGTTGTTGGCCATTATTGTTGCCCTTGCTATTGTCGGGTGACACAAGTATACTGCCTACCCCCCCCCCCCCCACTCCATCACCCTCAGTAAGGGTGAGTCAGAACCCAATCTGACATTGACATCTCCAGGGATTTTGAACTTGTCGGACCGGAAAGGGGAGGTGGGAGGAGGGGGGTGGGGGATGCTGGAGGTGCGAATTTTGCAGAAAGACACCTTTGCCACCTAACAGTTGGTCATTATTGGGACATATACACTGTTCAACGTTCCACGAACACGACCCAATGAGAGCCGACGAGACATTAGCTTGTCATTGAGGAGCACAGCAAACTCTCGGACAGGGCGAGATCATACCGTGAATCCAAGACCAGACTCACGGTTTTCAACTTCGACACTGCCACACAACACGCGCATATTCATATTTTTTTAAACAAATTAATTTAAAAAATAAACTGTTTGTATACTATCCTTCAATCAGTATAACACGTTAAGTTGAGTTTTAAAGTCGATGATCCTAATTTCAATCTGCTACACAGGTAATCGACCGTACGCTATTGATCACTTTAAATAGTAAATGTAGTGTTTCTAGTTACGGAAAGTAGACATTAACACCTCGTATTCGTGACGTCCTTGAATTTCCTTCCAGTATATGTCCTAAAGTCAAGGTACTCCCATAACAAACCCCGCTTCGATGGAGAAATGAAAACAATCTTTCATTCTTGCCCTAATTCTTTGATAAGTGGTGTGACCAGATTCTGCCTTAACTGGTTTTGATTCAGTAAAAATATGTCAGATATCAGTTACATTAGGGTATACTGGAATGTACGATGAAAGCGATGCATATATAATTAAGGTTATTGTAAGAGATGCCGTAGGAATTGTTTTGTAACATCCGTTCATTGAGTGCTAATTGTGGTAGAATGTAAATTCTGATGGACCGAGAGACTTCGGAAGACACAAAGCAAGAGTTAACATCGAAAAGTAGTTGCACGCAAAGACATCAATTATCCTTGAGTTTTTTTGCACTACACATTGCTCTTGATAATGAAATAACCACATTGATCGGTGGTTTTTTGTTTTTAAAAAGGAGCAGTCATTGCGCCTTTTCGCCTTTTACATTTGTATGCTAGGTGGAGTGCAGGAAAGGAGGGGGGGGGGGGGTGGGGGTGTATTTACTTGGCTCGTGAGAAAAGGTAGCTAATCTATGCAGCCGCACCGCAGTTTTCACGAATTTATTTTGTTATCTTCCGTTCTCTAGAAAAACGACTAGACTAACGGGATTGAATCCTTTTTCCCCCGCGAACAGGACTTTATCCTAGTCGACGTGCCACTCGCTTGTCTCATGACATATATTAATGACTATGTTAATATATTATTGTTTGAAGGTCTTTATACATGTCTACACTTTTAAAATGTCAAATTCATTCTTGTGTTCTTCTGATCGCGATTTTATTGAGGGTAATTTAGCAACAACATATTGTAGAACTTATTATTACATAAACCACAGTTCGACAACACATCTCACATACTATTGCGGAGCCTATTATTTATAAGAGACAAGCTAATGTTGTTGTAAAGATATAAAGTTCAGTTCAAGTGTCTTCTTCAACATTAACGGCTGATGCAACATATCCCCAACATCGAATGTCTCTGCGGCAAAAGAAGGTGCAAGACTACCACAAACATATACTAGTATGACGTACGAAGAGTCAAAACCGCTTATAAAAGCCAGATACATGACCAAATGGGAAACTAAACATACCGGCTACACCAAAAACGATGCATATTACCAGTTGAACAGAAGAGAGCAGGTCGTTGTCTTCAGACTTCGCACTGGCCACAATAGACTGAGGTACCACCTATTCAACAAATTGAAGATAGGTGGTACCGACGAATGCCCGTGTGGTACCGAGAAAATGACCGCTGAACATCTGCTGCAGAACTGCCCGACATACGAGGATCAGAGAGAGCAGATGTGGCCATCATAAGTGGAACCACAAGAGAAGCTCAATGGCAGTGTCGACAGCCTCAGGATGACCGCCGCTTTTTTCGAAAAAATAATGGTTACTGTCTGACTGCGTACGCAGAAGAAGAAGAAGAAGAATGTCTCTGCACTGATAAAATAAACTAGAAGTCTTTGCCAACTCCATCTGGACTAGGTATCCTCTCAACAGCAACTTCCAGCAAGAAATTGTCTCATTCTATTGGTCAAAAATGTATTAACTTGCAGACTGATTGTGTGTCCACTCCACGCGGAATTCCAACTATCTCGAAAACGACAGCCTCGGGATGACCGCCGCTTTTTTCGAAAAAATACAGATTGACGTCTGACAGCGTACGAAGAAGAAGAAGAAGAAGAAGAAGAAGAAGAAAACGTCCATATCAATGGTATTTTATATACGCGAGATTCGTCCCATTTTATTGTGTTTATTCCCATTTCAAATGCATATATTCTCTTGTTCGTTAGTTTGATAATTGTTGACTTATAGTTGTCATACACAATGACCAGCACACATAACACGAGATCAAACAGTGCCTTTCATTCCTCAGGTTTGGCTGTCTCTGACCAAGGATGTCTGACAACCCTCATTTGGACAAACATAGCGAACACTCCAGCATTCGCTGAGGCAGATTTCCCAATCGATGCACTAGAAGTTCAATATCTGACAGCTGGGATGCCACATACAACTTTTACTCGAGTCACTGGTTGGATCACAGCGTTAATCACTATAGAGAGATGTTTGTGTATAGCGGCTTCCTTGAAGGTTTCTAGTCAATGTTCAACAGCTTTCTAAGACACTTCTTCTTGAATGCATATATTTTTTTGAATGCATATATTTTCTTGAATGCATATATTTTTTTTACCAATGTCTTAGTTATTCTCAAGCATTCACATTGAAATGTGAGTATTGGTAATACGTTGGAGTTGAACAGCCTGAGCTTTGTGTCCACGCTTGGTGCATGCAAAGTTATACGATATGCAGAACACGTGATGGTGATGAAACACCACATATTACAACACAGCGCAGCGGGATGGGTGGTTTATCGGTATGGAACCACTTTTCCCAGAAGCAGACGTGTTCACATCTGATTAAGGAACTCTGCTATGATCATTCTAAGTCACAATAACAAATATAGTCTGATCATCGGGGGGAGACTGCCGGCTATATATGTATATGTATATGTATATATATATATATATATATATATATATATATTCTTATTTTTATACATATATACATATGTGTGTGTATGTGTCCCTAGACACATTAAAAAGGCTGCAATAATAGTTTACAAACAAGACTTGTTTTAGAACATCTGAACACCATGCAAAAGTAGTGTAACACATTTAAATGCATTGATTTGTAACTCACAATGTTTCAAAAACAAAAATCAGAAATACACACAAAGGCATGTGTCCAAGAAATAGTCAGATATATTCTTCAAGGTTTGTCGATAAATATTTGTGATCATTTTAGAGAAATAGTAACTGCCCATGCAAGCGTTGTACTGGCTCGTGTATATAGTACATACATATGCATATTTGAAGAATAAATTGTTAACTAGTAATTGTAAATACATATCAATGACAAAACAGTATATATTGTTATGTAGGACGTTGTGACAAAATGACAATTCAAATTGTTGTTGTTGAAATATTCGAAATCTACTTGAAAACACAATTGCAAGTGAGAAAATGATTGACAGCATTTTTTGGCAAAACATGATAACGAATACGCTTTGTGAGCCCGGGACTTACTAAGTTTCGAATTACGCAGGTTCATTATTTCTAGATGTCCACATGTTGGCTTATTGTAGTAACACTTTATAATAATAATAATAGTGATAATAATAATAATAATTGCCCATCCACGCGAAGATCGCGATATCACAAGGTGTATGCTTTGCGATGTGGTCACATACTTGTATGGCTTTACAGACTAATCCTGACACGATATACGTTGTCACACTTTGGGCACTCGTATGAGAAGTGGGCTGAGTAGACGTCGAGTGTTCTGATATTTCAAACAGCCCGCCTGCTCTGAATCCTCCCCTCAATCTCTCTTTGATGATGTTACGCTCTGCGATCAGGGCACTAATAGTGAGGCTAACGTGTCAGATTGAACGGTGTTGTGCAAGCAACTCCCATCGTGATGTGGCATCAACATTAAAACACTTTCAATGAGTCTATATTGTTTCGTCAGCCATCCTAATGAGCGGCTTCCTGTTCTGAGCTCACCGTATAACTGCTCCATGTAAATGCGCTCATCGAGTATGCAAATACATATCCCTCCTGTCCATCTAACCATGGCGTTTTGTAGAACTCAACAAGTTTTCCTTCTAAGAATTTAAGAGTTAGACAATTTGTCCTGCCACCTGATCCTGAGCAGCCTATACATACATCTCAAGTGAGCAATACTTAGATGTTTCTCGTGTCTGTGATACACTGCCCATGCTTGGGTGAAGAAGGATGTTAGTTTCCCATCTCAAAAAGACAAAACTTAGATGTCTCTCGTGTCTGCGAAACACTGCCCATGTCTCGATGAAGAAGTATATTATTGGCCCATCTCAAGTCAGCAATACTTAGATGCCTCTCGTGTCTGCGATACAATTTCCATGTTTTGGTGAAGAAGTTTAAGTTGGATGACCAACGAAAACGAATACTAATTCCACAGCAAGCCGGCTTTAGACAGCACAGATCCACTGAGGACCAGGTCATCCTCATAGCCCAGGAGATAGAAGATGCCTACCAGGCACAGAAACACACAGTAGCTGTTTGGGTGGATCTGGAAAAGGCATTTGACAAAGTCTGGAAGGATGGACTTAGAGTCAAGCTAAGAAGAAGTGATGTTTGTGGGAAGATGTACAAGTGGATCAACCACTACCTCAAACAAAGAACGGCCAGAGTCCAAGTACAAGGGCAGATGAGCAAAAAGGTGACACTCGAGCAGGGAGTACCCCAAGGGGGAGTACTGTCACCCACACTCTTCCTGGTATATATAAACGATATTACAGAGAATATACCAAGAAGAGTCCATAGCTCAATGTTTGCAGACGATCTGGCTATGTGGACCTCTGAAAAGAATCTCACCATAGCAAGAAATCGGATGCAAACGGCCCTAACATCGCTGGAAGAGTGGGCGAACTCATGGCTGGTCAAAATAAACGAGGAAAAAACCACGTGCACAATATTATCGCTCTCATTAAAACCCCAAAGTACCAAATTAAGCCTAAATGGCAAAATCCTGCAGCCAAACGACAACCCAACCTATCTGGGAGTCACATTTGATCGGCGCAGGACATGGAAAAGTCAGATTGAGAGAAACCGAATGAAAGCCAGAGAAAGAATGGCGATCATGAGGAAACTTGCTGGCACAAGCTGGGGAGCAGACGAAGGCATACTAAAGAAACTGTACACTGGAAGAGTGAGACCAGTTCTCGAGTATGGCATCGCGGCATGGACAACAGCAGCGAAGGCGAACTTCGATAAAGTTAACAAACTTCAAAACCAAGCCATGAGAATCATAACTGGTGGCATGAAGTCAACGCCAATTGTAGAACTTGAAAAGATTACAAAACTGCAATCCATGACCGACAGAAGAGACTGCAGAGCCCAGCTGCAGTCAGAGAAACTCCGAAGACTGACGGACCATCCAATGTACCAGAGGCTAAACAATTTGGGAACTGGGAAACTAAAGCGGAGAAACTTTGCAGAAATAGCCAAAGCAAAGATGCACGAAGATCCCATAAACGCACTAACAACACCAAAACCCATCACTACTGTACGAAAACCTACTTGGAGGCAGGATATATTTCCAGAGGTGGTAGAAAATATACCAGGTATTGCAAACAAAAACTGCCAGACCGAAAAAGAAAGGAGAGACACTACCTTAAGCTTCATAACGAAAAGCTACCCAAGCATGGACAGGACCCATGCATACACCGACGGTTCTGTAACAAACACTACACAGAACGGAGGGGCAGGAGCATTCCTGAACCTACCAAATGGCAGAAAAATAACACTGTCATTCGCTACTGGTAAGTACACGAGCAATTTCAGAGCAGAGGCAGAGGCACTAAGGGCGGCAGTGGAAGAAATGGTAACACACAGTGAAAATGAGAGCCATATAGTCCTGCTGACAGATGCTCTCGAAGTAGTCACAGCGCTAAAAAGCCAGAAAAACACTGAGCTTAATGACTTAAGAGCAGCACTCTGCAAACTGTGCCAACAGTCCGCACCAAAAAGGGTAGTGGTACAGTGGGTTCCGTCACACTGCAATATCCAAGGCAACGAGGAGGCAGACAGACTGGCAAAAGAAGGTGCAAGGCTACCACAAATAGATACCAGTATGACGTACGAAGAGTCAAAACGGCTTATCAAAGCCAGGTACATGTCCAAATGGGAAACCGAACATACTGGTTACACCAAAAACGATGCCTATTACCAGTTGAACCGAAGAGAGCAGGTCGTTGTCTTCAGACTTCGCACTGGCCACAACAGACTGAGGTACCACCTCTTCAACAAATTGAAGATAGGGTGTACCGACGAATGCCCGTGCGGTACTGGTAAAATGACCACTGAACATCTGCTGCAGAACTGCCCGACATACGAGGATCAGAGAGAGCAGATGTGGCCATTGCCAGTGGAACTGCAAGACAAGCTCTATGGTAGTGGCGAGAGTCTCAGGATGACCGCCGCTTTTTTCGAGAAAATATTGGTTACTGTCTGACTGTGTACGCAGAAGAAGAAGAAGAAGATGACCAACGCAAGCGATGATCACGACATCTTCAGACGGTTTTTCCTTGATGATGTAGCCTACGCTGTATTATGAGTAGAGTGAGGAAAGAACTGAGTTAATTATCAATCTTGCTTTATGTTCCCTATTCCTTCATAATGAACACGCAATATACTGAATAGAAGTAATGACATTACATAAATTCACACATGCATGTACTAGATACCAAGCCCGTTTACAGCTTCACGGAGATTTTGCAATTGTGGAATATTGTGTATTAACCATTTACACTCTAGTCTAACTAATTAGATTCTTGAATAAATACACGCATGTAATCATGTGGGTCGGACTGTAAAGGATTAATACAAATATAATCAGTTAGACCAGACTGTATAGGATAAAGACAACACGTATCAATTCGACCGGACTCAAACGGGTTAAAGCACGTCTGCTGAATTATGCTGGGCTTTAAAGAAAAACCCATCTGATTAATTAGACCAGGCTCGAAAGAGATAAGCAACATCCATTCAACTAGGCCGGACTCTATATATTCAATTAAGGTGGGCTAAGAAGGGTTAAACCACATCGATTCAATTAGACCGGGCTCTAAAGGGTTAATACATATCTATTCAATTAGGCCGGACTATAAAGGGTTAAGACACATGTATTCAATTAGGCCAGACTCTAAAGGATTAGGACACATATATTAAATTAGCATGGACTTTAAAGTGTTCAGACACATCTATTCAATTAGCCTTGACTATTAAGGGTTAAGAAACATATATTCAATTCGCCTGGATTACACCGGGTTAAAACACATATGAGGAATTCGGTTGGACTCTTACGGCTTGTGGCAAAACTAATCAATTAACTCAGACTATAAAGGGTTACGACAACACGTATCAATTAAGCCTGACTCTAAATTGTTAAGACACATTTGATAAATTAGGCCGACTCTAAAGGATAAATCCATCTGATGATTTAGGCCGAACTCTAAAAGGATAATGTACGTCTAATCAATTAGCCTGGATTGCAAAAGATTAAGACAAAACTTACCAATTAGGCCAGACTCTAAAGGATTACGACACATATGATGAATTACACCATACTCTAAAAGGTTTAGACACAACTTATAAATTATGCCGGGCTGTGAAGGGATTACAACACATTTGATGAACTAGGCCAGATTCTAAAGTGTTAAGAAGTAAATAATCAATTAGCTCAGAATTTTAAGGGTTTAAGACGCAACTGATGAATTATACCATTCTCTGAAAAGTTAAGACACACCTTATACATTAGGCCATATTCTAAAGGGTCAATCGTTGTTATTGTAATTCTTACTTGACAAAATTCGGTACAGTCCCTTCAAACATCCACAAAACCAACGAACCTGTACACCCCTTTCGCGACCCCACCACCCTCCCCTGCCCAATGTCAAAACCATATCACGGACTCGAACAAATGAACACGAACAAAGGCACGCGTGATTCAAAGCTTCTCAAAAACAACATAGACACAGGCTTTTTTCACATGTTTGTTTCCATGGTGATTATAAGGCCTAATTTTGAATGAGCAATAGTTGCGAATCTGTGCTCACGTCTCGGCATACTGTGGCCGTGTTTTAAAAAAAATGTGTTCTACAGTCCATTTGATAGGTTTTAACTAGCATCCAGTGTGGTCTACATATGTGCAGATATGATTTATTATGATTTGGTTGTTCGCTCTCACGAAGAATCCAGTAGGGCATGCCCCGTCCTGCACTCTTTCCGTCTTGCATACGTCACATCTTGCACACGTCACGTCCTTGTCAGCAGACTTAATAATCTAGTCACAAGGTGGCATCAACGTATGTTGTCTACAGCATATTCTCATTAGTTTGATCTCCTATAACCCCACTTGTTGCGCTTCTAAAACAGTTTTGAAAACAAGTAAAATCATCTCCACATTCGATAGGATTCTAAGCTGAGTATACAAACCATATTTTATTGAGTCTTCTATTATACCGAGGTTACAATTTCCAGGATTAAGGTTAGTGCAGTCAGTAATGAAGTGTCAGAGGCTCCAGAGATATATGATTCATCTTGCCATGATAATGTTTGTTTGACAATGTCTGCGTCAATATGATGAGCTGGGCATAAGCTGTAGCGTTCAGCGACCCAAAGTGACTGCTAGTATCAGGGTCAGGGATCGATAGCTGTCAAGACATTTTTCCATCTCCATGCTGTGATCCTGGATAGATGGCTGCAACTGGGTATACTAAGATGAAGGGATCAAAGAAAGAAGACTAATATGATACTCAAAACAATGTTATTCTGAAGCAGGATATATCGGACCGAAAGGTGCTTATGTCGCAGTCAAGATGTAAACTACGACACACCGCATTCAGTTCTCAGGACTACATCTTACTACTTGCAAAACCGTTTCATGGCTTGGTAGTGGGAGTAGCGAGTGAAGATGAACAAGAAGAAGAGGAAGAAGAAGTTTGACAACGTCGGTGGTAAAGCAGGGAAAGTACATATTTCGAACACCCGAAACTAACTGTTTGAATAATCATGCACATACATTATTGTATTTGTCTCTTTTCTTAGTAATTATCACACAGTATGCTCTTATTAGTTAAATATGCGTATTTGTGTTGATCTTTGTCCATGACGATAACATGTGTATCGTAATGTAGGTTACAAATGGTTTTGCCAACGCGAAGTTGCTCTTATTATTTGTGTCCTTTTCAACATCTGGTGTTAGGAACTGCAGCAACATTTCTAAATAAAATCGCTGGTTCAAACAGAGAGTGGACATGTACATTAGCATTGTTTGTTTAAAAGTCACATAACATACATTGGCGTAGGGGATATATTGTTAGAGCCTTCATTGGACTCAGCCACAGCTTATGTGAGGTGTGGTTGCGAGTATCCGTCAATCTCTAAGGTTCAACACACTACTACTATGTCGTCTCAAATACCCATAATTCATGTTCGACCAGTTTGATTTCAATCTTTCGTCGATTAGAGATTTATAAATCATCAATTTTAGTTTTCATATCGAATCTGCATTTAGTTATTGCTTAAAAGATGCACAGTATATGAATAGATAGTATATGTTAGAGGAGCGAGTGGCCGAATGGTTTCGAGATCTGCCTGCCAACAAGGACGGCAGCGGTTAGGATCTCCGGTATGTGGTTTATTGTTTGTCTGTTGGAGGTGAAATAAACAAGCATATTCAGCACACGACGTGGCGACATCAGTGGCGAAACGGCCCGTAGTCATTAGCCTTCAAAAACCCCTAGACTTCCCCATCAATGGGAACAAATGTATGACAGTTTCTTTTTTGTTTTTTCTTAGCATCTGGATACAGTACCTTTAATCCACACTATGATTGATTGTGAAACCAGAATCCTCACAGATAATCGTATGCAACGATCACATACAACTCCCAGACTTTGCATACAAAACCATGCCGTGCATACATGACTAGCATGTTTGGTTATAAAACACACCGGACGGAATCAAATCAACAAACACCACTTAGCCCGTGCAATGAACAATTTCACAATAAAGCTTCCAAATCAGAAGGGGCTGACATTCAGTGATTTTAGATCAGATAAGGTCAGGTCAAATCTAAAATGGTCAAATTACTTAGATCAAATTATGTAAAGTCAAATAGAACCAAATCAAGTCAGATTAAGCCAAGTCACGTTATAGCAAGTCATTTAAGATAAGGTAAATTCTCACAAATCACATATATAATTCACACATTATTTAAATCACGTGGTGAAGAACAATGTAGTGTTAATTGATGTGGACTTGTTAACCTTTACAAAAACCCATCTATCGAATTCATGGCATTTTACTTTACTGTTGAGTTGCTTTTCGTGAGCCACATTACGACATTGTTATAGGGATACATCGGTGAGCTGTACTCGTCACAACAAAGTGACGTTGTTTTAAAAATGTCATGAACAGATTTGACCATTTCATATACTTTGAGCCAGTTGGGGTTTGGATGATGTCATCGGCACGTATTTATTTCTGCATGGCTTTTTAGGTTTATCTTATAACAATAATTAGTTTTAATTTAGTAGTTTGTACAGCTTTATTCGATATTCTACAATAGATGTATTGATTACATGCAATATATTGAAATATATACGTTTAATAAAAACTTAAAATCGGGTTGATCTTGGCATATCTTTTTATTTGATTACAATCGTGCCAGGAAATGTGGACGTTCAGTAGTGACATTGGTTAAGTGGTATTAATCAATAAATCAACTACTAAGATATATTTTGTGCAAAAATACGCCAGAGGTACACGAAATACTTTACATTTAGTTGAAAGCAACTTAATCATTGCAATCAATTCTCTCCAGGGAACTCTTTGCTTGTACCGATATATAATACATATGTTACATATCATTTAATTCAACCGTCGTCTTACAAAGAAATATGATGCTACAACTTGTATTTCTGGAATCTTCCAGAAGGCCTATCGTTTCGTACTTTTAAAGATGTGTTTCAATGCAATGTAACTAAAAACATATAATTCATCAGTACCATTACTCTACTCTGTAGATACTTGGCTCTTTAGCTCCAATTACAGAAGAGATGTCGAAACACAGATCTTATTTACTGCTCATTTTATAATAAATACAAATATTCGAAGCAGAATTAATAGACTCAAGGACTATGCAAATTCCAACAATTACTAGAAGCATATTCTTTTGCTCTCCATCAATAGAAAGATCTGGCTCGAATAACACGCCAATGAACAAGATACTCATGGGGGTGAAACATATGATAAAGAGAGTGGAAATCATGACAACCATTTTGGCCACCTTCTGGTTACGATTGGTAGTACCAGCTTTTACTGTACTTGTAGATTTTATTTGCCATTCTTTGCTTTTGTGCAGCTCAAAAACCAAAATGATGGTGCAAATAATGATGACCATAAAAGCAGGAAAAGGAATTAGGATATTATTGGTAGCAAAAGATACTGTTTCCACTTCCTCTCGGTTCTCTGTAGAAACAAGGCCTAAGAGAGTTTTGTTTTTTGCAGGGAAAAATGTACAGCCCAACCTGTAGACGACGTACATGGGGGATATCGCTGATATAAGGATGATGAAGATCGCAATGATGATAACTAGCACTCGCTTCGGAGGGAGTGACGAGATTTTTTACCTGAAAAAGAAAAAATAACAGAAAAAATTGTGCCATTGTAAAGATATAGAAACAGGTAATTAAATTGTTGTTTAACTGTTTAAAACGTGTTCTAACACGTTACCTTTATTTAAAGCAGTATTAAAGGTACAGTTTTACAGTTAACTGGGCAACATACATGCACATCGTCTAATCACGAATAAGCTGAAGAACATGTAAACAAAAAAATACTGTGAAATAAAATATAAGTTTCAAAAAAACTAATGTGTCAATGTGCGTTTTCGAAAATTTACAAATTAAAGTTAATAAAAATCGCAAAAGAAAAACAATATTAACTAACAAATAAATATTGAGTCACACTCTTGATAAGTATCAGATACAAATAATCGCTGAAAGGTAAAAAAAAGTTAATAAAGACATGTGACCCTCAAAACTAAAGACAGCAGAGACAGTGGAAACGAAATATTTAGCAAAAAACAATTATTTTCATATTAAAACGATTTAAAATGATTGAGAGCAGCACTCGTCAAAATAATGAATCGGAGCATAGATTCTAATCAAATATTCGTCCAGCTCTGCTGTACTTCTTCTTCTTCTTCTGCGTACACAGTCAGACAGTAACCATTATTTTTTCGAAAAAAGCGGCGGTCATCCTGAGACTCTCGCCACTACCATAGAGCTTGTCTTACAGTTCCACTGGCAATGGCCACATCTGCTCTCTCTGATCCCCGTATGTCGGGCAGTTCTGCAGCAGATGTTCAGTGGTCATTTTACCAGTACCGCACGGGCATTCGTCGGTACACCCTATCTTCAATTTGTTGAATAGGTGGTACCTCAGTCTATTGTGGCCAGTGCGAAGTCTGAAGACAACGACCTGCTCTCTTCGGTTCAACTGGTAATAGGCATCGTTTTTGGTGTAACCAGTATGTTCGGTTTCCCATTTGGACATGTACCTGGCTTTGATAAGCCGTTTTGACTCTTCGTACGTCATACTGGTATCTATTTGTGGTAGCCTTGCACCTTCTTTTGCCAGTCTGTCTGCCTCCTCGTTGCCTTGGATGTTGCAGTGTGACGGAACCCACTGTACCACTACCCTTTTTGGTGCGGACTGTTGGCACAGTTTGCAGAGTGCTGCTCTTAAGTCATTAAGCTCAGTGTTTTTCTGGCTTTTTAGCGCTGTGACTACTTCGAGAGCATCTGTCAGCAGGACTATATGGCTCTCATTTTCACTGTGTGTTACCATTTCTTCCACTGCCGCCCTCAGTGCCTCTGCCTCTGCTCTGAAATTGCTCGTGTACTTACCAGTAGCGAATGACAGTGTTATTTTTCTGCCATTTGGTAGGTTCAGGAATGCTCCTGCCTCTCCGTTCTGTGTAGTGTTTGTTACAGAACCGTCGGTGTATGCATGGGTCCAGTCCATGCTTGGGTAGCTTTTCGTTATGAAGCTTAAGGTAGTGTCTCTCCTTTCTTTTTCGGTCTGGCAGTTTTTGTTTGCAATACCTGGTATATTTTCTACCACCTCTGGAAATATATCCTGCCTCCAAGTAGGTTTTCGAACAGTAGTGATGGGTTTTGGTGTTGTTAGTGCGTTTATGGGATCTTCGTGCATCTTTGCTTTGGCTATTTCTGCAAAGTTTCTCCGCTTTAGTTTCCCAGTTCCCAAATTGTTTAGCCTCTGGTACATTGGATGGTCCGTCAGTCTTCGGAGTTTCTCTGACTGCAGCTGGGCTCTGCAGTCTCTTCTGTCGGTCATGGATTGCAGTTTTGTAATCTTTTCAAGTTCTACAATTGGCGTTGACTTCATGCCACCAGTTATGATTCTCATGGCTTGGTTTTGAAGTTTGTTAACTTTATCGAAGTTCGCCTTCGCTGCTGTTGTCCATGCCGCGATGCCATACTCGAGAACTGGTCTCACTCTTCCAGTGTACAGTTTCTTTAGTATGCCTTCGTCTGCTCCCCAGCTTGTGCCAGCAAGTTTCCTCATGATCGCCATTCTTTCTCTGGCTTTCATTCGGTTTCTCTCAATCTGACTTTTCCATGTCATGCGCCGATCAAATGTGACTCCCAGATAGGTTGGGTTGTCGTTTGGCTGCAGGATTTTGCCATTTAGGCTTAATTTGGTACTTTGGGGTTTTAATGAGAGCGAGAATATTGTGCACGTGGTTTTCTCCTCGTTTATTTTGACCAGCCATGAGTTCGCCCACTCTTCCAGCGATGTTAGGGCCGTTTGCATCCGATTTCTTGCTATGGTGAGATTCTTTTCAGAGGTCCACATAGCCAGATCGTCTGCAAACATTGAGCTATGGACTCTTCTTGGTATATTCTCTGTAATATCGTTTATATATACCAGGAAGAGTGTGGGTGACAGTACTCCCCCTTGGGGTACTCCCTGCTCGAGTGTCACCTTTTTGCTCATCTGCCCTTGTACTTGGACTCTGGCCGTTCTTTGTTTGAGGTAGTGGTTGATCCACTTGTACATCTTCCCACAAACATCACTTCTTCTTAGCTTGACTCTAAGTCCATCCTTCCAGACTTTGTCAAATGCCTTTTCCAGATCCACCCAAACAGCTACTGTGTGTTTCTGTGCCTGGTAGGCATCTTCTATCTCCTGGGCTATGAGGATGACCTGGTCCTCAGTGGATCTGTGCTGTCTAAAGCCGGCTTGCTGTGGAATTAGTATTCGTTTTTCTTCCAGATGCCACATCAGTCTGGTGTTTATCATCCGTTCCATCAGCTTGCCGACACAGCTCAGTAGGCTTATGGGCCTGTATCCATTCGGATCTGTTTTGTCCTTTCCTGTTTTTGGTACTGGTACCAGTATTGCATCTTTCCATGCCTGGGGTACAATACCCCTTTTCCAGCTTTGGTTCAGGACTGATAGTAGTTTTTCCTTCGCTGTTTGGCCCAGCCCCATCAGCATTTCGTTTGTTATCCCGTCTTTTCTGGGAGATTTCCTTCTCTTTAGTGTTCTCATAGCCTCTTCCATTTCGCGCATTGTTAGTTTGGCCATCATGTGCTCTTCAGCAGCCGTATTTATGTTTTCGTGCCCCTTTAGCTCTTCGCTAATGTCTGTATGCTTATCTGCAGGGACCTCGATGTGGTTTGCTCTGGCATAGTGATCGACAAAGGCGTTTGCGGCTTTCTTACCTGTGATCAAGTTCTCGCCTTGCTTGATAGTAATTTGTTTATTTGACGGGGTTTCGTCGTTCATGGCTCTGACTAGCTTCCATAGCTTGTTCCCTTCTTTGTCCAGGTTTAAACTTTCCGTTTTATTTTTCCAACTTTCTCTTGCTGTTTGCTTGAGAGTGTGTTTGTACTTCGCCGCGGCGGCTTTGAGGGCGATGTTTGCCTCCACGGATTTTTCTCGTTCTGCCATGTTCCTCGCATTTGTTACTGCATCTTCCACTTTCTGTAACTCATCATTCCAGTAGGGCTTATAGTTTTTCCTAGCTCCTCTTGGGATGGTTTCAGTGGCGGCTTGCATTATTGCCTTGCTTAGGCTCTCTACCATGGGCTTCATTTTGGTGTTTCGTGTGTTGATGGTTTCACACAGCCCATCTGTCAGGATTGCAAATCTGTCCCAGTCGGCTCGTTTGTAATTCCAACGTGGGAGCGGTTTTGTTTCCTGTGGGCCTACTTCCATGTCAATGGTTAGCCTGATCGGCCTGTGGTCGCTACCTGCCAGTTGGTTTAGCACCTGGCGGTCTATTTTATAGTGTATGTCCTGTGTGGAGAAGGCCAAATCTGGAGTCGAGGTGGTATGCCATGTTCTTGAATAGAAGCTAGGGCTATCCTCCGGCCTATTGATTAGGGAGAGATTTGCATCTATCTCCCAATCTTCCACTTCGTCACCTCTACTGTCTGTGTCAGAGTATCCCCATCTCTCCGAGTGGCTGTTGAAATCTCCAACTACTATGCAGTTGGAGTCTCTGACCTCCATACTCGAGAGCGATAGGTCTCTGTTTGGTGGTCCGTACAGATTGAAAATGCGGAGTTTCGTCTCTAGAGCCATTATGTCAACTCCTACAATTTCTGCTTGTCCGGTGTGATTGACAGGTACCGCGCTACTCGGTATGCTGTTTCTGGTCAGTATCAGGACCCCTCCTTTGTGACCTTCTCTATCTAGACGGAAGGTCTGGTATCCTCTGATTGAGAATTTATGGTTATTGTTGAGGTGCGTTTCCTGGATACATGCCACGTCAATCTTACCTTCATGCAGGTGGTGTGTTAGGGAAAGTTTTTTGTTAATGACTCCCTCCGCATTCCACTGTAGTATCCTGAGGGTCTTGAAGTTTTGGCCAATAGACGTTACCCCATAGCCATGTGCCTTGACTCCACGACACATGGGTGGGTGACCACCAGTAGTCAAGGGTGGGCCCCTTTCGAGGCGTGAGGCCCGGCGCTATCGCTGCCTGGCGGGTCTCCTCAGGATGAGCGCCATACGTTTTTCGAATAGGTTGTGCTGCCATCATACTGTGATTTACGTTGCACTGTTTTGTTAGGCTTGCGGCCCCGTGCATCCGATTTCAACAGGCGTTTCTGTAGGGATGCCCTCCTTAGCCTTTGGCTGTCCCCAGCCTATCTGCAAGGCAGCAGTTGTTTACGATCAGAGTTTTCTCTCCTATGGAAGTTGTCTTTCCAGACTATCGAGTCTTCACTACTCGTGTCTATAGGGTGCAATGATGGTATGTGATATATGAGATGGACTGGTTTACCCGGAAGAGAGGCAGTCCAGTGTGTCTGTATCCCAGGATCGTCACGTCCTGCCAGAAACGTAGCATTTGCATGTGAGTGGGGTATCTCTTTTTCCCTTTATTTTCTTGGCTTCTATGCAGGGATGGTACGCCTAGCATTCCCCGCCACCTGGGGTGTTGACACAGTGGGGCAGGTGTGCAATGTCCGCTGGTCTGCATCTCTTCTGCGTCCAGCATGATAGTTATGGCTGATAACGTACAGAGGTAGATATCGTCCTCTCCGGAATCGAACCCTGATTCCCCGTTACCCGTTACAAACATGGTAGGCATGTCACGTACCATCGACATTTGATAGGGCAGACATTTGAAAGATGCGTCGCCGGCACATGAGGCCATGCGATCAGCACAAAGTTATCCAGAGTCACCAGTGGGGACGCCGCAACCCCGCGAGGGGAAACGACGATTGGTTTTGAACTAATAAAAGCGCTCTTTCCGCGAGGGTCGGAGCTTGGTAAGCATGTATTAGCTCTAGAATTGCCACAGTTATCCAAGTAGGATCGTGTCATCTAAGGAACCTCGACTGATTTAATGAGCCATTCGCGGTTTCACCGTGAGACAGTGTGAACTTAGACATGCATGGCTTAATCTTTGAGACAAGCATATGACTACTGGCAGGATCAACCAGATATCTGTCGGAGACGTACGTACTGCGCACACCGGTCGGCGGAGGAAGGGTGTGTAAAAAGCCTCACTGGGACGGCCGCAGGGACCGACTGACGGGACGGACGGACGGTTGTTCCACCCGTCCCTCACTCCGTCGACCTAGGACCGCCTGACAGGGGCCTCCCACACGCACCAGACGACCGACCGACCGGGCTCGCTCGAGGAGGGATGGCAGCGCTCTGTGCAGAACGGATCCCAACGACCTCGGCGACGAATTTCACTGGGACTAGAGACACAATTTGGCCTGCCCTTCTCCGTAGGGAGAGAACGCAGGGCCTCGAGGCAACGATTCCTGCTTTCCATTTGCCGGTCACAAGCTCTTTGCGAGAGTCGGACCACCAGCGAGACGTACTGTCGAGCTCTGCTATAAGCCTTAGATAAATCACCAGGGACGGACCACGTTTCCTGATACGGACCAGACTAGCGCACCTCGGTGGAGGAGCCACTACCACAAACCGCACCCAATTCGCACTACGGGGAAAGGCAGGCGAGCGTTTTCCGCAAGCCCGCGCTATCGCTCCGCCTGGCGGGACTGAGATCGCTTTACGAACACTGGATGAAATTGAGTCGCTGCGGCGAGACAACTACCCCAGATGCTCTGCTGTACAATCACCGCTCCTGTCTACATGTTTTCTTAATGCTTGTCTTGGTGTCTTCTCCAAGCGTGTTTCGGCATCTATCGATCTGTTTTACAGTGGGGGTTCCAGAAAAAAAATGCATTGTCTTGTAATTCTTTCAGCTGGTTTCTTTATTATCTCTGTCATTCAAATCCACCACCTGCTTGTCATGGTGTCCTCCACTGACTTGTCGCATTGGTGTTAACGTCCACAGCACCATTGAATCGGTGTCCTTTCATTGCCGATTTCAGTCGAGGGAACAAGAAAAAATCAGCCGTTGCCAGGTCGGGAGAATATGGAGGATATTCTAAGGTAATCCCATTGTGCTTTGTGAGGTACTTATTCACCAGTAGGGATTAATGTGCTGGGACATTGTCATGCAGTAAAATCCAACTGTTTGTTCTCAATTTTTCCAGTCTTCTTATTGCATCTGTTATGCGACGTAGGATATCAACGTACATTTCCGTGTTAAATGGTCCGCCTTAAGGAATTAAATCATTGTAGACTATACCTCAGGAATACATAACAACTTCTAACATAACTTTCCCGGTGCTCTTGTCTAAATAAAATGTCTGTGTTCGGGTAGATGTGGGGGATTTTCATTCAGAGGAGTGACGTTTTGTCGGAGGATCGTGCATAAAACACTAGGTCTCATCTCCTGTGATTATGTTGTTGAGAAAATTGCTATTTAGATCAGTCATTGTGATTAGGTCTCCTGCCAGGGTCCATCTAGTTTCTTTCTGTTCAGAAGATAACATTTTGGGAACCATATGTTGACAAACACGGTGAATGCGCATTCATTGTGGGTAATACTGTGGCAACTTCCAACTGATATTCCAACTCCATAGGCCATTTTCTCGACTCTAGGTCTTCTGTCAGCACACACAACATTTCGGACACGCTCAATGTTTTCATTGTTGGTCGAGGTTGACAAACGTCCAATACGCGTCATCATCGACGACACTAACACGACGCTTGCGCCACCGAAATGCTTGGATTTCGTCATTGCAGTATCACCATATGCTTTATTAAGCAATGTGTGTTTCTCTGAGGGAGACTTCTCAAGCACAATACTTAATTTGACATTTGTACTTTATCAAACCAAAGACATTTTCAACTCTGACAATGCAACGAGCACAACACACAAACACAATAATTTATATTATGTCTGCCATGCCATTTCGTCAAGGTCACTATCAACTTATAAACATATTCGCAATATATATATATATATATATATATATATATATATATATATATATATATATGTATGTATGCATATATATATATATATATATATATATATATATATATATATATATATATATATATATATATATTTATATAAAGAGCTGTCCTGTTGATGAATTTGTCAGCAATGTGTGTTTGAAAATCATACAATAAACGTGCCTTTGCACTAGACTTGAACATGCTTATTTGTGCGTATGAAGATGGATCATTTAATTATTTAAATGCAATGAAAACTCATGTCAGCTATTAAATTATATCTGAAATATACATATGCATCTCCCACTTTGCCTACTCGTATATTATTTCCAATATAGATTAATAAGTCCACTCCTATTAGGAGTGTATTTAGTAAAATATTATGTTTGTATCAGCTGCATTTATTTTTATAATATTTGTTTTGTTCTTGTTTATTTGAGACTAAATTTAATTTGCATTTCATCAATTGTACGTATGTTGGGTTGTTTATAACATCAGTGACTGGATTGATTATCCAAATCATTGGCAAAATCAAGATGATAAAATTGCTTTGTCAATTTCTATTGTATTTCACTCTGCTGAATCGACTACACTCTTCGTAATCTCTCCGATGGCCATTAGGTAAATGAGGTGATACAAGACACCCTTACTAAACAAGAGTTGGTGTCACTGCCACACATCCATAACATCCACATGAAATAGCTTCAGGTTTTCTATCATGTGTTAACGTTGTTTTGAAGCAATCCATAGTTTTTAGAAACTTCGAGGGCTAGTTTATGTTAAAACTCTCAAATGATGTTCAGAAACAATACAAATGAGAAAGTTCAATTTCACATTTGTATTTCAAATATAAGTTTATGTGTAGTTATCTGGTCTGCACGAGCACCATGTGTAATTTCGTTCTGTCCTCGAGATATCTTGTGTATAACATATACGATTCATATGTGACTCGGGGAACTGATACGTTAGTCCAGTCATTTACAACATTCTGCCCAGGACGTCGGGTCAGATGCACGCACAGCATACCGACCAAGACCACTATTTCTCTTCCACGTAGCGTTACTTGGAAACAGGCAGTTTTCAAGACATTCTGGAGGACGAGATGCGAATCGACCTGATCACCGTAGTATTGAACGTCACTCAGATGAAGCCAAGTATAGCACAACCACCTGAAGGGCCACTGACCACCTTTATCAGCATCCTCGGAATGTGAGGAAAGATATTACAACCCGCCATTTAACGATCTTTTCAGGGCGCACAAAAAGGTAAACTTAGTGATTGTGAACATTGCACAACAACAACTCTTAACAATTGTTTTCTTGTTGTCGGTTACAGGGACACTTTTAATTATTCTAGGCGTACTGAAAAATACGGGTTAGGATTTTCGGCTGTGGTGAAATGAAAGGTATATATGCAGGTTATCCATTATACTGATTACATTGTCGATCCTCACTGTTACAGCTACATTGCCGCAAAATCGCCTGCTTCCATGTTCTCGCCGTTGACGTGAGAAGGACTGCCTCCCTCGATGTTCTTCACCTCACCCTAACATTAGCCTTCGGATCCGCTGTAAGCCAATTTGTAAAACATTGAAACATATACTGCAAACGTGATATATTGTTTAAGAAATATCATTATGATCAAACCTTTAGTGGAACAGTTATACACAGACATCTCTCTAATATGATTACGGCTGTGATCCAGCTCGTGACACGGTTAAATGTGGCATGTGGCCAGGCACTAGTCAGGAACTGGAACTCTGGAGCATCGAAGGGTAAGTCAGCAGCATTGAAAGCCGGGGTCAAACATTTGTTACTCCACATCAGCGTTATCAGACATCCTAGATCTGAGACGGCTAGACCTGTGAGTGGAATGAACATATTCTAGAAACATATTAATTATACATCGGCAAAGGCTTTCTGAAATAATGTTTCCATAACACATGCTGATATTATTACATACTGTTATTTCAGAAGAAAACGATTCACGATTTTCATTGCAACGCGAACAACGAAAAGAAGAAAACACATTGAACACAATTACAACTTAACAATTACAAGTGCGATAAAAAGATAATTGTTTGGTAAAATGTTTAGGAAGTAACGTTTACAAAGCTAGAGTGTATTTAAAATGTTGATGTGTACTATGCACCTGAATTGCCTTGTGCCATGAACATACATATAGATATGTCCGTAACTAATGTAAATTATGCATACATGTATTAATGCTGCATGCCTTCTCCGGCATATGGTTCTGTCATATACGTACGGGTACATTGAGATTAAACATAACTCACATACAAAAACAGGATTGTTGCACACAAATCAACAAAAATCAATTTAACTAAATATAATATAGAATGCCTGAACGCGTTCCATAAACGAAACTTGACAATGTATGGCACAATGATGTTCGTGATGAAGAAGCGATGAAGACCACTCTCTTTGTCCAGCCGTGTGGACAGACTTTTCTCTTCCTGTGTCGATGTTGTTCGTCCATCACATATAATGAAGACCACTCTCTTTGTCCAGCCGTGTGGACAGACTTTTCTCTTCCTGTGTCGATGTTGTTCGTCCATCACATGTAATGAAGACCACTCTCTTTCTCCAGCCGTGTACACAGTCTTTTCTCTTCCTGTGTTGATGTTGTTCGTCCATCACATGTAATGAAGACCACTCTCTTTGTTCAGCCGTGTAGACAGTATTTTCTCTTCCTGTGTCGATGTTGTTCGTCCATCACATGCAATGAAGACCCATCTCTTTGTTCAGCCGTGTGGACAGACTTTTATCTTGCTGTATCCGCTGAAATAGGTGACCTGCACGGTCATTTGGATTAAAGTGAGAAAGGAACTGCGTCTTTTGTCAGCCTCACCCTCTCGACCTGAGCTACCCTAGGCCAGCGGCAAGATCTGCATCGAAACGACTAGAGATAGCAAATGATCCAGATGTTTCCTCAGGATTTACTCCCATCCCCTTTCCCGTAAACATGTATCCCGCAAGGCAGCGGATGGGGATGCTATTTAACGGTTGGTTTCGTGCCTTTTCCATAACCACAAGAGCTTATCCAGCGTGTGAAGGAGCCTGGTATCTCTCCCCGACTGTATTCAATTGAACATAATGGTGTCTAAATCTCTCACACGCCAATTTCGAGAACTTCAGCCGTGTGAACTAGACCATGAAATACAACACATGTTTAAGTGCAGTGCCATTCATATAGCAGATGACCAGACCAGGATAATCGGACAGAAGAAATCACAAAAAACGAACGAATTAACCAGTCCAAACGGAAAACAACAGCACGTTTCCGCGAACACACGTGTAAGTCGTCGACTAGTGTGAATTCCAGATAAATCCATGGTCTTGTGGCATCCATAATGAACCGAAACAGTAGAGCAATGTAGACCCGCAACTAGTTACGGCGCCTTCGTTGTTGTGTGCATCAACGGTTAAGACAATTGGTGTTTTCTGAAGAGAGCCAAATAAAACTATTGAGAAAAATATTGTTATACTGATCGGTGTAGCCAGATGTTCCTGGGAAATCTAGTATTCAAATTAAAAGAATAATACTTAAATACTCTACACAAATACCAAATTATATAACTACTACATTTATTAGCGCAAATGTGCTACATTGGTAACGTTGGTCTCAATAATTGGAATATGACTGTTGGAAAATAAGACTGGATATTAATAATATTTGGCTCTATCTCAACATACCCATAAAGCTGACATTTACCGTATCTTTGAATCCTTGTCTGATAAAACAGATGATGTTGATGATATTAGTCACGACACCAAAAATAACCACAGTTTGACATGTCACTGAAAAAATCAGCCATTGTAAAATCAGCATTAAGCCATCACTAACAAGGAGCGCAGGTTCTAATTTTGTGATTTGCATCTGTAGAATATGTTCATTGGTATTTGACGTGTTGGATACTGCCAGCATTGTTAGTTACTGTGTTTGTTGATCTTCAGAATATAGTCAGATAATGAGAACATAGCAATTGTCTTTTCTTAATGGTATATCTCCACAGATACGCCAAGATACACATTTACAGAAAGAAATGTGTGTATTAAATATTAAGAAATTCCATAAAGTTAAAGCAAAGAAAATCGTGTCAGAAATAAATGCATTTGTATGTGTGCATATCTATATTACATTCTCACAGATCATAACTTTAAATTTATTGTCCAGTTCTTTGAATTATGTTTCACTTGTTAACGTTATTTGCTATCAGGATTCACATGATTTGTTTTCTCCAATGGCTTATTCATAAGCTACACTGACATTAGTTCAAATCAGTTCACTGTTGCTTATATGTTATTCTCGTTTGAGAAAACGGGATGAAGTTCATTTAAGTCGAAACGCCGTTTACGGTCAGTACATTTTCTCATGCAAAACAACTAATACGTTTGTCTCTATTTCGGTCATTATACATTCTGAAATGTTCGGTTAGCACTCGGTTGTATACTGTCTCCTTCACTGTTAATACCTTTTATAGACGTAATATGTAAAAAAAAAGTCAACACTAGTTACGAAAACAACCTCAAAGTACACTTAAATGAACTTCTCTTTGCTGATGACCAAACACTAATAGCAACCTCAGCAAAACAACTGCAGGAACATATCAGCAAACGTAATGAGGTCAATGCGGATTTCACAGTATGAAAAACTACATACATAGACCGAAGTTACAACAATTGCTAATCATGAAATAGAAAGATCAATATTCGAACAAAAGAAGAAAAATTAAAACGGAGGAAATTTTTCAACTAACTGGGTAACATAATTTCATCATAAAGAAGAGGAGACACCAAAATCCAAAGCAGATGTCTAAATGCAAGACAAATTATTTGGCAAGTGTCCTGAACATCTTGATTTAAACACGTGACAATGTATACAAACATAGCGCTTTACACCACTATATTAGTACCTACATTGTGCTATCAATGGTTAATTAGATATTAACAAAGAAAATTAAAAGGAACACTTTAACAACACAGATAGAATGCTTGCACAGAATGCTTAAAATAACAATGTTGGATACAATCAGAAACTAATATATAATGAGATACATAGGTACACCGCAGTGCTTGACATCATCAAGAGACAGTAAACCAAATGGTTCGTCAACGTGACACGACAAATACCAGATTGTATCCTTCAGAAAGCAATAATATACATATATAATGAACACAGAGCCAAAATTCGACTAAAAACGATGAGCATCATACATACAATTAGCAGTTCCCCATGTACGAAGCACGTACTCGTGTCTGGTCAACTAACTTATTCATAGAATTGACGCTGAAATGCACAAAAATAATAAAATGCGAACAAAAGATAAAGATATATTCAATATATATGTATAAACGTTCTACTTACATGGGACGTGTGTAAACATTAACACCGATGAAATCGGAGCCGAGAGTAACGCTAGGGGCAGGTGATACATGCCTCCATCTTCGAGTGGTTTTATGAAACGCATGTGTCTGAGGAGTCCGACGGCATTGGCTTCTTCAGGACTACGTCTACCATTTTAGAAAAATTTCCAATTGTTTTATCTTCTAGAGTCTGTTCTATTTTTCTTCCGACTGATCTATCACGAACATTGAGTGATTTAGCTTATATTCAATTGCTTTTCCAGAGGATCGAAGAGCGGAGGCTAACAGGGCACCCACAAATGCATGCTGAAGTCAGATGTGTCGGAACGAAAGATGCAAATGTTGCAGTCAAGCTGAAAACTACGACGCATTTTGTTATCCAGACAACATCCTGCTACTTGCAAAGGGCTTTTCGGGGCTTGGAAGCGGGAGATTGAGAACGAACGAATATAGAAGAAGAATATGACGAAGAAGACGAAGAAAAGAGTTGCTTTTCTCATTTGCTACTTGCATTACCCATTATGTTTAGTGATATTGTATTTTATGTATTGCTTTGTTTTGCCCTGCTGTGGACAAATCCTTAATTACTGTAGAACTTGGTCATTGGGCAGCTCTTTATAAACGAGTTTCTTGTTTAACATTATTGTTTTATTGTAATTTATGTTATTAGTAGAATCTCTTTTGGTCATGACTGACAATACGATGATTTGATCTTTCGGTCATGACTGACAATACGATGATTTGATCTTTTGGTCATGACTGACAATACGATGATTTGATCTTTTGGTCATGACTGACAATACGATGATTTGATCTTTTGGTCATGACTGACAATACGATGATTTGATCTTTTGGTCATGACTGACAATATGATGATTTGATCTTTTGGTCATGACTGACAATACGATGATTTGATCTTTTGGTCATGACTGACAATACGATGATTTGATCTTTTGGTCATGACTGACAATACGATGATTTGATCTTGCTGTTGCAACTCAATGCTGAGTCTTTTTTTTCTTCAGTGCAAAGTTGTCGTTGCACTTTTCCGTGTTGCATGTGCTACATTTCACACACCATGAATTAACTATTTTAAGTACATGTTCACTGGTTTAATTTGCAATGTCTAATGTTGTCATGCCACTCTTACACAAATCCTTGAACCGCAGCTGTGTTCGGTATTCTCTTCTTCTGCATTACGTCAAACGTATATTTATAATATTTTGGGGGGAAATGACCTAGCTATCGTACACGACCTAGCCATCGTACATGACCAGCCCATCGTACATGATCTATCGTAGTTTTAGATACCTAATGAGAGTGTACGTGCATGTCTACCCTGTGTGAGACTGCATCGCTGCATTTGTCACTATGTACCTTCATTTAAATGTGAGGAATGAATCGAAGACGCAGCAGATGGCTGGTGTTAAGTATGTGATATTGTCTGGCATATGTTGTGCCTGTTTCACTCTCATAAAGGTATGTGTTGATGACACATGTATTGTGAATAATGGACTTGGCTTCTTGGAGGTTTCTGGTTTTCCAAGAGTTGTAGTACGAGTAAATATTATATCAGCAACAAGCAATTTCAAGGTTCATACAGAGCTTTAACCGATGAGGTATGTGAGTTGTTATACATCTGATAAATGCATAATTGTCTATGGTAAGAGTTGATGTACCAACTACCTTACATACCAGCACATCGGATCTGTTGAGACTTGATGTGAGTTCTAAATCTCGGCGTGCTTATGAGAAGCAATTTATCAAGCTATGGGGCGGGGGCGAAAAGAGACTGATATATAATGATCAAAATATGTTAGTAAGGTTCAGATGAATATACTGAGCAAGATCTCACACTTCATAGTCATGCAGTTCTCCTAGGAATCATGCTGTCTCGTGACATTATGGTTAACGAGGAATGGACAGGCGTGATCCCCATAGTAGTGAACGACAAGCAGGATGAAGCTAAGCATAGCAAACCAGCATGGAAGACCTCTGTTAACCTGTATCAGTACGGTCGGGATTGATAAAAGCTACTGTAATCCACCACCTGACGATCTTTTTAGAACACAAATTCAAGTAAACGTACTCATCGGGATCAGTCAGCAAAACTAAACGGCCCCACGTAACTACACGGAAATACGCAACTACACGGACGTAAGTAACTACACGGACTCACGTAACAACACGGCCCCACGTAAATACACGGACTCACGTAACTACACGGACTCAAGTAACTACACGGACTTACGTAACTACACGGGCTCACGTAACTACACCGGTTTACGTAACTACACCGACTCACGTAACTACATGGGCTCACGTAACTACCCCGCATCACGTAACTACACGTCTCACGTAACTGCACTTATTCACGTAACTACACGGACTCACGTAACTGCACGGACTCACGTAACTGCACGGACTCACGTACCTATTTGGGCTCACGTAACTATTTGGGCTCATGTAACTACACGGGTCTACGTAACTACACGGACTCACGTAAATACACGGGATCACGTAACTACACGGGCACATGTTTCTGCTGACAATGGCTTACATTTGCAACAGCATCAACGAAAAGCATGTCCATAAAACTGACCTTTCTGATCTACATGTTGTACTAACACATTGCAAAGAAAAACAGTCGAACTAGTCAGGACTCAGATTCATGCATTCCCCTTACGAAACACAAATACTTCAGTTGCAGAGAAAATACGATTCCGAACAGTGTCGGGGCCATGAGGCAACCATGCTTAACACCACTAAGAATAGCAAATAGTTGTGATATGAAATCATCAATTGTAACATTTCATTGACTGATGTCATGACTTCATAAAACTATATTATTAGCCATATCAGTTTCCTTTGACAGCCTAATTCGAGATTATTTTGAATAGTCTATTTCTGCTAACCAAACAAATGCTCGTTTCAGATCAATGAAGGCAATACAAAATGACTGATTCTGCTCTCGTGAGTTTTCATAAATCTGCCGAATCGAAAAAATAATGTCGATCGTTGATCTTTCACACATGAATACATACTGCAACTCCGGATACACACGGTCAGTTAACATTGTTGGCCGCAGTAAGATTATTCTGTCGAAGAATTTGCCTTTAACACTGAGGACAGAGACGATTCGATATGTATCAGTCTGATTACCTCTCATATGTTGAGGTATATTTGTATCTTTTCTGCATTGGAATAACATTATTTCAGCTGTTGCGTGAGTGAACCCTCACAATCACTTGATCAAATCAGGAGAAATCCCGTCTCTGTCTATTTCTCTGCCCGGAGTGAGGCTGTCAATAGCATTCCTGATAGTTTTTAAAATGGTTTCATTTTCCAGCACGTTCTAACTATGATACCTTTTGACAACGTCAAGGGCATTTAAGAGAATCACACGATTAGAGATCAGACAAGTTCTCGACCAACTGATTATCTGTATTCTTTAGTTCGTCGTTTTTTTTTCGCAAGTTATGAATTTGAACGGTGCTGTTTTCCCAGCTGGATGACCATTATCTGACATTATAACATCGTACGTTGTCTTATGTTGCCTGTTTGTGTAGCAGTATGAAGACTTCCACTGAGCTGTAGCCAGTGCTCATTTGCACTAGTTATAGCTGTTTGTTTAATGTGGCTTCTAGTGGACTTGAAGATGTACGATGTATCTACTTTTTCTAAATGCTTTTATTTGTTCAGAGAAGAGTTCTTGGCCTAAATGTCGGAGATCTCGTGTCATTCAAGTTCGATTAAGCCATTAGTATAATTAAGCCATTCTTTGTTTAAAGTGTAACCGTACTATTGATTAGATTTCGGAGGTGTTCTCATGTATCGTTAAATATGGTGCTGAAATTCGGGATATTGGGAATTTACTCTAAAGGAATGCTGAATCTTTTGATAATCGTCTTTGGGTTGTTTACCTTTGTTTCCAATGTATCGACACTTGTTTTGATGCAATTTGATTTTACACAGAGTTTCTAAAAATATAATTATGTACTTGTACGGTGTATGTCATTGTTGACTTAGTAATAACAGAGTGGTAAACACGCTTCTCACAGCAAAAGCACATTTTTGAGTTCATGTTATCGATTTCATCGCGCCAATCGACTCTAGCTGTAAATCAGTACCTGGCATTATTTTTGGTGTAAGGGAACCGAAGAAAGGAAATGGCTAACCTTTCTTATATAACGTGTACGCCAAGTACATTGAAAGTTCAAACATTTCATCTCCGAAATTAATGTCTGCAATGGGACTACATTTAACGAATGTTTATGACTATACCGTGTTTCTAATTATACTAGTTTCAAATTAGACCCAGAGGCCATTATAACTTTAAAGAGAAAGAAATCGCCCGAAAAAGATGGGGTAATAAACGAAATGCTGATAGTGTTGGGTCAAACAGCAAAGAGGAACTTACTATCAGTCCTGAACCAAAGCTGGAAAAGGGGTGTTGTACCGCAGTCATGGAAAGATGCTGCACTTATACCAAAGAAAAAAAAAGACAGAACAGATCCAAATAGATACAGGCTTATCAGTCTACTGAGCTGTGTAGGAAAACTGATGTGGCACCTGGAAGCCAAACACATACTAATTCCACAGCAATCAGGCTTTAGGCAGCACAGACCCACTGAGGACCAGATCACTCTCATAGCCCAGGAAATAAAGGATGCTTACCAAGAGAAAAAAACACAGTAGCGGTTTGGGTGGATTTAGAGAAGGTATTTGACAAGGTGTGGAAACAGGGACTTAAAGTCAAGCTAAGAAGAAGTGAATTTTGTTAGAAAATGTGCAGATGGATTAGCTACTACCTCGAAAACCGAACAGCCAGAGTTCAATTACAAGAGCAGATGAGCAAAAAGGTGACACTTGAGCAGGGAGTACCTCAAGGGGGAGTACTGCCACCCACACATTTCCTGGTGTATATAAATAACATCACAGAGAATACACCAAGATGAGTCCACAGCTCCGTGTTTGCAGAAAATCTGGCTTTGTGAACTTCTCAAAAAAATATCACCATAGCAAGCAAATGGATGCAGCAGGCCCTAACATCCCTGGAGGAGTGGGCGAACTCATGGCTGGTCAAAATAAATGAGGAAAGAAACATGTACGATATTCTCGCTTTCAAACAAACCCCAGAACACCAAAATAAGTCTTAACAGCAAATGTCTGCTGCCAAACGACAACCCAAACTACATGGGAGTCACATTTGATCGGCGCATGACATGGAAAAGTCAGATCGAGAGAAACCGAATGAGAGTCAGAGAAAGAATGACAATCATGAGGAAACTTGCTGGCACAAGCTGGGGAGCAGACGAAAGTAAAGAAACTGTACAGTGGAAGAGTGAGACCAGTTCTCGAGTATGGCATTGCGGCATGGACAACAGCAGCAAAGGCGAACTTTGATGAAATCAGCAAACTTCAAAACCAAGCCATGAGAGGTATAGCAGGAGGCATGAAGTCAACGCCAATTGTAGAACTTGAAAATATTACAAATCTGCAGTCCATTACCGACAGAAGAGACTGCAGAACCCAGCAGCAAGCAGAAAAACTCAGAAGACTGACAGACTACCCAATGCATCAGAGACTAAATATATTTGGAAATGAGAAATTAAAGCGGAGAAACTTTGCAGAAATAGCCAAAGCAAAGATGAGCGAAGACCCTAAGAACACATTAACACCAACGTCCATCCCTACTGTTGGCTAACCTATCTGGAAGCAGCATAATATTCCAGAGGTGGTAGAAAATATATCAAGTATTGGAAACAAGAACAGCCAGACTGAAAAGGAAAGAAGAGACATAACCCTGAGGTACATAACGAAAAACTACGCAAGCATGGACTGGTCCCATGCATACACCGACGGTTCTGTAACACACACGACACAGAACGGAGTGGCAGGAGTATTCATGTGCCTACTAAATGGTTGAAAAAAAACACTGCCAGTTTCAACTGGAAAAAACTCAAGCAATTTCAGAGAGGTGGCAGAGGAGCTGAGGACTGCAGCAGAAGCAATGCTGACAGGCAAACGAAATGAAAGCTAGACAGTCCTCTTTACAGATGCTCTGGCCGAAGTCACAGCACTAAAAAGCTAGAAAAATACTGAACTTAATGATTTAAGATCAGTACTCTGTTAACTATGCCAGCAGTCCGCACCAAAAAGAGTAGTGGTACAGTGGGTTCCATCCCACTGTAACATCCAAGGCAACAAGGATGAAGACAGACTGGCAAAAGAAGGTGCAAGACTACCACAACCAGATTATAGTGTGACCTACGAAGAGTCCAAAAGGCTTATCAGAGCAAGAAACATGGCCAAATGGGAAACAGAACATACTGGTTACACAAAAAATGAGGTTTATTACCAGTTGAACAAAAGAGAGCAGGCCGTGGTCTTCAGACTCCGCACATGCCACAACAGATTGAGGTACCACCTTTTCAATAAACTGAAGATAGGTGGCATTGACGAATGCACGTGTGGTACTGGGCAAATGACCGCTGAACATCTGCTGCAAAACTGTCCGACATACGAGGACCAGAGAAAGCACATGTGGCCATCACCAGTGGCAACATTAGACAAGATATATTGCAGTGTCGACAGTCTTAGGATGACCGCTGCTTTTTTTGAAATAATACAGTTTGACGTTTGACAGCGTACGAAAAAGTAGAAAGAAGAAGAAATTAGACCTATGAGATTAAATTACTTGAAGATTCGATTTCTGTCAGATTAGGCTGGTTTCTGATTAGACTGCTTTCACATTAGACCAGTTTTAAATGAGAACATGTCTTATTAGTCTATTTTTTCAGATTATTTTGCTTTCTTCTTCTTCTTCTTCTTCTTCTTCTGCGTACGCAGTCAGACAGTAACCATTATTTTTTTTTTAAAAAGCGGCGGTCATCCTGAGGCTGTCGCCACTGCCATAGAGCTTGTCTTGCAGTTCCACTGGTGATGGCCACATGTGCTCTCTCTGATCCTCGTATGTCGGGCAGTTCTGCAGCAGATGTTCAGCGGTCATTTGACCAGTACCGCACGGGCATTCGTCGGTACACCCTATCTTCAATTTGGTGAATAGGTGGTACTTCAGTCTATTGTGGCCAGTGCGAAGTCTGAAGACAACGACCTGCTCTCTTCGGTTCAACTGGTAATAGGCATCGTTTTTGGTGTAACCAGTATGTTCGGTTTCCCATTTGGTCATGTATCTGGCTTTGATAAGCCGTTTTGACTCTTCGTACGTCATACTAGTATCTGTTTGTGGTAGTCTTGCACCTTCTTTTGCCAGTCTGTCTGCCTCCTCGTTGCCTCGGATGTTGCAGTGTGATGGCACCCACTGTACCACTACCCTTTTTGGTGCGGACTGCTGGCACAGTTTGCAGAGTGCTGCTCTTAAGTCATTAAGCTCAGTATTTTTCTGGCTTTTTAGCGCTGTGACTACGGTGAGAGCATCTGTAAGCAGGACTATATGGCTTTCATTTTTACTGTGTGTTACCATTTCTTCCACTGCCGCCCTCAGTGCCTCTGCCTCCGCTCTGAAATTGCTTGTGTACTTACCAGTAGCGAATGACAGTGTTATTGTTCTGCCATTTGGTAGGTTCAGGAATGCTCCTGCCCCTCCGTTCTGTGTAGTATTTGTTACAGAAACGTCGGTGTATGCATGGGTCCAGTCGATGCTTGGGTAGCTTTTCGTTATGAAGCTTAGGGTAGTATCTCTCCTTTCTTTTTCAGTCTGGCAGTTTTTGTTTGCAATACCTGGTATATTTTCTACCACCTCTGGAAATATATCCTGCCTCCAGGTAGGTTTTCGTACAGTAGTGATGGGTTTTGGTGTTGTTAGTGCGTTTATGGGATCTTCGTGCATCTTTGCTTTGGCTATTTCTGCAAAGTTTCTCCGCTTTAGTTTACCATTTCCCAAATTGTTTAGTCTCTGGTGCATTGGATGGTCGGTCAGTCTTCGGAGTTTCTCTGACTGCAGCTGGGCTCTGCAGTCTCTTCTATCGGTCATGGATTGCAGTTTTGTAATCTTTTCAAGTTCTACAATTGGCGTTGACTTCATGCCAGATTATTTTGCTTTCAAATTAGACTACTTTATAATGATACTGCTTTTAGATTATACGGCTTCCTAATTATACTACTTTAAAATTAGACAGCTTTCGGATTATATTATATTAAAATTATAATACTTTCAAAATAGACTACTTTCATATTGGGCTTCTTTCAAATTTACACATTTCAAATGAGACTACTTGTAAATTATTCACACATGAAGTATATGTGATAAAAATGGTTAGCTTAAGAGGGCTATAAGACTAAAAGAAAACGTGACAAAAGGAATTGCCAGAAATGGGCATATATTTTGAGTATGTTTTCTTAATACTAAAACGCATGCAGTTAAACAGCCATCACCATTAATATCTTACTATGACCAGTGCTAACATTCGTTGTTAACTTTCCTTTAACTTTTGGGCACGTTTTGATTTGATCAAATCTACCTAAACTACATATTATACGTAGTTTAACATGTTATTTAATTTAAAAATAATATTTGGTATCACCTTTCTTCTTTCTTGTAGATCGTAAAAGTGAAGTGAGGAGAGCTGTGAATGGATAGAGCAATATCACCATGTATTCAACGTAATTCATTAGCTCTATCAGCTATATAGCTGGAATTATTCAATGACGACTTGAGAAGAAAGGCAACTGCAGAGGCTGTCCGCTGTTCCTTTTTGAAAGAAAAGACCCCCGCCTGTGGGAGTGATGATGATGTTATTCCTAGTAGAAACACAATATAACGCATATATCTTCGTTTTTCCTCCAACATTTTTTAAAACATAACTCCTTTTAGAAAAGATTAGTTAGTTATTTCCGTATGTGTAATACATTTAGAGTTTTTTCCTACATTATTTTATTTGAAATCACATTTACTAGTGAATACTAATAATGGTTTATGGTTTATGTGCGACTACAGAGGTTTGGAATGCTTGCAGTTGAACAGTTGTCTTCCTTCGTCTTATCTTACTTACTTACTGTTCTGTCCATTTGTATCGGCGAGGGAAACTCGTCTCACTTTAATGTCCAGTTATTGTAAACCTTAGTTGTTGAACAATTTCCCTTTAGTCACAGTCCATCTGATACTCGATAACCCTCTTGCTTTGTGGTCATATCTGTTTTTGTTGTAAGCGTGCTGAAACAGTTAGTGAAGTTAATTATTTTTAATGAGATAACCGAACCGCTGTATTTAATGTTTTAATATGTACTCAACTCGGGCGTTTGATATTATAACCATATTTATGTTTTGTCATTTTTCAGTTTACATCTCTAGGAAACGCGAAAAACTTGTCTTAGACATTTCTTCTCATATTTTTTAATTTTCTTCTCATTTACCTTAGATAAGGACACTGTTTGATATTCATAGCACAAAGTTGGTATAAAGACATTATTTACCAGTTGTCTTTTTGTTGCCATGGTGATGTTCGTGTGTTTAAGTACCCGTGCCAGTTGCTATTTGTCGCAGCAGTGGTTTCTTAGCATCTATTTAAATATCTAAATCGAACCTTTCATCTTCTGTAAATATTCTTTACAGAAACTCATAGGACGCTTCAAGGTGGAAACAGTTGGCATGCATGTTATGTCGATCTGGTGTTATGCTAATCATCATTTACCATCATCCCCACAATAACAATATGTTCCGCTGTCATCTGCTGTTCATGTAGCGACCATTACAGTCCATCCCCATACAGCGGCTATGTCCATTTATATCTGCTCTTTTGTTGGCGGGAATTGTTTGACACTACGTTTAACATCCTCAATTAAGCAGCCAACTAGCAGAACAAACTGTTCTTGGCTTTTAGCCAAGCATATTCCATGGAGTGTATAACCTAGTCAACAGTTAACTTGCATGCTACGACTGGAATTACACTGCGTCAGGGTTCGAAATCACGGACGTATATAACAAAATATGAACGTGGTGGATTCCTACTACAACGTTCTGTCAACGCAGCTGTCAATGGGCACCTGCTGTATGATTTGAGAGAGGTATAAACAGCAAGGAAGGAAATTTACCAGCCCACCCCAAGCAGGATGTGGCTTAGTTCATAATGAGTTATCTTCATCCCCGACGGCAGTTGTTGCTATTCGACGCACCTTTACCGTTATTCCAGTTTAGTTAACCTTCCTACACAAAATATGTCTTGTAATCCCAACTGGGATGTGGTGCCTTAGATCTGCCAAAGCTAATGGTATAATCATATTATCACACGTTTAGCCAAGATGAGTCACATAGCATTGGGAATGATAGATTCAATACTTTAACATTCTAAAGTCATACTTTCGCCTTCTCCGTTGCGCATGCCCAGTGAGTAATAATCATATAAAATGATATACTAAACTGACGATCAAATTCCAGCATTAAGGACAGTTAAACAATGTGCCCCATTGCTAAAAAATTACAAAACACAATTGTTAAGTCATGCATTTAATACAATTTACAAAAGAGACTTTTAAAAAAAATATAATGTGCGCTTGCTCTTTTTCGAGCGTTTACACTTGTTGAAAACGACACATTCTCGAATGGTGTTCTTCTATTAAACACTCTCTAATCCATGACAATTAAAGGATTAGAACATTAACCAAAGCAAAGAATGCAGGCTCTGAGCAAGAAAGATGGTTATTATTTATTAACTATAAGTAAAACCTGTTTTTTTTATAAAACCACAGTGACTGATGTAGTGTGACGACAATGTGATGTTTTGATAAATATGATTGTAGCAATTCTGTAACTTTATGTTTTAATTCATTGTTTCACTATGTATCAAAAAAACGTAAACACATGTTGTATTTGCGATCTCTGTTGAATATTAACAATTACAACATATGTTGCAATTATATAATCATTTTCTTAGCAATGATTTAAATTATAAAGAATAGTCCAGTTAACATGATGTAACGATCCACATTTCCTACTGTATTCTTATGTGTTTAGGTAAATGTTTTACAAGTATATGTTCTCTACAGTGTCAAAATAATTTATTATCGTTTCAAAATAAAAAATGTTAAAAGAAAATGTGAACACAATTAAATGTAAACGTTTAATCTCTGGTGACAGCAAACACATTCTGCCAGACCATTATTGTAAACCTGACATTTTTTGAAAGTTTCATTTAGCGACAACCTGAGATCACAAATTATACATAAATAAAAATTATGCACCGCGACCAGCAATACAGTAGAGTTTATGTATTGATTTTGACAAAATGGTAGCGTTATAATTGTTACCCATGGTCTGTTATCAGTTTATTACTTAATGCTTACCAAAAGCACGTGATAGGAAACTTATTTATCATATGAGAGGAAATATCTGACCAGGTTATTACATATACCAGAAGAGACAGCGTGAGAATAACGGAAGACGAAACAGTGTTTTGTTAAGTAAATAGGGCAACAGAAAAACCAATGAAAAGGTCATCTTATCAGGATTAGGGCCCGATTAACTTCCATTGATCGATTATAGCTAAATAAGATATGGCTACGTCGCGCGTGAAAGGTTTTTGGACAGATTGACAAATTATAAGAGAATTAATGCAACAGCTGACGCAACACACTTGACTCATGAAAGATAACTGCTGTTCTGAATGTGTTTTACAGACAACTTAACACAATGTGTAAGAAACACAAATGTAAAAATAACACAATTGATAACTGGATATCCTGTATTATCGGTATAAAGCTTAGAGACATGTCTGCTTTAAACTATTGTATAAGTAACCTGCACAAAAGCATACATTTGCTGCATTAATTGCAATTCGTTTAGTACTTCGTTTTACACAAAGTATTGCAAACGCCATACACTCACCTCCTTAGTCACAATTTAAAGTGTCTACAGTACTCAAGGTCTGTACTCAATACATTGTACATACTTGTTCCTATTTTTATTCCAAGCAAGTTATCTCTTGACGACTTTTTTTCTTGACGAGTTACAGTGACTCTTCTTAAACCCCGAGGCACACATAAAAAAATAACTTTTTTCTGCGTGCTGGTCACTACCAACTGGTACAAAAATGTAAGACGCCCGGTTTAATGATAGTTAGACAGCCTTGTTCAAGTTCATACCTGCTGAGCCTGCAGCATATTGAGTGCGAGTGTTATCTGATCCCATTATTTGTTTTATGACAGTAAAATAGCTTGTCGATTCTGATAGGTTGTGCATATTATAGTCATGTGTCGACCATGGCTAAGATTCTCAATAACATCTGTTTATAATACATCGTACGCCTATTAACGTAAAACCGTGGTACCATTTCGATCCCTTTGACAATGTGACGTTAGCGTCGATGCGGTGTTGTCCACGTGTTATCAACTCGGAGTGAACATTTTATAACACGAATAGATGTTACGATATGTCTAGAACAAAGGCAATAGGGGACCTTCGTATCGCTCGGCGGTAGCTTTGAGCCTATTATGAAATGTGTAAAAGATGATCTTCTTATTTTGAGGCTCAAGACGCCCCCCTCGCGTCCTAAGCGAAAGCAGGTAACAAGAGAGGGCTTCTCATTATATTTACAAATGGTCCAATGTCGTGCTCAAACACGAGGAGAAAACAAAAAGGATAGGGGTTAAAAGAAAAACCAAATCCAGAAGGTAACATGAACAAACATCGAGCAATTAGAATTTGGACTAGCATTCGACGGAACATCGGCTGATAAAAAGAAACAAATTAGAATCTCAATGGAAATGGGAACCGAAATGTCATAGGAAAACAATCAAGAATAACAAGGAAAATAGGAAATTGAATGCAAACTTATCAATAAGGAACGTGTAATAGTATTATTTTTGGAAAGGATATATATATATATATATATATATATTTATATATATATATATATATATATATATATATATATATATATATATATATATATATATATATACACATATCTGGCAAAATTGTGCCATAACTGGCTGCGATTTTACATTTCTCTACTGTTTTGGATCATTATGGATGCCGCCAGACCACGGATTTGCCTGGAATTCACACTAGTCGACGACTTACACTTGTGGTCACGGAAACGTCGATTTGTTTTCCGTCTAGACTTGTTATTTCGTTCTTTTTTTGTGATTTCGTCCATCCGTTTATGCTGATCTGGACGCCGGGTGAATGGCGCTTCGCTTATACCTGTGTCGTATTTCACAAGTTAGTTCTGCCGGTTTATCTTCACGAATTTGGCGTGTGGGAATGTTAGATGCTACTATGATGAGCTGAATACAGCTGAGGAGAAATGCCAGTCACTCACACGCTGAGTGTTGTCCATACGACCTCTTGTGGTTATCGAAAAGGCACGACAAACTGCGTTAGATGCCTTCCCACCTTTCTACCCTGCGGGTTACATGTTTACGGAAAGGCTTCGGTGGTAACCCTGAGGCAAAATATGCATCCTATGCTATCTCCAGTAGTCTAGATGAATGTCTTGCCACTGGCAAAAGGTAGCTTAGGCTCTGTGAGTGATGTTGACAAAAGGCGCAGTTTCTTTCTCACTTAAATCCAAATAACCGCGCAAATCACCCATTTCAGCGGACACAGCAAGTGATACGACTGTTCACGCAGCTGAACAAAGAGAGTGGTCTTCATCACTTGTGATGGACAACTGTATACATATATGTATATCCATATATGGCAAAAAAACTGATGAGTTACGTTCAGAATACGAACTTGCAATCACAAAAATTATTTCACAACACCACCTTTTACAGATCAGAACTTAGTACAATGAGACCTTAGCAGCTAAGCCTTTTAGAGTTTGTTAATTCTAGCCAGCAGAGAACCAGACACTGTGTCAAGGGTTCTATTGTAATACCAGGTTAAAAACTATCTTAGTAGTAGTTTAATTTTAGTCCATCTGTTCTTCTACAGGACAGATGTCCCTGTACAGGTCCCATTTATGACGTGAGCTGGATATAGCAGGGCGTAAGATTTTCTGCCTAGTGGGCTAGACTCGAGCAGCTTATTATTCCCCTACGTTTTGCAATAACCGCGAAGGGTGGTTAACTGATGTGCGAGTCAATGGTAATAGACTTAAACACCAGAGCATCGTATCCCTGCAGCCTGTTAGGCGCTATATATACTGCTCTTAATACTCAACTAGCCATGGTAGGTGTTATGCGATGTCACACAGTTAAAAACTATAGATTTAAAAAAATCAAGAAAGAGGTATGCCGCGTTATGGATAGAGCATACTAAAACGCACATGAATGACATAAGAACAGAATGGTTGTTTTTCAAAATCACAACTGTTAATGTCCTCAAAACGATTGTTAGTATTACAAACACAAGACACGGCAAAAGGAACACAGTGTGGGGACATCAACAAGTGAAAATAGATGGGAACATTAAAACCTGGTTCAATAAATTATGAACAACATCTAAGACAGAAGACGAGTATGCAAAACTGAGAAATTCACGCAGGATACTATCATAATAATATTATCAAGAAGATAAAAGAGAGATCACAGCAGAAATATGCCGAACAGCTAACAAAACCTCGCAAAGAATCGCCCAAAACCATATGAAAAATAAGATTGAGAGATGAATGTATTATCACATCAATCGTCATAAACGATGAATATAACAACACAATACTAAACGAAATTAGAAAACTAACAAATACTGTGGGTTGTTGTTGTTGGTTGTTGTTGTTTTATGCCCATGATGAGTATGTTTATTATTTTGTGCGACGTGAAAAGTACGTCAAGTGGCAGGTTGTAGTAGTTTCCTCACATCCTGCTGATGAAGGTGGATCGCGATCCTCCTGGCATTTGTGCTATGCTTGATTTCATCTGCGTGTCACTTCCAACTGCGACCGGCGTCACATCGATCCACAACTCGTCAGTCAGGCTTCCTTGGAAACAACGTGGTTCCAGAAGACGTTACATGGAAGATAGATTGTTGTCTTGATCAGTGTATTGTGCCTGACCCTGAAGCGCCGTCCTTGTCAGTATGTTGTGTCTGACTGGCTTGCGTCTCAGATTCCCACTAAAATGGATACATTATGTTAAAAAAAAACTGTTCAATTCGGTAGAAATAAGTCAGACATGCATATTCACAACAAGACATATAGAAAAAGAGACAGATAGAGAGAGAGAGAGAGAGAGAGAGAGAGAAAGAGAGAGAGTGAGAGATAGAGAAACCATCAATCACAACAACGTAAGTCGAACAAGACATCGAAATGAGGCAACAAAACATGGCACCGCGAATAGACGGTTTTACAACAGAGCCCATACAGCTAGTTAGACAGGGAAGCAAAATCGCTGACAGGAATAATAAACGTGCAAAGACAACAATGAAAGTTCGAGAAGACCGGCACAAATCAATATTAACCCACTTATGGAAGAACAAGAGAAAACACAAGCGACTTTATAACTCACATAGACCTTTATCTTAAGTAAAGAAAGTAAAATGTTCGCAAACATCCTGTAAAACAGAGAAGACCATTATTCAAATGAGAATTAAGTAACACACAGTCTGGTATCAGAAAAGGAAGAGGATGCACAGTGTCACCATGTTCTCTAAGACAAATTTGTGACACACTATTGATTACACCATGGAAAAGAACACTGTATTTGTGGACCAAGAGAAAGCGTTTGACTATATGGATAGAAACACACTTTATGAAATTCTTTAAACCAATGTTTAAATGTTCCACGACAGTTATTGGTCAGTATCAAATAAATGTATAACAATAGCCAAAGTACGATAACACCAATCTGACTCACAAATCGTTTTGTAGTTAAGGCCCGGCAAAGTTAGGGTTGTTTATGCTCGTCGATTTTGTTAATTGAATACATGGACTGAATAACAACTCAAACAAGTCTAGAAACGACATCAATGAATAAACCCTCGTACGCAGAGCATATTTAAATCAGATGATAATAACCTACAAGAACTTCTTATTGGCTTACCTATGCATGCAATAGAAACAATATGCAGACTAGTACGACAAAGACAGAGGAAACGAAAATTAGCAGACTAGAACTGACATTACATAAACAGCCCAAAAAGCAAATAATGTAATCTTGTTACGTGTTTCTGGCAACGTATGTTGAGAGGTACATTTTCCAAATACAGTTTTCTTCCATATTTAACACTTTAAAATAGACAAACTATATTGACAGTCGAACACTTTAACTTTTCACAAGATCTCTGTCATTAACGGAAAATTTACAAAAGTAAATTAAAAGACAAAAAATGATATTTACTTATTACAGAACGGAAAAAGTTAGCATGTATCATATTGCACATAGGGACCAGAATTGCTTCATTTAGTCATATATACCCAGAAAGTCGATTACACTCGAGCGCTTCCGAAGGATTAGCGCCGTAATTGGGTGTTGCAAATAGCGGGAATATTGTTGACTATTGTCTCATATAGTGCAGAATATTATTGATGTTTATTCAATAATGTTATGTTATGCTTTCCCATAGAAATGTATCTCAAAATAGCGTTACTAGCCCTTTTTTTGTGCGTAACTTAGTTTATTGATAGCACGCAACTGCTTACAACCTAACATCAATTGGCAATATCCTCCCCAGAGCAGCATTGATTGATTCCAGGTTTAGCTGGCAGAACAAAGTACCTAACTCTGACATTCTCAACAGGTCTAACGTGTAGCATGTATACACTTCTACACCGGGCAGAAATACAGTGGACGGGATATCTTTCTCGCATGTCTAATACTGCGTAGGGGTGCTGATCGGGGTGGGGTGGTAGGATGCTGGTGGGACAGAAGAAGCATTGAAGACTCGTTAACAATGTCACTAAAGTTAAAACGATGGATGTCACCTCCTGCCAGGTGCTTGCACAGAACCGACAGGCCTGTTGCACGAACTTAACACACGGTTCTCGGTTCGCAGAGCAAACAATCATCACGGAGGTTCAGAGAAAGGAAGCTGACCAAACAAAATATAATTCGAGACGCTTCTACTGCCAATTACTTACATGTGCGTCCCACGTGATTCAGAGCCTATCATGCTGATAGAACAATATAAACATGCCAGATCATATCTCGAAGAACACATCTGATAATGTCGACATATTTCCTTGCAATGGCTAAATAATGATATTATTGTTACATGTGTGAAGTCGGGTTGGTGCGTGACACGACTATGAAACGTATTTATACGTTTTATTTTAAGAAGCATCCGCTGTTTATTTTATGTCAGTAGGTGATGTACGACTGTGTCTAACCGAGGTCCGACAATGGAGTGCACCATTGTACATAGTGCGCCCCAGGCATGTTGATCTATGTCAAGTCAGATCATGAAGAAGGCGCAGTACTTAAGCAAGTACTTCAAGTCAATCGGTTCTGTTATTTGTAACTGAACATTCTCGTTCTGAGTTGTAACTTCTTAACAAAGTTTATTTTGTTTCGTGTTCAAGTGGCTGTTCTTGTAATTTTAAATATACATTAAAAGACTTTGTGGGCTTCTGGCTGTTGCGAAATAATGGGTTCATTCCAAGGCTATTGGTTATGTTGATTACAGTGTCGATCCCCACATCGCTATCCAGGCTGCTGCAACATAGCCTATTTCCAAAGTGATAGACGTTGATTTCGAGAGATTGTCTTCAGTAGGATTGTTTTTGCCTGACCCTAAGTCTTAGGACCTGCGTTTTAACGTATGTTACATTCAACGAAATATTAAACACGTGATCCATTGTATATAACAAACATTATTATAATCAAACCATTAGTGGAGCAGTTATACACAGACATCTCTCTAGTGTGATAAGGGCCGTGATCCAGCTCGTGACACGATTAAATGTGGCATGGGGCCAGGCACTTGTCATGAACTGGAACTCTATAGCATCGAATGGTATGTCAGCAGCACTAAAAGCTGGGGTCAAGCATATGTTACTCCACATCAACGTTATAAGACAGTATCGATCTGAGATGGCTAGACCTTAGAGTGGATACGTAATGTTTTATTTTTATATTCAGATGATACATATAATAGCAAATCGTATATTTCATTTTGTATCGTTTAAAGTTTGACGTAATCCTATCTTTGTCACACTAAGCGATTACGCCTTCTTTCTTGACGTGATACACCTGGCACGCCGTGAAAAACTCGTTCATACGACAGTGTTTAATTCTTACAGCGATATCGACCAAGTCGATAAGTCATAAACTTATAGTCCTAAGTCACAATGCCCTGCATTACTTTAGAAAGGGAAGGCAAGGACGTAGGGTGCTGCCCACCCCATCTTTAATAAAGATGTGAACTAACGCAGTGAAGTCTGTACTTACACATAATCCGCGACAGTAGTGTATACAATAGACATACTTTTGTGTGTTCTTAGTTTTTAGTTGACCTGTACTTTTACAGGTCTCAGATTTGGTAAGAGCTGGATGTAGCCGGGAGAAAAGATTTTATGCTTAGTGGGCTAGGCTCGAGGAGCTTAAAACGCCGTTGCGCTGGAACAGTAGCTTACGGAGGGTGGTTAACCGATGTGCGAGTTCATCTTAATAGACTCAGACACTAGAAACAATTAGACCCGCAGCATGTTCGGTGCCATCTATGCTGCTCTAAGCAAACCACCTCACCATGGCCGATGTTTTGTCATGTCACACAGCTAGTCACCCATTACGACATGCTCTCTGTGAGGCAGTGGTGCTTTTCTTGTCCTTGTCATACACAAAGACCCCGGCAGAGCACTCGGGTAACCACTTTTGCTTGTTACCCTTGCAACACATGATTGTAACAGCGGCTCTACGGCTACTAACTAGTTTGTATAAAATTATTGCCTTACGCCGCTGAGGATCAATCAGCACTGGACCTCTCTTTCATGGCTCTTAGCCTTGTGCCTGTGGCTTGTTACACTCATCTTTTCTCCGTTTCTTCATATACAGCAGATGTCATATTGTAATTCCAATCTTCATTCTGAAGATCTATCAAATGTGCTATCATCTGTGTGTCACTAACTATTACGGAGAAAACGTCGACCGACCACTTCGTTAGCCAGGCTGCCGATCAAACATACCTTTTCCATGAAGGACTACGGGAAAGACGAGGTGAGGGTCTTGGCTAGTATATTTTGCCTGACCTTGACTAGCAATGTGTGATCCGGATATTATGCCTGGCCCTGACTAACATATCTGATCAGTATGTTTTACTTCGCCTGCGTTGGTCTTCCTCCCCACAACAGATGTAAAGGCAGCCTACCTGAATGATGCAGAAACATGGCATGCCATTCACATTTTCATGTACAGTCTGCAGTCCTACTGTGACATCTAGGTCTGCCCGATACATGTAATCAGATGGTTATAAATCAAAAACAAAAAGAGGATTGTTGCCTACAACACGATAAGACGCAATGTAAATTAATATTAGATTATCAAAGACCTTAGTGATTTAGACGAGTGTAGAAATACAATAATGCATGGCACAGCGCAACAGGTGACGTAGTCAATGTAATTGGTATCTGACACAAGAAGCCAAAGAAAACGATCTTAAATTATTTAAAGGGTATAGTTGATCGGTACAGTCTGACTGCCATATCAAATCGGGAATGTAGAAGAAGAATACAAAAAAATATACGTCAATCAGAAATGATATAATTACTAAATGTGAAAGCGGATGGTTTCTTCTTCTTCTTCTTCTGCGTACACAGTCAGACAGTAACCATTATTTTCTCGAAAAAAGCGGCGGTCATCCTGAGACTCTCGCCACTACCATAGAGCTTGTCTTGCAGTTCCACTGGCAATGGCCACATCTGCTCTCTCTGATCCTCGTATGTCGGGCAGTTCTGCAGCAGATGTTCAGTGGTCATTTTACCAGTACCGCACGGGCATTCGTCGGTACACCCTATCTTCAATTTGTTGAAGAGGTGGTACCTCAGTCTGTTGTGGCCAGTGCGAAGTCTGAAGACAACGACCTGCTCTCTTCGGTTCAACTGGTAATAGGCATCGTTTTTGGTGTAACCAGTATGTCCGGTTTCCCATTTGGACATGTACCTGGCTTTGATAAGCCGTTTTGACTCTTCGTACGTCATACTGGTATCTATTTGTGGTAGCCTTGCACCTTCTTTTGCCAGTCTGTCTGCCTCCTCGTTGCCTTGGATGTTGCAGTGTGACGGAACCCACTGTACCACTACCCTTTTTGGTGCGGACTGTTGGCACAGTTTGCAGAGTGCTGCTCTTAAGTCATTAAGCTCAGTGTTTTTCTGGCTTTTTAGCGCTGTGACTACTTCGAGAGCATCTGTCAGCAGGACTATATGGCTCTCATTTTCACTGTGTGTTACCATTTCTTCCACTGCCGCCCTCAGTGCCTCTGCCTCTGCTCTGAAATTGCTCGTGTACTTACCAGTAGCGAATGACAGTGTTATTTTTCTGCCATTTGGTAGGTTCAGGAATGCTCCTGCCCCTCCGTTCTGTGTAGTGTTTGTTACAGAACCGTCGGTGTATGCATGGGTCCAGTCCATGCTTGGGTAGCTTTTCGTTATGAAGCTTAGGGTAGTGTCTCTCCTTTCTTTTTCGGTCTGGCAGTTTTTGTTTGCAATACCTGGTATATTTTCTACCACCTCTGGAAATATATCCTGCCTCCAAGTAGGTTTTCGTACAGTAGTGATGGGTTTTGGTGTTGTTAGTGCGTTTATGGGATCTTCGTGCATCTTTGCTTTGGCTATTTCTGCAAAGTTTCTCCGCTTTAGTTTCCCAGTTCCCAAATTGTTTAGCCTCTGGTACATTGGATGGTCCGTCAGTCTTCGGAGTTTCTCTGACTGCAGCTGGGCTCTGCAGTCTCTTCTGTCGGTCATGGATTGCAGTTTTGTAATCTTTTCAAGTTCTACAATTGGCGTTGACTTCATGCCACCTGTTATGATTCTCATGGCTTGGTTTTGAAGTTTGTTAACTTTATCGAAGTTCGCCTTCGCTGCTGTTGTCCATGCCGCGATGCCATACTCGAGAACTGGTCTCACTCTTCCAGTGTACAGTTTCTTTAGTATGCCTTCGTCTGCTCCCCAGCTTGTGCCAGCAAGTTTCCTCATGATCGCCATTCTTTCTCTGGCTTTCATTCGGTTTCTCTCAATCTGACTTTTCCATGTCATGCGCCGATCAAATGTGACTCCCAGATAGGTTGGGTTGTCGTTTGGCTGCAGGATTTTGCCATTTAGGCTTAATTTGGTACTTTGGGGTTTTAATGAGAGCGAGAATATTGTGCACGTGGTTTTCTCCTCGTTTATTTTGACCAGCCAAGAGTTCGCCCACTCTTTCAGCGATGTTAGGGCCGTTTGCATCCGATTTCTTGCTATGGTGAGATTCTTTTCAGAGGTCCACATAGCCAGATCGTCTGCAAACATTGAGCTATGGACTCTTCTTGGTATATTCTCTGTAATATCGTTTATATATACCAGGAAGAGTGTGGGTGACAGTACTCCCCCTTGGGGTACTCCCTGCTCGAGTGTCACCTTTTTGCTCATCTGCCCTTGTACTTGGACTCTGGCCGTTCTTTGTTTGAGGTAGTGGTTGATCCACTTGTACATCTTCCCACAAACATCACTTCTTCTTAGCTTGACTCTAAGTCCATCCTTCCAGACTTTGTCAAATGCCTTTTCCAGATCCACCCAAACAGCTACTGTGTGTTTCTGTGCCTGGTAGGCATCTTCTATCTCCTGGGCTATGAGGATGACCTGGTCCTCAGTGGATCTGTGCTGTCTAAAACCGGCTTGCTGTGGAATTAGTATTCGTTTTTCTTCCAGATGCCACATCAGTCTGGTGTTTATCATCCGTTCCATCAGCTTGCCGACACAGCTCAGTAGGCTTATGGGCCTGTATCCATTCGGATCTGTTTTGTCCTTTCCTGTTTTTGGTACTGGTACCAGTATTGCATCTTTCCATGCCTGGGGTACAATACCCCTTTTCCAGCTTTGGTTCAGGACTGATAGTAGTTTTTTCTTCGCTGTTTGGCCCAGCCCCATCAGCATTTCGTTTGTTATCCCGTCTTTTCCGGGAGATTTCCTTCTCTTTAGTGTTCTCATAGCCTCTTCCATTTCGCGCATTGTTAGTTTGGCCATCATGTGCTCTTCAGGAGCCGTATTTATGTTTTCGTGCCCCTTTAGCTCTTCGCTAATGTCTGTATGCTTATCTGCAGGGACCTCGATGTGGTTTGCTCTGGCATAGTGATCGACAAAGGCGTTTGCGGCTTTCTTACCTGTGATCAAGTTCTCGCCTTGCTTGATAGTAATTTGTTTATTTGACGGGGTTTCGTCGTTCATGGCTCGCGGATGGTTTATTTCGTTACATTTTAAATTGAACATGCACTATAATTGGGATGTGACTGTTGCACAACGAGAGTGAACATTTATAATAGTTAGCTTGACCACAACATACCCATAAAGCTGACGTTTACCGTATCTTTGAAGCCTTGTCTGATAAAGCAAATGATGTCAATGATATTAGTCACTACACCAAAAATAACCACAGTTTGACATGTCACTGCAAAGATCAACCATTGCAAAATCAACATTAGGTCACCACTGACAATAGGCTTTGGCTTCAATGTTGTAACTTGCGTCTGCAGAATTTGTTCATTAGCAGTGGACATGTTAGATATATCCAGCATTGCCAGTCGGTATTTTTGTTGTAATTCAGAATACACAATCACCTATTAAGAAAATCCCTATTTCTGATCTCTTAAAATTGGTTCCACTTTTAAAGATAGCCAAGAGAAGAAATTGCAATTTAAGAAAGAAGTCAATATAATAGTGTTTGCAGTGAACGAATGTTTTTTTTATTCGCGTTTCCACAGTTCATAATTGTAATTGCATTGCCCGTTCTGGGATGACTACACGTCACAAAGATGGCGCCGGTTTCTGTTTACATTGACAATTCCAAGACCGAGCGGTCACGAGACACGCCTACGGTGTGTAAATGCGAGACCAGATCATCTTAGCTAGCGGTAAAGGATCCCAAGGAATCACACCCGCGTGGTGGGAAGCAAATGAGTGACAGCACTATCATGTCGTTCTTTAAACATACATTAAACCCACTGCCTTGTGGCTTAGCGTGGCAATGCTGAAGGCTGCAGGAGTAAACTTGGACTATAAATCTAGGCATGAGAGACGGAAAAACACTTATCACCTCCGATGCCTGCTGAAAATTATGAACAGGTGGCAGGTCAAGACAACAAACACAGAAGTGATGGAACGCCCAAATCTTTGTTTTGTCACATGACTGTTACGTGCTGGAAGACTGGCCTGACTGAGGCACGTGATTAGAATGGACAATAGGCGCATTCCAAAACAGGTGTTGTATGGTGAGCTGTCAGAGGGAAGGAGACGACCAGGCAGACATCTGCTCAGATTTAAAGATGTTAGCAAGGCATCAATGACAGATTTTTCCATCGGCCACAAGGCTTATAAAAACTCAGCCGCAGCACGAACCACGTGGAAGACATCATTCCGAAATGGCCTCACAACATTTGAAGCTACTCGGAGAGAAAAACTCGAAAATAATAGTTTACGTTGAAGGGAGAAAAGACACCACCCCCCCCCCCCCCCCCCCCAGTGAAAAACAAAGACATACCTGGTTCATGACCGTCTGCATAGACGAAAAAGGACATTTATTTTATTATAACATACACTTTGAATGCCAAATATGTTCGAATACATATATACTATTTGACGGCAATTTTCTACGTAATACCCAATAGGGTGATATTGACTAGACCGGTAAATCCTTGCTTGACAAAACACATGATGTTAATGATGTTAGATGCAACTCCAATCAGATCAATCGTTTGACACACTACAGTACATACAATCAATTGCAACACCATTGCTATCTCATCACTTAATATATTGGATATTTGGACTGGACGAGACATCTGAACAGCAGCAGTGGAGAATGAAACATTAACATGATTTCCAGCCATTGTTCTAATATTAGTGAGTAATTGACTTTTTACACAGCAGAGTCGCGCACGAAGTATTCTATATTCAGGTTCAAATCCTAGACGTATGACAGCAAAAACTTATAATTCACGTGTCCGAGATTATGAAAAGGGCACGGGAATTCACGAGGCTCAATTCCAGTTACCAAACGTTCAGGTCGGTGCAGGTGTAAATGGGTAGATGGCAAACAGTTGTGGAACAAAAGATAACGAGGAATTGATCTTGCTACACTTCCTTAACGCAGTATGTGACCTCGCACGACGAAATCTCTAGCCCTCATCCCATTAAGCAATGCCTGCTCTGAGGAAAGCTATACATGTACGTATATTTTATCTTACAATTGCTGTTATGTTATCGGGTATGAAATGTATCCGAGTACTTAAGCATAGCCATGTCTTTGTGATCGTTGACGCGATCTTGTTTTTCAACTAACTAGTGATTTTCTTTTGTTTCATCATATTAAGAGGACATTGAAAATAGCTCGGGTAATTGTTTATGTAACTATTTGTAATGATTTTATTTTTTGCTAATAGTATAACCATGTTATCAATAGATTCAAGTGATGCCAAAGTATGGCCAATAATAGTATAACATTTCCTCAGACAATATTTATCCATTCTAATTGTTTAAATATTTGAATGTATCTTATTATGCGCCATTATAATATTAACTAACTCTAATGATATTTATAAAAATTAATTATATCTTTTAACAATACATTGCAGCTATAGCAATGTTGCAATATGGCTGCAAATAATTACTTGCAATAATTTTTGTAAATGAATATTTTGAATATGTAATTGTGTCAATGTTTGTCAGCATATTTATTACTGAGTTGTATTTGTTTAATTATATGTCAAGTTCGCATGCACACAAATTGAAACAAAACATATCTGCATACGTTATTAACATGGCATACAATAGTTTATTTTAATCAGCAAGCATATTTATATATTTTATTGAATGCAATATTATCACAACCAGTCTAGTTATGAATTGTATTACCTGCCATTTCTAGGAAAGTTAATATCACAAGTATTCGTAAGGTAATTGTTATACCCACGTGTCAAACATAATAGCTCCCCATTCCGAACGATACATCAACTGACATAATCTCTCGAATCGCCATCGTCTCGTTTGCATTTTAGATGTTGAGAAGTACGTGGAAGAAGAAAACACTGAACACATGCATCCAACTGACGCTGTTAAGCGCCAACACAATTTCAGTATTAACTTGATGTATGACGGTTGGAAATTGAATAAAACTATTGAAAACGGATGAATTCATTTCTAAATTAATATCTAAGAAGATTGTTACACATAGGCTGGAAAGGATTTGAGACATACAAATAAAAACACGATTATAGACAAAACAACAACATTGTTCTACTATCGTAAGGAAACTAAACTCATCGTGGTATATCGGGAATGACTTTAGAATGAACAACTTCCACGTACTTACAGTCCATTCGATTTGGGAAGACCAGGTGGCACCATAAAGAGAGGCAGGCCAAGAGATACACTACGCAGAATAGCTACTAGACAAGCCAACATTTTGGGCTTCAATAACAAAATGGAACTAGAACAAGAGGCATCAGGTCGATCTATCTGAAGAGCATTGAGATCTGATATACATAAATATATATATATAATATAAATACTTCCCATACGAAGAGGGTGACATCATCAGACGTGTGGTGTGATATGATACAAACTCGCATACGAATGTAAGGACATATCCTGGCACGACATGTCCTACTGCACATGGGACACAAAGTGACCACTGTGGGGTTTAACAGAAGGGCTGTTGCACATTCTGTGCAATCAATCGTGTGCTTTCTATGAGCTTTATCGACTAAGTTCTGCTCTGCGATGTGAGTATCGTATGCGATCGTGTGCGATCGGGTGAGTCAGACGGAACAAACCTGTGCAAGCCTTTCATGTGAGGTAAACCTCAATGTTGGCATTGCTTAGTTACACTTTGCATACGATGTTGTATCTTTTTCGACCCGACTCTGCTACTCCGACCCATGTTGAACATAATGGCAATGCCATTAAAACATAAGCGTCATGAATTGTTCGTGACAAACGGAGATTCTGTTTTATGTATATGTTTTTTCGTCAGTCGAACACACGAATAACAAAGAAAACACAATATTAGCATCCAGAGAACTGAAACCATAGTCCGCATGTCAGGCTCAACATACTGACCAGAACGTCAGATCAGGGTCAGTTACAATGTACCGACCAGGACGTCGCATCAGTGTCACTCACAGTAAAGTGACCCGAACCAGTATCTTTCTTCCGTGTAGCGTTACCTGGAAACATGTTGTTTTCAAGGCAGTCTGGCTGACAAGATGTTATTTATTGACGTAGTCTTGTAGTATGGAGTTTAACAAAGTATAGAACAACCGCCTGGAGGACCGTGGTATATCTCCATCAGCATGCTCGGTATGTGACTTAACGCCATTTGCAGAGCAGGGCTGCACACAAGAGTAACCATTTTCATTATGGGCAGTGAATAGCAACAACAACAAAATAATATACGTTAAGGTTCCAGCAACAAAATAAATACATATATTAACATCCGTTAAGGTTCCATGAACCAAACACATAACTAAATATATTAACATCCGATAATGTTCCGTGAACCAAACACATAACTATATAAATTAACATCCGTTAAGGTTCCAGCAACCAAACAAATAAATAAATACTTTAGCATCCGTTAAGGTTCTAACAATTAACAAACGAATAACAAATAAATAACTATTTTAGCACCATTGAAGCAACAACATAATAATGGTGACTGCTATTTACTGAAAGACATTTCCTTGTGTGTAAAAATGAAGCTAATATTTTCCTAACGTCTCTATCTCATTTTGAGATAATTTTGGACAACATAAGATAGTCAAACGTGCATATGAAGTATATCTGAAAAAATGTCTTAGCCGTTTTGCGAATGTATATCAACCTTATTATGATAAACATTAATATCAATCAGTTAAACTGTGTCCCGTCGCATGATGATTATCACTCTATCTTTCTGCCCGCCTGCATGCCTGTCTATCTGCATGCATGCCTGTATGTATGTCAAATGATAGTCAGGTGGTGACAGAACGGGATATAGGCTGGGTGTAGCAGCGCTTCACACCTTGTCCGTGCTAACGCTTGCCGCACAATGATTAAGACATGCTAACGAGCATTTTGGTGTAGCAGAATCCCGCAATGTGAAAGCATGCCGGTTGACTTACTATTCATAACTTCCTGCAGCTTGTCTCATGTGGCCTTGTAGCGGGTGCCATTGGTGTTCATAACAAGTCTCGGGATCAAGATGCTGAGCAGCGCATGAGCTGTTGTGGTCAGCAACCCATAGCTGACTGCTAGCGTCAGAGTCAGCGAAACAGAGCTGCAAAGACCCTTATACACATCCACGTGGTGATCCTAGTTAACGGGCTGCAGCAGAGCAGACCAGCTAAGGAAAAGGGATCGAAGAGGTAATGCTAACCCGGTACTCAAAAAATGCTTGTTGAAGTCGGTTGTGTTGTACCGAAAGGTGCAAATATCGCAGTCAAGCATTCCGTTCTCTGGACTACATTCTGCTATTTAAGCCCTTTCAAGGTTTGGTACAGAGAGATTGAGAACGAACGAAGCCAAGCCATAACAAGCTCTCCAAAACTTGCCAACAATATCCTATCATGGTAGAACTAATAAGGTCAGAGGAACGGAAAGCTCTGATTTGAATTGTGTGCTATGGGTGATCCTGGATGTTTTCATTGCATGCTGGTTGTTCTGTACCACCACTAAAAGCGGCGACACCAGGAGTTATCCCCTACCACTTTGCGCAACACAAATGTATCGCCCATCTCCGCCTCCCCCTCCCCAACCCTGAATTCGTAACGCAGCAAGTGTTACACACTCCAACCCATGTGTTTCTCTTTATGGTGGTTGGTCAGCATTCATGGAACCCATTGCGAGCACACGTTTCGATTTTTCATCCAAACGACTATTTTGAACTACCCCATCCGACACAGCGAATTTCTCTGCCAGCGACCGGAAAGCTCTGACGACGGTTCATCCATATTAATACATCAATCTTGGTGTTGGTTTCTTCTACTACGACAATATGGGTCTGACCTGACCATGAAAGTTCTACTGTAAACACACGTCCTTTCTAACAATTCAGGCCTAGTCCTTCACTGCTGTTGTCGACACACATTTGTCACCATGCACTACCAGTATTCTGCGATGAATGTCCACTGGCCGACATATTTCGGCTTTTGGGAACAGAATCACCTCTCGCTGATCTACCTTGGACAATTCCGTTATCATGTTGGCCATGTTGCCGACGATATGTGGTAGAACCTTAGCAAATGAACACGTGCTCGATTGTTTATTGGATTGTGCTTAATACGTGCATCTGACTTCATCGTGATCAAGCCTAATTTAGTAATTTGATGCGTGGCAATTGTGGCCTCTTTAACTGACATGTACCTAAAAACCCTCAGCTGTATTGTCATATATACAAAATGCAGGTTTTTGTATTATCCGTCATTTTGTTTTCTTAACATACTGATCGTCTCTACTACCTATCGATTTGGTTCTTGGCGGGGACCTGTTAAACACAAAAACGCAGTACGTACAATTATTTGTAAGACGATGGTGCCTCCAATAACCGGGCCATCGATTTAACAGAAACCAAGAATTATCTTCCAATGTGTATTTCTGATTTCCATGCAGCTCTGACTCATAACTAATTCGCTATCGCTGATGTCTGTTCCAAATCGTAACATTTAGATATCCAATTATTACTCTAATGTTTCGTTTCTGAACTTCGTCAGTGTCCTTTGCAGCAAATAATATAAGTTGTGCTCGGTAGCCTTTATCATAATGGTTTGTCATCACGTAAGACTGTATGTTTCTATGTTTCGTGAATGAATCGTGTTGTTTTTGTTATAAATGATGACGGTTTCCATTCTCTAAGCGACTTCCCTGTTTACGTTGACATCACAGAGGCAATCACCTAATCGTGTGCGTAGTCTTTATGATCGTTTCCTGAATAATTGTCTTTTTCTTTTGTGCTTAGTGTGCTGTTCTCTGTACATTTCATATATCTTCGAATGACACAATAGACAAAATGTGTAATTGTCCGTGTCCTTCGTCAACTTGAGCCTTCTTCACAGCTGTTAGTTAAGGGTTCTGGTGTTCCAGGACATTATTCTAGTTTGATTCATCGATACCAGAAGGTATATCGACAACATGGCTTCCATTGACTGGCTTTCATTAGTGATCTGTAATCATATGATTCGGTTGCAAGCGTCATAGAGAATCTGGCTACATTTACTCTTACTTTGAATATTCGATGAAGTTTAATAGCAGACTTGTCTCTAGATTTGACTTGTTAGCCTTAAACCGACTGCCCAATCATGGGAGGCAGTTATTGACTTGTATAATAACCTATCCGTCAGCGATCTGTTCGGCTTGGTTAAGGCTGCAAAAATACATAACTCATGCAAACTTAATTCCCAGTAACGTCAAGGCATGTAAGCCATCTCATCGTGTTGGGTAGTGCATTGGGGGGCAGAGGACAACTGTTACCTTATAATAAGGGTAGTTAGACTAACATCTGGTCTGGCAATATATACTGATCAGACATGTTATTCAGAATCAGGCAAAAGATACTGCCCAAGATCCTCATTTTCGTAGCCATCCCTGGAAACGGGTTGTTTTCATGGCAGCATGGTTAACGAGGTTAGGGATCGACGTGATTCCAATAGAAGTGAGCGACACACCAATGCAGCCAAGCACAGCACGACCGCCTGGTTGACCCCAGGTCTACCTTCATCAGAACGCTCGGAGTGTGAGGAACGCCAGTGCAACCTGCTACTTAACGTCCCTTTCAGGGCGCCAAAAGATAAACTTACTCATCATTTGCATTCAACAACAACAACAACAACAACAGCCTTCTAATAATCTCGATATAGAGGATTAAAGAGTGTTGTGTGTGGGAACATTATACATACACATTGGTAAAGTAACTATCACTAAAAGTGATCGTATATGGCCTTCCAGTTTAGAAGCGAACTAGTGTAATGACCTGCGTATCATTTGAGAGCAACGATGATTTAATGAAACGGTTTCTTTAAAACAAGCATGACAAAGCATATACGTGTTTGTCGAAGTAATTTCGACACAAGTACTGGAACACAGGTCTAACACAGCATTTGTTTGACCTGAAACAACTTTAGAAAATCTTGATTCCAGTCAACTGCACTACTGTTTCGAAGCAATGATTTTTACACTATTCGGTTGCCGGTTCTATGCACACCCCTATCTTGTTCACACTTATCATACTCTAGAAAGGAAACATTGGGGATAGTCTGTTAACAATGGCAGCAACTTGGATGAAATACAGTCATAGCGACTTCTTAGCAAATACATTTCGTCAGAAGAAACAAACACCCAGCCTACGGACATCAATAGAATAGCCTCGACAATGCATCTAATAGATATTGCACAATTGACAACACATGTGTTCATCTTTTTTCTTCAATGTGAAGTAAAGGAAACCTGTTTCCTAGCATTTACACTCAATCACGTCTTAGTTCCAACGTGAAGCCAAGGTCAGCACTGCAAGTGACTTCTCAGTAACAATTATTTCGAATATCTGCAATAAATAAATTCCGTTAGTTTTCTTCAGTTGTCTGAGCATATAGACCGCGACGCTTCATTCGGAGTGGTGGGTCATGTTGCACAACTGGACAAATAAGCCCCGACCCACAGGATACTACACAAGTCGTTCTTCGGGGCCAAAAATATTCCTCCATCCGATTGGAGGCGGAGAAGAGGCCGACCCCAAACATGAATGGCTCTAGCAGATATCCACCTTCACTTCCGCTCTGGACTAGACCTGGAACTATGTCACAGCAGTGAGTCATGGATGTGGTCAACCAACGCAACGAGCCTAAGATGTTCTAGCGAATATTATTATTATTATATATCCATATTTTAAGGGCTCGTGATCTGCAGAAGACGGATTTGTCGGTAGGAAAGGTGCAAATATCGCAGTCAAGCTGTAAACTAGCAACACAGCGAATTCCGTTCTCCGGACTACATCTTGCTTTTTTGTAAAGCCCTGTTCAGAACTTGACAGTAAGAGATTGAGAACGAACGCAGCAGAAGAAGACATTGTGGACCCATATGTTAGTAATGAAGCTTTTTATGACAATCGCGTTGCCGTAAGTCGGGCTGCCATACTCATCACACAGACGGAATATAATGACAACCAGTTTTCATTGATGAAGTTGTCATTCCCAACCACACCGTTTTACCCCTTCCTTAGAAGGTGACAGTGAACCTGTTCCTTTCATCCATGGTACCTCTCGTTACATTTACAGAACAGCCTGATAGAAGAAACGACTACCATTTCACTGCCAGCGTGGTTCAAACAGAATAGTCCAAACATATGTTTGCACTTCTAAAACATCATTACAAGATAATGCAGGACAAAATGGCTGAGACAAGAAGTCCATATATACATTTTACACCCTGAAAAAACAGTGACCAGGATGGATCGTCTGGACAACAGACTAGTCTACATCATAACTGTAGCTCAATTAACATTAGAAAAACAGCCCAGACAAAATTTTTGCTACGAAGCTTCGCTGCATTAATATCCTAAAAACGTTCGTCCTACAATACATGTCGCTGTAAATATGACACAACATGTCCTGCAAATTAATTCTGACAATATTCTCCTTTTCTGGAATAATAATCCCAGCAACACAGCCTGCATTTAGAGTATAATAAATATTATAATGCAATACAGTTTACATTTCAAGGTGAACAACGGAGTCAACTTTCACATTGTGGGCATTAAACAACAACATCAACATGTGTACATGATAACGGGGTCAAGATGGCGGATTGTACACGACTTTCGTGTATTTGATGATGGAGTCGTAGCTGCCCTTTAACAATTATAGGTAACCGTTACAATGTATTACCTACATGAACTACACAATAATGTAAATAGTGAACCTACGACAGGCCCAGCTTTCCGATGGGTGATTGCAACTGTTTTAGAAAAAAATGCTTAAGTTAATAGTTAGATGAACAAATATGCGTACGATGCAATCATCAATAAACAGGGCAAAGGTGAAGGACAAAGCCAATGAGATGGCGTATACAGTGACTACTTTCGGAGGATGAAAGTCTAAGTTAACATTGCTAATGTGTTGCATAGGGTCAAGGACATCTCGAGTTGGTAATCACTGGTGATTTCAACATAAAGGTAGGTTGTGCAGGAATTCTTGGGAACTACACATTGGATCACATAGTGTCACGAATGGAGGGGGTGGGGGTGGTTAAATTTAAAGCGGGAAAACTATTAAACCTTTGTGTTTTTGGTCATGTGTTATTTATTACGAACATTTGTTTCAACATCATCACAGTCACACGCAGACACGGAATTAATGACGTGATCTGTAGATATAATCTCACAATAGATTGCATTCTATTCAGTGTACGCACAGACTACAAGTGCATGGTGATTCACAACCTGAGTGTAGATACTGGCTATTGACCCAATTCTACTTTACTTTCAAACAGCAGATGGAAGTGAAATATGAAAGCATGGCACACGGTGGAGGAACAAAGACAACATTGCAAGTTCGCTATATTGAAAGTTTTGACTGAGGAGTATTGTAAAACTAGAGAAGGTGGACCGAGAAACGGACGATATGGCGGAATGAATGCGTGAGGGTGCAGACAAAGACAAGTAAATGTTTGTTTTTTTACGAAATGGCGGCAATCTCAGACGAAGACTATGCCAATTATAATTAGGTTCAACGTAAAGCCCGGGTGATTATACATCATCGTAGAGAAAGTGCTTGGCAGAAGTGAAGGAAGGTACTAGGTGAGCTATGTTCTATATCTCACAGAGATTTGTACAGAACAATACGTGACCTGCGCTTGAGATGAACAATACAATACACTATCTACCCTGAGTTAAAGGGGGGAGAACCACTTATCCAAACTGAAAGGATAAGATACATATGGGATGAGTATTTCACAGTCCTACTTGTCCCAAATGCACAATCAGATGATAGTACAGAATAGGTGCAATATCAGACCTCTAAATGTACTGCGTATAATGACGGATACAAACTCGAGCAAGAAGTCATAGAGGCAAGGAGAAAAACCCAGACTGCAAGGCTTAGACATCATATCGGCTGATTCCATAAAAGCGTGTTACGATATAGATGTAAGATGGCTCACAAAGATCTTTAATCAGTCGTGGATTAAAGGGAGAGTACATGGTGTTGTCCAACTGCGACATATAAAGCTGTTCTTTACTAGCATGCACCAATTTAAGAACTGAAGCAACAGGTGCACATGCAACAACTCAGATTATCAGTCAAAACTTAATGAAAGTACTCCAAACCATCTTAAGCTCCAAACAAGATAGATTCATTCGAAATCAAATAAAACATCGGGTTGCTGTCCTACCCAAAAAAACAAATATAGTTAGTCTGATGTAGGTTTCGGTCCCCTGTGGATCCTTTGAAACGAGAACGCAGATGAACTCGCAAAAGTTAGAAAGGGGCGATACGTACAGTCGCCATCCAAAGACACTCATTAAACGATGTGTGAGGACGAAATGGAGAGACCAGCACAAAGATTACAATCCAGAAATTGCAGCATAGACACACTTGGCAGAGAAGGGCTGACACAGTTCTTCAGACTCAGAATGGGACATTGTAGATTCAATTCACACCTCCTCAAAATATATCTTAGAGAAACCGCCACATTCGAATGCGGAGCACTCAAGCAAACATCAAAAAATGTCTCGCAGCAACTCATGCAGATCAAAGAAATATAGTCTGGCCCGGAGTAGGGAACATGCTGAAAACAACTGTGTGGTATAGGTGAAGACCTGAAACGTACATTCTCCTTTGTGAACCTCTCCAGATTAGCACACCATTAGTTGATCGAAGACGAAGATGTAGATTAGTCCAAACTATTTCATGTTCCTATGTCTGTCCTTTCGCACATGTCTCTGTATTCGACAGACTTAATATTTAAATTAAAGGGCCACAACCGAAATTAAAAACGTAAAAGCGAGAGTTATCTTCTCAAAAAAGGAGCTTGAACATGAATCTCAGTCCCATCATGAAGTTTATTATTTACCGGCAAATGATGACACGATGTATTGACACCATAACTGATTTTGACAACACCAACATTCACACTTTTAGGTTTTCTTCTATTTTGTAAATCTAGCTCTTCAATTGTATTGAACTGACACCGCTAGGATAGTTTTGCGTGGTCGAAAAGTTTAAATGCCTGTCGTTTGACAAAAAAGCAGGCTGATCGAATCCCCTGTCCAATCATTTGAATATGCAACTGAATTGTGTGTATTAACACAATTTTAAGATCAGATGGAATTAGCTGAATTATTTAAATGTAACTATAACACTTGGTGGAGGAATGGGCGGCTAGGGTGTCCCAGAAATGGAACGTTTGTTGAGATAACTATGGACAGCAGAGAAAGTTAATAACACGCTGCTTAAATAGAAACAGCTACAAGCACAGATTATGGAAACAATTTATACCAGACTAGCGTTTTTTTTTCGGGCGTGTAACGAAAATCGACGGGTTGGGACATACGGTGACAACGGACAGAATCACAGAGACGATAAACAGAGGGAGGCACCGATGTATAATATTTCGTAGCTCGCAGAATGACATTGTAGACGGCCAACGGCATAACTGATAAATGCCACACGTAAAAAGAGGAGGTGTTGATCATGGATTGTCAACCCCAACCGGCAGGGATACGATTATAATGATACGATATAGGCGGATTAAATGGGGCAAGAGATGTGTATAATAGAGGCGCCACTTCTGAACGGATCACATAATGAGGACAATGTTTTCATTCCACGAATTTCCCTAGTGTCATCAGATTTGAGAATTGATATTTCTCGTACGAAACCGGATATAAAAAATTGTTTAGAAATAAATGTCTGGATATTGTTTGAATATCTCATGATTAGTGAAACAGTCGGGGGAAGTGGGGAGGGGGGGGGGGGGGAATACCCTTAAGTACTTACTTATAAATAAAACTTTCCGGGAATTAAAAAATGTCCCGTAATATTAAATTTTAAATTAAACAGTTCAGGACAAAAAAGGCCCATGGATATTAAAGTACCTATGAAATAGTTCGGGAACAAATAAATCTCATGAATACTATATGTTCAATAAAACAGCCAGGGGACTAAATAAATATAATGTTTTAAATTACAAATGAACTTGTTAAAAGACACACAAATCTCATAAATACGTAACTTTACATGAAATAGTTGAGGGACATGCGAACATCATACATACATAATTATAAATGAAATACTTCGAGGACAAACAATGATATGATTACTAAATTGTAAATACAATAGAGAAGGGAAAACATTATATCAATTCTATATTCTAAATGCAACAGTTTGGAGACCCACAAAATGCAAAATTCTAAGTGAAGAGAAACAAATGACATCGATATCGCATTTTCAAAAACGATGCCTTACGCAATGTATTTCCGTGTCATTCAATTATGACCATCATTTTCTTCCTCGAGTGTCAGAAAAGGATACATTTATTTTTGTGAATAGGACTGGCAACCGCTTCATGTAAATATCATTGCTGTGAAACTTTCCATAAAATACTGGAACCCGGCATTTTGTAAACGAGTTAAGGTAAACATGCATTATTAAACATATTTTCTAAAAGATGGGCTGACGAGAAGAGAAGAACAAAGTGAACAGAACCTGTAAACGACATAACCTCGCGCATTACTATCATAACAGCCTAGACTCGCACATAAAACTGTATCATTAGTGCAATATCAACAACTGTATCGGTATACGGCACTATGATAACTATTTAAATTTTAGATCGCAAGTTCTTTTTTTTAAATTTTTTTATTGTTAAGTGCATAACTCTGTCAATTATGCCAGCAGCCCATACATTGTAGTGGTACAGCGGGTTCCATCCCACTGTAACATTGACGGCAACGAGGAGGCAGACACGCTGAGAGAAGACTGTTCAAGGTTACCACAACCAGATTCTAGTGTGACCTACAGAGTCAAAAAACGTTTATTAAGGCCAGATGCATGGCTAAATGGGAAACAGAACATACTGGCTACACAAACGAGTATGCCTATTACCAGATGAACAGAAGAGAGCAGGTCGTGGTCTTCAGACTCCGCACAGGTCACAGCAGACTGATGTACAATATAGTATTCTTCTTCATCTTCTTCTTCGTACGCTGTCAGACGTCAACCTTTATTTTTTCGAAAAAAAGCAGCGGTCATCATGAGGCTGTCGACACTGCCATAGAGCTTGTCTAGTGTTGCCACTGGTGATGGCCACATCTGCTTTCTCTTGTCCTCGTATGTAGGGCAGTTTTGCAGCATATGTTTAACGGTCATTTTCCCAGTACCGCACGAGCATTCGTCAGTGCCACCTATCTTCAATTTATTGAATAGGTGGTAATTCAGTCTATTGTGGCCAGTGCGAATTCTGAAGACCACGACCTGCTCTCTTCTTTTCAACTGGTAATAGGCATCGTTTTGTGTGTAGCCAGTATGTTCTGTTTCCCATTTGGTCATGTATATAGCTCTAATAAGCCTTTTTCACTCTTTGTATGTCACACTAGTATCTGGTTGTGGTAGTCTTGCACCTTTTTTTGCCAGTCTGTCTGTCTCCTCCTTGCCTTGGATGTTACAGTGGGATGGAACCCACTGTACCACTAATTTTTTTGGTGTGGACTGCTGGCATAGTTGACAGAGTACTGCTCTGAAATCATTAAGTTCAGTATTTTTCAGGCTTTTTAGTGCTGTGACTACGGCCAGGGCATCTGTAAGCAGGACTATATGGCTTTCATTTCTTTTGCATGTCACCATTTCTTTTATTGCAGTCCTCAGTGCATCTGCCTCCGCTCTGAAATCGCACGTATATTTTCTAGTTGCCACTGCCAGTGTTATTTTTCTACCATTTGGTAGGCTCAGGAATAACCCTTCCCCTCCGTTCTGTGTTGTGTTTGTTACAGAGCCGTCGGTATATGCATGGGTCCAGTCCATGCTTGGGTAGTTTTTCGTTATGTACCTCAGGGTTATGTCTCTTCTTTCTTTTTCAGTCTGGCTGTTCTTTTTTCAATACCTGGTATATTTTCTACCACCTCTGGAAATATATGCTGCCTCCAGGTAGGTTTGCGTACAGTAGGGATGGACTTTGGTGTTGTTAGTGCGTTCATAGGGTCTTCGTTCATCTTTGCTTTGGCTATTTCTGCAAAGTTTCTCCGCTTTAGTTTCCCATTTCCTAAATTATTTAGTCTCTTATGCAATGGATGATCTGTCAGTCTTCTGAGTTTTTGTGCTTGCTGCTGGGATTTGCAGTCTCTTCTATCTGTCATGGATTGCAGATTTGTAATCTTTTCCAGTTCTACAATTGGCGTTGACTTCATGGATCCTGTTATAACTCTCATGGCTGGGTTTTGGAGTTTGCTAATTTTGTCAAAGTTTGCCTAATAAATGATCAACAAGACAGTCCATACAAAATTTATACCATGTTTATATGTTTAACATAGCAACCAGGAAAAACATAATATCAATATTACATTCCAATCACTACCATACGGACTAAATGTCAAATTATTTTGTCATCCCAGCAGTTTTAGTCATTGCAGTACTGCAATATGAAATTATATCGTCATTTAAAACGATATGTGACTGCACAGCACCATTTTCGAACTTCTCATTTATCATAATAAAGTAACTTTGATTCCATACCAGGTATCCTTCGCTTTTTCATACGTATAGTGCGTAAAGTGCTTGTAAAATGTATTTTCTAAACGCTTAATTGTGTTAATGTGTTTTATCGGCTCAGTTTTATTGGGATAGGCATACGACTGAATGGCACTGTTATTTGCAGGATATATGTCACGTGAGAGCTATTTAAACGTGCAACAGACTGGAACGTTAAATTGTATTTAGAAAGTAAAATCAGAACCATCTCCAAGCTCGTTAAATGCTCTTTCTTAGATGTTCTTCGTTTTCTTCGAAATTCATTCAGGAAAGAACATGGTGCCACTGTGTCATAGTTTATGGCGAGGCTGCGATGTCTCAGCATTTCGGCCCGATACATCTTACTTCAGTAGGTTGTTTGTTTTGTTTTATAGCCAAGATTAGTTCATAAAGAAGCGGGATGGCGTATGTGAGACACCAAATTTAATCACGAAACCCTAATGGTTGGCAATGTGGCATACTTATTTCGTCAGATAACAACAGACGCTGACAAAGTCAAGAAGATGCCACACCCTTAGAACGATATCATTAATTTAAAGCCAAAAAAACGTGGCGTTTTGCTAAGATTAACATTATTGGAACAGGCGGCTGCAGTGTGTACTTTCCCCGGCTAGGAGACACGTGTACCTTAAGCATACAACTAATGTCCTGACACATAATTTTGCCCCACTCGTCAGTACTTGTCATAATTGCATATGATAACCCCTATTGAGATGACATCACATGCTATACTATTAATGAAAAATTATGCATTCACATTACAATTTTTTTTTAATTGGCATAATTGTCTATTGGTAGAGTATGCTGGTTCTGGAAATTGATAGTTACCTGAATTGTCATTTAATGAATAGGCAAATCACTTTTCGTGATTTCTTTGTAGGCGATTTTTATTATTATCAATGTTTTATGATAGAGTAAACTCCTATATTATACATAGCATCACTGTATGTACATATGTTTATAAATTATAGAAATAACAAGTTGATAATATTGTCAAATAGTATCTCTTTATAAGCGATATTCAGGTTTACGGTTCAAGCAGTCTGCAAAACGCAACTGTCTTTTGAAAGTTATCTTCTTTTACTTGTTAACAAACTGCTCTGGTACTGAAATATTAATCAATATATCAATTCAATTCCATATAAAATACATGCCGTGTAGATTGAATCATTAGAGCCTTAATTGCATGGAATCTCGGTTATTCTAAACGGTTAACCCTGTTAAAGATTGAAAATCATCGTATTAGTGTCCATAACCCCAAACATTCCATTCCATGTCGTCCTTGTCTTACGTTTCGGTCGGTAAGTGGCCTAGTAGTTAGTGACCATCATTCGCGGGTTCATATTCCGCTATCTCAATACGTTAGTGGCTTTGTCCATAGAATAATTTATATTTACTTAGACAGGGATGTCACCCTGTGCTAAGACCATCAATCTAAAGGTCTCTGTGTACCCGTGTTTCCTGACTCCTACATATACATAAATATGCAGCCAGGTAGAACCTGTGAAGCGTAAAACTCTCATTAGCATAACTTATTACGAATTGCGTGGTACTGAACATGTTATATAAGTGCCCGGTAAAGGTTTCAGTGGTAACCGCATATATAATTAAATACAAGATATTTCAACAATTAGTTCTTCAGTTATCTCTCATACCAATGGTTTTTTTATCACCATTAACGAAGTGTGGCTCACAAAGATTTGAACACGTATTTACTCTATTCTGGTAACTATTTAAGATCTACATTTTAAGCGATATCAAACTTCATATTCTGTTTCCTTGAATGTCCATGTTTATTTTTAATGAAAAGATCCTTTCTGAGACGCTGTTTAAAAGAACAAAAATTGTTATACGTTTTCCACTATTACATTACGAAGAATTGCCCTGCATTCCCTGACTTGCGTATCTACTTTCCATGTCCTGTGCTCCACATCATATTTCAAGTTGTCAATGTGCCACGTGGATTGCCATATTATTCCCCCTGACCATATCATCTATTTCAGGAAGGTTTGGACAGATCATCAGGTGATCTGGGTCCTGTATTGCTCTCCAGCTGCATGTCTCATCACTACTGTATCCCTATTCCTGTCAAATGCTCCTGCATTATAATACACCAGTTTGGAACCTATTTATGTTACGTAAGTCAAGTGGTGTGGAGGCGCATGTTATCCTACAATTCATTCCATTTTTCGATGTGGCGTTTTCCGTGAATAGTGTATAGGTGATGTGTTGACTATAAGACACTTCGTCCAGATTTCATGCTTATGCACATGGTGTCGAAGTTGAGGGTTCTGGGATGCTAGTTACATATCGAATATAAAATGAATTTGCTCTTTTGATTAATATGTTTAAGAACCCCGAATGGACCAGACCCTCCTTCTTGTTTGTGTTTACTTTTGTTATTTACTAAATCCTGAGCATAATATTAGCATAGTGGTAGACCACTCACTTTGCATCGCAAAGGTACAGGTTTCAACTCGTGTTACCAACGTGCTCCATTTTACATGACTTTAATTGAATACAGTGCATACTGTTAAGGAAGGTACGGCAGGGGGAAGGAAACTGGTCACCCCATCTCATGAACACGACCCTATTCTGTACACTTACGCGTGTAACATAACAACCACATATACGGTTGCACTTACTTTATCGTGAACATACTCTAGATCGTCTGCTGTTTTCAGAACATATACCCGATTGTCAGAATTATTTTTCTTCTTCATTGCCCTTATATTTCATATACGATTAAATATATTCCTTAAACATCCAAAGGATCCATTACTCCTGTGGTTATGTTGATGGACATCGTTCTAGTGGGTTTCTCTCAAACGGTAGAGTAAGATAGCCGTTTCACGAGCGCAAGTCTGAGGTCAGATGATCGCCTTCTAAAACGATGAACATTAACGGTGGACTTTAGAATCCCACACATTTAAAAGTAACCTCTGGTCTCACGGGAGGTGGGACTTGAGTGGCTGCATCCCGAGTTGCCCTCAATCGGCTTACCTAATGTCTTGCTACTGGTTCAAGATAGCTCGGACGACAAGCACATTGTATTTCTCACGTTAATCCAACTACAGCGTAAGTTACATCCTCAAGACAAAACCGTTTATTGCCGTCGCCATCATCGATTGCGATGAGCAGCTAATAATAATAATGTTCTCCCCAATTTAAAACAACACATGCCTTTGCGGTCCTTCACGAATTCGAAAACACAGAGGCGAGCTAATTCCACATTTTGTTAAACTATTATTCTCAGTTTAGTTGTCTGGTCTCAAGGGATTTAATTTGCATAGAAAACATGCACGTTCTTCTCACATATATTTGATAATGGCTTCTTAAAATGCTTGTATGATCATGTTCAGTATTATGTAATTATACTATCAAGGTTGTTCTATAAATTGTACACTTTTGCGGATCTTTTTTCTTTAGCAACAAGACTAGATATATTTCATAAGTGTACTCATATATCAAATGGTTCACAGAGTTTAGCAATAATATGTATAATATGTATGTCAATGTCTGTCTGATTGTGTCATCAGAGATACTATCTGGGCCAGTGGCATCTTTTCATCTCCAAGACTCATTTTTATTTTCTTAATCTCTTGTTTGTACTGTTTCTCGTAATAAACTTGTAGCTCCATTTCTGAATCTTGAATGTCCGGGAAATCTAATAATTATATGCGAAATTGACAAGTTTAGATAAACAATCTGGGGTCATCTCACATCATCAAAACTATGATTACACGTACTAACTTTTCGAAAATATCGTTACCACAGTAACACCTGCTGCTCATTTACTTGAACATGAATTTGATATAATAGGATACTACTGTATCCATTTTATTTCATTATTACGTGAAAGTGGGCATACGTTTTTAATAAATCAGGTAACAAGTATATGAGATTGTTAGTTCTTATCTGTCAGGTCTAATGTGTGAGCTTCCCACATGGCGACATCGGTGAAAATGAAAACTCTTCCTAGTAAATTGCTGGAACAAACACACATTTTAGATACATGGACGGTAGAAAACTGCTCAGATTGTGATGTGCCCGCACAGACTATATTAAGTGACAGCTCAACACTGATATTTCAATGGATTACCTACGCTGTGCTTTGTCAAATTATCGATCTCTTTGGGATCACGTGCAACATCATTAACGTTATCTGTTTTGTTAAACAAGGTTTCAAGGAATCGATCAACGTCAGCCTTTTAGGTATAGTATACTAACGTATATCATGTAGACTACTTACTAAATCATGGATGAACATACATAATTTCCCACAAGCTGTAACTTGCTGAGTGTGTAGTAGCTACTTTCTGGTGTTGTCATAAACAATTTCCATCATATACAAACTTTAATTACGGAGTTTATTCACATTCTTGAAGTCAGATTGGAACGTTCACAGCGCTGATGAATAAAGGTCGCTCACCCCTGTACACTCCAGTCAGTGTACATATTAGGTTTTGAATTTACACACGACAGAAGTAGAAAAAAAACCACATTTGCCATGACGTGCTTTTAAAGCCACGTGCCATTTGTCGGAAAGGCACGTGTCGAGAACGATGACCCGCACGACTAGTATTTAATTCTTGTAAAAAAGTCAATTATTCGCTTTAAAATGGGTGAGAAGTATATACTGACAGTATACTCGCCCATTATATGCCATATTATATTGCACATATTTCTATCAAAATATGACCTAGGACAGTTCATAGAAAAGCATACCCATATTTCTGCTCGAATGTATCGATATTTGATGATCTAACTTCTACACACTTATTAAGATCATGTTATTTGATATATATAATAAATCTTCTTCTTCTTCTTCTTCGTACGCAGTCAGACTGTAACCATTATTTTTTCTAAAAACGCAGCGGTCATCCTGAGGCTGTCGACACTGCCATAGAGCTTGTCTAGTGTTGCCACTGGTGATGGCCACATCTGCTCTTTCTGATCCTCGTACGTCGGGCAGTTTTGCAGCAAATGCTCAGCAGTCATTTTCCCGGTACCACACGGGCATTCGTCGGTGCCACCTATCTTCAATTTGTTGAATAGATGGTACCTCAGTCTATTGTGGCCAGTGCGAAGTCTGAAGACCACGACCTGCTCTCTTCTGTTCAGCTGGTAATAGGCATCGTTTTTGGTGTAGCCAGTATGTTCGGTTTCCAATTTGGTCATGTATCTAGCTCTTTTAAGCCGTTTTGACTCTTCGTATGTCATACTAATATCTGGTTGTGGTAGTTTTACAACTTCTTTTGCCAGTCTGTCTGCCTCCTCGTTGCCATGGATGTTGCAGTGAGATGGATATGTAAAGTTGATTGTTTTACTTTCATGGAGTTTGGGAGAATAATCATTCCGACACGTGCATCGTATATACTAATTGGTGTCGTTAAAAAAGCGGATTGCAAATGGTACGATGCGATACTTAATTAGAAACTGTTTACAACAATACCAGACAAACAGCAATAACAAAGAGGCATATTGGATACCCAATCGTGGGTTCCATCTCACTGCAACATCCAAGGCAACGAGGAGGCAGACAGACTGGCAAAAGAAGGTGCAAAACTACCACAACCAGACACTAGTATGACATACGAAGAGTCAAAACGGCTTATTAGAGCTAGATACATGACCAAATGGGAAACCGAACATACTGGCTACACCAAAAACGATGCCTATTACCAATTGAACAGAAGAGAGCAGGTCGTGGTCTTCAAACTTCGCACTGGCCACAATAGACTGAGGTACCACCTATTCAACAAATTGAAGATAGGTGGCACCGACAAATGCCCGTATGGTACCGGGAAAATGACAGCTGAGCATTTGCTGCAAAACTGCCCGACATACGAGGAACAGAGAGAGCAGATGTGGCCATCACCAGTGGCAACACTAGACAAGCTCTATGGCAGTGTCGACAGCCTCATGATGACCGCTGCCTTTTTCTAAAAAAATAATGGTTACTGTCTGACTGCGTACGATGAAGAAGAAGAAGAAGAAGAAGGATAACCAATCATTAAGTTAGGGCAGTATATGTTTTATTTCTTGTATAGTATGAGAAAATTGGAGAATACTGAAATACAAATGAAAATGAAAACACCCGTAAGGCTGGAATAGAGTGTATATGCCTGGAGAACTAGACATGTTTTGGTTGAGGTCAAGTAATAAAAGGGGAGATGGAATGACGTTCATATATTGAACAATGACATGTAATTGAAAATTAATGTGAAACCAACTTTCGCCTAACTAGAAGTTTCGGACTCAATCCCATCACACATTATTACTTCCACTAAGCGGTCAAATTTGTATCTTACTTTCAGATGGACAGATGCCCTACTTTTATAAATTAACATAATGACATTAAAAAGACATGCACCAGGTGGTGTTAATAAGCGCGGCTGTACTATGTCGACTTATATCAGTGCAACTAAACATATAAATGGATCAACGGGAAACGAATTATGTAATCGTGCAGAACTATATTTCAAATATGTAAGGCATTGCTACATTGACCATTATTTTGATTAGTTTCAGTAGGTGAGTAATATAGCTGAGGGGTATAGGCGTTCGCTTCTCAAGAAACACAATTGTGAAACAGTGAGACTTTGAATCCCACACTTGTCAATCTTCTTCTGGTCTCAAGGGAGCTGAGATTAGCGTATAATCAATTTGAAGATTGTCGAACAACTCGGATATCACGTGTGCAGGCTGTGCACGTACACAATTGAAGATCAATAAGGGTAGACTCTAAGCCACTGCCCGGGCAAAAAGTATAGAAATTAATAAATATCCTGCCCACAACGTATGCTGCTTTTCTCCAAGCCAAGTAAGCTGAAGAGAGTAAACTTTGAAAAATAAAGAACGCACTAAGAATTGCATTCGACTACTATATATATATATATACATATCAACAAAACGTTTCTTAAACATTACTTAAAAGGGAAACTGCATTTACAAAACCACAGTGATGCACAAATGACAGTTTAAGACTCACAACTTAAACAAATATCAATGTGCATAGATTCAAAGACACTAACCGAGCAACTGCACTATGAGCCAAGAAACGACATACCAAGAATTATGTTAATGTTAGCAAGGACATCATTCAAATAGGAGTTCGATGATATATGGCAAAATAAAAGCTTGAGATACAGCGTTCCGAATGTGCAACAACATGCGATCTGCCAACACACTTTCAAGAAACCCACGTTACTGGCCTTCCGAATGATTCATGTTATTGTTGTCCTGGTTTGGTGCAATTACTTTGATTTGTTTTGATAGTTTATTGATCTTCACTATTACATTGACTTCGATTAATTGATGTTTTCATGTATTTCTGCATAATCCGTCATCATTAATTGAGAGAAAAGGAAGCTAATAAAGGTGAGGACATCACAACAACCAAAGTAAAGAAATTAAAAAGCAATAGGGTAAACAACGTCCTATATATTGGGGAATATCACCATGTTTGTCGTAGACACCATGAAAACAAGATCCTCAGGACCCAGACAAGCAATAGAAAAAAAGAGACCGGAGTTTGATAGTCCAAAAGAGAGGATGCCAAGCGCCGCTCAACAGGCAAAATGATAACATAGGGCAACTAATTAAAGTAAGTTGCAAATGTTCCTAGTGTTCCCTGACCTGCAAACCAAATTCTACCATCGCACCCCACCATAGCACACTACTTCATACCACCACAACATCTGAGGAAGACGTGTGCTTTTCTCCTGTAGCTGTCAAGAACTATGAGTTCATATCTTAAGGAGTTATAAATTATCGTCACCCTGTTTATAATACTTGGGCTCAAGACGTTATATGTTGATACAATAGAGAGCCAAATTGAGAGATCATTAGGGTATTACATAATCCAATCGCTGATAAGTTGTACATAATCCTGCCTTGAACCACGATTGATTCTAAATTTTCCTGTCTATTGATTGTCATTTCATCGTCTTAAGTTCAAACATCAAATGGGTGGTCACTGATTGGCCTCAGAACATCTGCCATATTCATTTCCAAAACCCCAAATAGGAAAGTATTTATTACTTTAAATGTCAGTATGATCGGGATAGTAGCCAACAACGGATTCATACCACCATTTACGCTTTTATCTCACGCAGTAGCCTGCTTGTTTGTAACTACCTAGGCAAGAATTGAGAGTTAGATGCAATCACTCAATGCCTGCTAATGTTAAGAGGGTCTCTGATCGCTAAATCGCAGTTGAAGATTCCGTCTCAATGCCTATTCTCACATTATGGTTGGTACCGTACATGAAGCGTTTCTCTACAACGTGAAACTTACTCTAAATACCACAGAAATGCCTCAACTCGATTTCTCATCGAACATCATGTGCACACGTACATCATCAGCTCTAGTCTGATTTCTCATCGCACATCATGTGCACACGTACATCATCAGCTCTAGTCTGATTTCTCATCGAACATCATGTGCACACGTACATCATCAGCTCTAGTCTGATTTCTCATCGAACATCATGTGCACACGTACATCATCAGCTCTAGTCTGATTTCCCATCGAACATTATGTGCACACGTACATCATCAGCTCTAGTCTGATTTCTCATCGAACATCATGTGCACACGTACATCATCAGCTCTAGTCTGATTTATCATCGAACATCATGTGCACACGTACATCATCAGCTCTAGTCTGATTTCTCATCGCACATCATGTGCACACGTACATCATCAGCTATAGTCTGATTTTTCATCGAACATAGCTTTTGCATCATGATATTCAACAGTATCAATCTCCGAAATTGTATCAGTTATATGATGTTCAGTATCTAGCTCCGCTTCCTGTTTGCACTAATTCAGCAATGTCGACGTCTGGTGATTTATCTGATGTAGACCAAGTTTGTTTCAATTTTTCAACTCTCAAGAACTCTCATCTAATCAAACGTGGTCGTCTCTTACAAGCTTCTGTTTAATTTGATATGTCATTTATTTATTCGCGTTGATTTATGTTTCCCTCGTTTTAACTGTTCCTATAATCTAGAAAGCTGACATTATGTACACATTGTTTACTAGAGGGAGACGTTAATCTAACTTCTAAAGGACTCTGGACAGGCATTTCAAATCTATGGTAACGCAAACGGTTGTTTTAACAAATATGTATTTGTTACAGGCCCGTAACATGACCATTCTCCATTTGTGTGGACTTCTATTTCTCCTATTTTTAACTACGTTCCAATAACCTTCAGAGCTAAACTGTGGATTTATTCAAAGATGATCACATCACACAGCCCAATAGCTGATAACATCGTATTACTTTACATGCAGCAGTATTGTGTGCAAGCTTTAGTCAGGATTTATGTATCTACCAATTTAATTGCTTTTCCATATTTCTACGTACGTTTTTTAATAATAGTTTTTGATTGTTTTGTTTTTCTTTATTGAATTTGATGGACTCATAATAAACAAATTAAATAGTAAAAAAATGTATTGCATAAACAGCACTTGCATATTCACAATTTAATACATGGAAAAAACTTCACTTCAAAGTGTATTTCCTCTAAAAAACAAGGTCTGGCGATTACTGATCTGGGCTGTTTGACAACGTTAGTCTGGACAAATGTATGTTACACGCCTCCTTTTGGGACAGCAGATCTGCCTTTTGATTACAACGAGTTCCAGTATCTAACCAGTGGGATGGCCCATGTTACATTTTCGAGAGTTAGCAGCTGGATCACTGCCGCAATAACCTTGGAGAGATGTCTGTGTGTAGCAGTGCCGTTACAGGTAGCTTTCATGTTGTAGTATTTATGTTACGTTGTGTTATTTTATTAAATGCATTATTATATTAAGATACAGGGTATATTTAATCAATATAATTAAATTGCATTAATTACTATATTTCACATTGCAATGAATACAGTATGCTAAATTATATCACATTACTTAACATTACATCTCATTGTACCACCCATTATCTTATTGCGGTGTCCTTTGCAACACTACATAGCGTTACGTCGCGTGGATTGTATTGCTTCGTATTGTATCGTTTTTGTTTTGTATAGTATTATATTGTATTGCAATATACAAACTAAAAGCCCTCTATTGATACGTCCTGGCTAATATTGAACGGGTGCTGGAAATAGACCCTCGGAAGACAGGTCAGTTTTACCCTACTAATGACTTGGCGCTGCTACGGTAATCAAACTTAACTCGAGAGGAGCCGCAGACATTTGGTTCAATTACTAGCCTGATAAGCCAACGGCGCGAGGCTACAAGGTGAGGGATTACGGCCGAACGCCTCTAAGCCAAAATCCCGCCCAAAAGCTCAGCACGATTGCAAAGGGAGGCTTTGACATGGTGGTGACCTGGGGCCCCCGCTCCAGCCCCGCCCGGTCGAGCCGCAGTATGAGGCCTCTGCCATCCGTCGATCAAAGCGGGCGGGAAGCTGCTCGATATTCAACCCATTCGGCGATGAGGTATGAAACCATTTGTAGAAGACTTAGTTCTCGGTCGGGATGCCCTAAGCAGTAGATCAGCTACCTCACTGCGAACTGCTGAGACTCAACCCTTGACCATGAGATATGTCCGCTCCCCAGGCGAACAACATCTCCGTGCAAGACCAGGCTTGTCCCCTGGTCAAATGCACTATTTCGAGAGGAATCACAGGTCGCTGACATTTTGTCCACGTGCTTTGCTGATAAGCTACCATCTGAGGGACTACAGCTGAACGCCTCTCAGCCAGAATCCCGCCCTAAATCTCAGCACCGCTGTGATGGGAAGCTACGACATTACTGGGCCTTGCGTCTCAGCCCAGCCCCGTCGAGCCGCAGAAATGCACCTAGTAAAATGCACTACTGCCTCGCTCTTTGCCTCTGTCTGCTATCAGTCATCCCAATGGACGCAGAAGAGATGCAGTCCAGCGGACATTGCACCTTCTGTCCTATTGTGACAACCTCCCGGGAGGCGGGGAATGCTAGGCATACCATCCCTGCAGATGAGCCGAGAAAATAAAGGGAGCAAAGAGATACCTCACTCACGTGCACATGCTACGTTTCTGGCAGGACGTGACGATCCTGGGACAAAGTCACACTGGACTGCCTCTCTTTCGAGATAGTACAAACTAGTACATAGTCCATCATATCTTTGCCAAACCCTATAGAAACGAGTAGGGAAGACTCGATAGTCCTGCAAGACAACTTCCCAAGCTAGACAACTCTGACCAAAAACAACTGCTACCTTGCAGTTAGGCTGGGGACAGCCAACGGCTAAGGAGGGCAACCCTACAGAAACGCCTGTTGAAATCGGATGCACTGAGCCACTGGCTTAACAAAATAAAACAGTGCAACGTAAATATCGCTATAAACAGCGTACGATGAAGAAGAAGAAGAAGAAGAAGTATTGCAATATATTGTATTTATTGTATCGTATTATGATGCGATGAATTTCATTGTTATGTATTGCATTGCAATTTTGTATATTGTATTGTATTGTATTATAATGTGTTAGTATTGTGTCGCAGTGCAGTGTATAGTATTGCGTTGTAATGTAGTACATCACGTACCATATCATATCATCTTACATTACATGTTACCACTTTATTTTAAATTATATCACGATATGTCCCATTATATTATAATGCACCATGTTGCGTTGCGGTGTGTTGCATATATTGCTTTACAAGAGCGTATATGTTATGTCAGGATCAATCCTGGAAATCAATAGGGGTAAGCTTACTGAGGAACCACGCATTGCACTACAGTCAGTAGGATCACGATATACCTGTTCATAAACTAAACAGGATGCAAGAAGAGTCACTGAACTCAACTGCTAAAGTAATATCGCCAAGAGTTATCTAACAACAATGGTATAGTAAATACTATAAAGTACCCCCTTTCATTTCTTTCACTTCACCGTGTTGAAGGAGCATCTTTTCTTCCAATCTGAGAGCTCTTTAGTGTGCATCTCTACATAGATTTGTCTACAGCTTGGTCTTTCTAGTATGTTCAGACTCACATTCAGTGTCTTCATGTCCCGCTTATACACACATTTTAGCCTCATCTGTGGTCGACTCGACTATATCCATAGTGATGAACATGACCATTTAAAGTAGTCTTTGCAGCATAATTAGATTGTCCGTGCTTGGGTAAGACATGGTCTATTTTAGAAACGGATGTCCGATTTCCTGGGAAAACCCATCGAAAAGTCACATTCCATCACCGACTAAATAACGGAACTCATAGTGTATAACCTAGGTGTATAATCTCCACAATGAGAAATAAAACAAATTCACGGCACAAACCACTTAATTACTGTTGAGAGCGATCCTTTCACAGAATCCTGCCCGGAAACCAACAGCATATCCATCTTTGTTTCCCGAACACGCTATTATAGTTGCACTGATAATTGACACCTTTGATTTCCTTTATTTAGTCACCAGTGGGATCTTACGTTTCAAATGCATGTCTACGTGAGTCAGAAGGCATGTATCTATAGCAGGCTGTGGAAAAGCGGTGTGAGACTGTACATTTACATATATTACCCTGTTTGTCAGTATAATTTTAATGATTAATCGCTGGCTTCGTAGATCGGAGATTTTAATCGTCCTTGAAATATGTTATCCAATTCTTACTATCATATGCCAGCGTGACGACGACACATGTTTTGTAGACCATGATCTTGTTTTTAATGGTATTGTTGATGTTATCCCAAAAAAGCGTTGTGAGACGTGTAACAACATCAGCATCAACATTGTCAATTAAGGAGTCATTCTTTATAAAGGCCAACTGATCTCGGACAATGCAGTAGATGTTGTAAAAATCTAGTTCTCAACATAACTAAATACTTCCTCTCTGATTAAGTTCCATGTCGAGCTAGCATAGCATGCTCTGCACACACTCCATTCAGAGCTAGACTAGCAGCATAACGCATACCAGTGGGGTCTGATTAGTTTAACAGATTAAATGGAAGTGGTCTATCCTTTCAGTGACACAATCCGGCTGTACTACATGTTGACTTGTAACGTCTAATGGTATAGACAACTCTGCCATGAGAGAATAATGAACACGCGTGAGTTGGGATAGAGGCTACAATAAATTAATCAACGTCATGTTTCTCTTTATGAGAACCAGAACCCAACAGTCACATCACATAGTTAAAAAAAAGGGAAACACTATCTGATATGCTGAAAAAATACAGGAGCATAGCCATCGTGTCCCATTACTCGTAGATAGCATTTTCATCGCCGCATTATCACAGTTAACCACATATATACATATATGTATATGCATATTGTTGTTCATAATTGTATATCTTTCATAGAACATATAGGTGATAGGTACACACAGAAGTACAGCTTACATGTCTCAACTGAACACAATCATAGTGAAGTCTATGTTACGAAATAACGGTATTTATCACGGAGAATCAATAACACAAAAAGAAAAGACGCAACTAATCTCAACAATAACGATGAATACAACATGTACAAGTATTGAACTGGTGGTTATTTGCATAACAAACAAAAACCCTAAAAAAATCATAAAACATGAGGCAAGGAGGACGTTTTTAAAACCATATTGACACACATATCGTATTGGCGGGTTGGCATATACCTTTTTGATGAAGCGCAGTATTTCATGTAGCATGCCATAACTTCCCTCTCGTAACAGCAGATCTATAATTGTCTTTATATTTGGCAAGCTCTGTCGTCTCTGTCCCATCCACAGTCAGATCAATTTTATTGTTCTTTGTCCATCTTTTCATTGGTCTTCCCCTGCTTTGCTTGCCATGTGCCAGGCGATCCAGTATAGTTTTCTTGTTTGAGACTGTTGCGGAGTTTAATGTGCCCAATGTACGAGCGGCGTTTAAATCAAAGCGATACTGTTTTTTCTAGTTCTAAATAAATGGGTTCTAGCATGCTCGAGCTACTATTATTAGATAGGGGCACTTGTAACCTATTACTGCTATTGACACACATTCCAAAGGCCAATCACATATAGATACAAATGGCGGACAACAGTGCTAGTGCATGCCGGTAACAGCGTGTTATTATGAGGTTTGTTGTGATAGAGGGCTTGAAACCTGCGAAAATTTACAGAAGACTGATTTCACAATGCGGTGATGAGACAATCAGACACAGTGAGATAGTTGAATTGTGTAAACGTTTTAGAAAAGACCGTACATTCGTCACTGATGATCCCGATCGGTAGGAAATCAACGCTTAACCTGTCACGAAATTGCGCAAGAGGAAAATGTTCTCTGGCTATGGTGAACATTTTAAATAATTCATATTTGCATTTGTGGAAGGTTAGTGCACGATGGGTGCAAAGACAGCTTTCCGCTTGTGACCGACAGAGAAGAAATCAAGCCTGTACTGAATTGAAGGAACGTTTTTGACATGGAAGAATATGACTTTTTGAATCGCATCATTATGTGTGACGATACTTGCGTGCATCAGTATACCAAGCAGTGAAAGCATACATAATCACACCATCTAAACCATTTCGGACAATTGCGTCTGCAGGTAAAGTGACAGCGAGTGTTTTCTGGGATAACATTGGCACCCGTAATGTTTATTTTTGACTCCGTGGTGCCATAATCAACAGTGGTTAGTACATACGCATTTTGAGTGATGTGCATAACCGTCTGCAGAAAAAACGTCCATGTTTTATCACAAGCGGCGTTTTGCTTCTGCAAGATAACGCTCGATCTCATACGGCTCACCCCACTACGTACCAACTGCTGCAACTCGGTTGGGAAGTTTTGCGACATCCACCTTACAGCACAGACCTCACTCCAAGCGATTCCCACCTGTTTGGATCTCTACAAGAACTCCTGATAGGTCAGCATGTCAGCACTGAAGACAAAGTGAAACAGGCATGTACTGGATTGGATCAGACAAATCTTTCTACGCTGAAGCTTTTCAAGCATTACTGAAACCTTGAGATATGTGCATACACGTTGCTAGAGATTATATCGAAAAATAAATGGCATTTTGACTACACATTTTTTTTGCCATTACAAAAAGAAGTTCCGGTTTGACTTGCACGCTCCTGGTATGTTAGTGTCTTAGACATACTATTGTTTACTAGCCAATCTTGTTCTATATCCGGTCTTGTTATGATATCTGTATTTTTATTTTATTTTCCGGATTCCGAGCTTTATTCCTAAAGCGAAGAGATCTAAAATTCCGTGCTAATCACCAATGAGTCACCATTGTTATTTTAAATGCATGGTTCTACATTGTTTATGTGTCAATGTCAGCATATAATACGTTTAGGCTTTCGTTCGTTGTTAGGTCCCACTAAAGGTATATGTAGAGACATTGTTTCATATGTGCATTTACTGATAGTTACCATTTGTCAGTTAACAATTGTTTTGAAGACGTGTTGAATGTAGGTTTATAGTCATCATTTCAAATACCAAACCTATTGTAAACGTTCGTGAACTCCAGAATGTCCGGCTGTAGAGGTACCAATTTAACTACTGGTATCCCAATCGCGTGACTTAAAGAGCGACTAAAGAGGTCAATGGACAAAGCAACCGTATTGATTGAACCAAATTAATATAAAACCACTAATGTAGAAGTACAAGCAATACAAATCTACACTTTGTATGCATGTCGATTTCTAGCAAGGTCATTATTAAATTAATCATCGACCGATTGAAACCGCAAACAGATAACATCATTGCTGACGAGGAAGCAAGGTTCAGACAGTAAAGAAGCACTACAGAACATATTTTTTATGTAAGGCTGTTAAGCGAGAAATATCTAGAACAGCAGCAAAAACGGTATCATGTGTTTGTTTATTTGAAGAAGACGTTTGATATGGTATGGTATACAGTACTTTGGGCGACCACGAGGATGTATACAATCAACGGCAATATTATTAAGGTCCTTGAACACCTGTATAACAAGGTGTCCAGTGCAGTTCTTGTGAATGGGAGGCGAGGCGACTCGTTTCGCACATAAGTTGGTGTGAGACATGGTTGCACACTCTCTCCAACTCTTTTCAATATATATCCGTGAGGAAATTATGAGTGAGGTACTCATTTGGAGCTCACGTTAGTACTGCCAAGTACTGTCACGATAGGGGGCCGAACGATTACTAACTTTCGTTTTCCAGATAACATGGACGGGTTGGCGGGTTCAGAAGTAAAATTCCAGGATTGGGTCCAAAGGCTCTTGACTATGGTATTGAGATAAACGCTGGAAAGTCAAAATTAATGACCAACAACGGCGAGGGCTTCACCACTAGGATAAACGCTAATGGTCAGAAACTCGAAGTGGTTGACCGTTTATACTATTTGGGTTCGATTGTCAGTTATGAAGAATGAAAATGTGACCTGTTTACCAGAATAGCACATAAAATAGCGGTGCTTGCACGGCTTAACAAAATCTGGCAAGAAAAAAACGGTTAGCACTATGCACGAAAATTAGATTAACGCGTACAGTGGTCCTGTCAATGGTTCTCTATGCTTGTGAGACAAATTAGGAAATACGAGAGAGTCTTACAACAACAATATGACCTTTTGAAGATCTCTTGGCAACTGTCAAAATAAAGATACTCGCTTGGTACGGTCACATATAGAGATCTAATGTTCTTTCAAATGGGAGGACAACATAAAATAATGGACCATTCTCCAACCAGAAGAGGCACAGGCTGCGTCAAAAAACAGAGACGGGTCGCGTGGGGTTGTGAGGATGTCTTCATGCCCAAACGACCTCAGTGGTTATGGGATGACCTGACCTGACCTGAGCTGTCTTTAAGTGTATCTCTTTACTTCGTAATGAGATAATCGAAGATGTAACCACTTGGATTCATATAAACCATATTTGACCTTGTATTGTTTTTCTGTCTGTTGTATTAGTTTCTTACCTCTTCTCTTTCAGTCAATAGTTCAAACCTATAATGACGCACATGCTCCATTCTTCTTCTTCAGGTGAAAGGCATCGTCACGCCGAAACGAATGGCAATCGCCATTACATTTATCTCTGTCATCTTGATAGCAAGCGTCTCTCCTTTGTACGCTGTTAACAGACTGGATTTCAAGTTCTATCCAAACAGAAACAAAACTCTTCTTGGACTTGTATTCACAGATGATCGAGAACGTGTTGAAAAGATATCTTATGCAGTGAATAATGTGTTTGTTCCTCTAAGCGCATTTCTGGTCATCATCGTCAGTACATTGATACTAGTAGTCCAGCTAAGAATGAAAAATAAATGGAGACAAACGTCTGTTTCATCAGAACAAGCTGTCAAGATCTCCAGCTCAAATCAAAAAATTGTAAAAATGGTTGTGATGATCTCCATACTGTTTATCATCTGTTTCACCCCAATCAGTATCATCTACGTGGCAATGTCTTTGCTACCCGAACTTACAATTGATGGAGAATTCAGAAACGTTCTCATTCTAACAGGTGGGCTCGGTTTTCTGTTGGAATCTGTGAATTCTTCAGCAAATATTTTGATTTACTACCACATGAGCAGCAAGTACAGAGAGATGTTCCACAGCCTATTCCATATACATGTAAGAGCAACGTGTCATATACCAAGATAATGATAAATTCCTTTTATGCCTGTTTGTTTATATTACAACATGTAGAAAATAAAATATGAAAATTAGTCGATGCCCAGTTAAGGCAACGATGAGGCAGATAAACTGGCGAACAAATCGTGAAAGGTTACCACAACCAGATTCATGTGGGGCACGAAAAGTTATAATTTTATTAGGGCCAAATACCGGCATATATAGGAAACAGAGCATACTGGCTGCACGCGAAATGAGGCTTATTACTAGATGAATAGAAGAAAACAGGTGGTCTTATTCAGACTCGTCACAGACCATATCAGACTGAAGTACCGTCTATTCAACAAACTGAAAATAATTGCAAATAACGAATGCTCCTGTGGTAGAAAATTACCCCTGAACATCTGTTGGACAATTTTCTTATTTTCGAGGATACAAAAAATAACATGTGGCATCATATCCAGTGCCAACACTAAACAAGTTCTATGGCAGTTTCGACAGTCTCATGATTACTGATGCTTTCTTTGAACATATTAAGATCCACGTATGACAGTGTACGAAGAAGAAGACAACTAAGGATACGAAGAATGGTAAGAAGAAGAAGAAGAAGACGAATAAGAGGAAGAAAACGAAGAAGAAGAAAAAGAGAAAGACGAAAAAGAAGAACTATTCGGAGAACATTGTCTCCGAAAATGGAAGGATTGAAAAGATGGATAGAAACGCATCTTTTGTTGCCGATCTTAAACACCCACACATCAGCTTCCATTTAAGAAAGAACTTGTAAACAGTGTTTGCATACGTAATATGTCCTATCAGTGTGCGACTTGACATGCAACTAAGGCCCAGGGTAGGGCAATAACGATCTGTAAAATAAAATGTTTACGAAAGGTCATCGGGGTCAACTGGAGAAACATACGAATATGCAGAGATGAGAATTGTGAATGGAACAATCCTTTGTATTGGATACATTTCAAGACAGCCGATACACCGCTTGAGTCATCTTTTAAGAATACGTCCTGATCGAATGCTTATGTACGCTTTTACACAACAAATTATCGCTACATGGCAAGAAGAAGATCGAGTGGTATATGGATCACTGGTATACACATAATACACTTCTTTGACAATTGTACTGACACGGACGTTTGTGACGGTGTGTCGTAGTTTACAGCGAAGCCGCAACATCTGCGCATTTCGGTCTGACAAATCCGATTTCCGTACGTTATTTGTGGAGTAGGATTAGCGTTTTTTTTTGTTTCAAGATCTGTCACTTGGAGACACAATAGGGTCTTAGTCCGTTACGAGTCACTCATTTTAATTCAGGCAGCCAGCCAGCTATGAGTCAGTGACTCCAAAATCATCTTCAGCAGCGCTGACTTACAACGATTAAAGCACCACAGTTGGCCCACAAAAAGGACTTGAACACCCCACATTCTGATAACCATCACAATAAAATAGACAACTGACAATAAATTCAACATCTGAAGTTATTGACTATGGCATTATAATCCACTGTGTCTCGTTGTCTTTCCGCTAGTGTTCGCTAAAACCGTTCGAATATGTCGATACTAAAATTAATGTTAACGGAGATAGCAACAACGTTCTGTAAAATCGATTTACTACTATAAAAAAAAGAAACTTCACAAATCGCACAACACTCCTTTGATCAAGTTGACCTGCACCTGGATCAGGTATGTTAGGGTGCTCTGTCTGATGATAATTACACAAGTTAAATGATAAGAGAGACCAATTGTCCATTATTTTCTACTTTAAAGGTAATACTAACAAATTATTTCAGTTATTAGAACACTATAGTTGTCTCAGTTTCCGTAGACAATGCGCATGGCATCCTGTGAGTAGCCTTTCCAGAGCGCAAGCCTAGGCGCTGAATATGGAGACCCTGAGTTGCCCAAACTGCAAATCCGCCTCTCGGCCTCACTTGTGCAATTCAAAGGAATGCAAAGCATGGCAATTTGACACCAGCTCAGCTGCCGGAACTGCAGGAATGTGTTGGCAATTTTTAAACCATTACCAATAGGTGCTACACTGCGGATATTCTGTCTGAGTTTACCCTCATAACCCCACCCTGTCCCGAAGTTTCCATAATGCAATATAATTTTTGGCCGCAGGTGCTTGTTACTCAAGACAGTAGATGGTACTCTCATCGTCCAAGGACTAGCCAGTGTTCTATGGCATGTGTGGGCTTACAATCAGAGGTCCCCCTCTCCTAGACCATCTGCCTTAACAGGCTAACAAGCTTCGTCTACCTGGGTTTAAAGTCAGAGTTTACCTTCTCTTAGATTGACTGCCAACCAAAACTAATGAGCCTAATATGCCCGCCCACGTATACCGCCCGGTACTCTGTCGCGCCCCACATCGGGGCTGCCAACCAAAACTAATGAGCCTAATTTACCCGCCCAGGTATACCGCCCGGTACTCTGTCGCGCCCCACATCTAGGCTGCCAACAAAAACTAATGAGCCTAATATGCCCGCCCAGGTATACCGCTCAGTACTCTGTCGCTCCCCACATCAGGCTCTGTAAGAAACAGGGGGCGACTCATGAAGGAGAAGCTGGCGACACAATAATGTAGGAGAGGCCGTTGACATGGACACTCCTGTCCAGCAAGCCGGACAGTGAATCCAGTGGCGATCACTACACCTGAAAAAGAGAGGCTTTAACATATGTTTCACTTTCCTTTAACGTGCGGAACGTCCAGCCGAGACATCGCTACACATAACTGTCTAATCACCACACATGCATTATGTACACATTATCTGGTAAACGTATTCGTTTTTTTTTTATTGATATCGACTGCCACTGCAACCTAAACAATAAACTATAAAAGATTAAAAGTAAGGGTGTCGATGGGACTAGCTACTTCGTTTTGCAAAACAATTCTTACTGTGACTGAAAATATTCGGAAACGGGCCTTTTGTTTAGACATACATGTGTAGATGGGGCCATAATCTTTTCCCGGAGTGAAACATCCAATTATGATCACTTTAAAAAATCAGATTTAAAAAAAAATAATGTATGTGTCCTTTTTACTAACAAAGTTATTTTATTTCTTCTGAACATTTAAAGAAACATGGAGCCGTTCATCTTATTTCAATTTGTGATACACTGAATTTGCATTTACAAATGACTAATATAATGTATGATTTTCTCTGCTACCTTCAATTTGCTAATCTTGTTCGGTCTAGTTTCCTGCACTTCCCATGTCCTTCCAAGTTATAACCCTGCCTTACACTCGACCTTGTTAAACAGCTGTGGGTACTCTGTTCTCTCAAACATATTCATATCGTTGAACTGGGAACCTCAAACTAATAACACAGTGAAGAATAGACCACTGAAGCCTCTCACTTTCAACTTCCTACTACACTGGCCTTTATCCTGGAATGTGTAATTCCTATGTGCTAGAAGAGTCTGAAACACATTGCAGCACTTATCCTATTTGGAAGCCAGCGAGGAATGGGCGTCCTTTTTTGTTATCAAGAGAACTCTGGCAACGTTACTTCAAGTGAAATGTAAAACGTGCAGATTAATGAACTAGCTTCCAAGTGTATCAGAATAATTCATTCATGATACATTGCCATTGAATAATGGTTGCAGAGAAGTTTCTGGTAGTGACGTCTGCAGGTCGTGACGTGTGTAGGAAATAAAGGGGGTCTACAGTATGGAGTCGGTTATATTATTATTCGATTTACATATTGTTACTTACCAGTTGTGTTCATTTTCCTGTGAAATGATGTCATGGCATCTGCAGTTATCTTTCTTTGGTCATATGTTTGCCGGCAGGTAATAGATGATTCGGGTTATACTTTGTCCATCCTATTTAGTCATAGTCGACCAATGGCAGTTAATTGAGCTATAATGCTGACAAGATGACCGTCTCATTTTCGTTGTTGTCGCCCTATCTAAGCGTCATAATATATACTCCCCACAATAATGTTGCGGTCATCGTTCCAATGATGTCTCTTCTGCTGTCTGTAATTGCGTGTTAATATATTTCCTCTCATAAAAAAAAACAAGTTTCCTATCTATCGCGTGCTGTTGGTAAGAACTACATAGGAAACATTTAGCAGAGTTCTGGTAACAATTATAAGAATACTAATCGATATATACGCTCTACATTATTGATTGCCAGAATGTATAACTTGTTACTTCGGGATAACACAACATGAAACCTTCTCAAATGTTATGTTTACTGTAATGGTCACACAAGTTCTTTTAATTCACCAAAGAATACATGTTTACATTTACTTCAGCGAAATGTTTCTATAATGTAAGACATTGGAAGGGCCATTCTGTAACTGCAATAAACTATTTATACACTGTTTGATGCACGTAATTGTGTACCATTTTCTTATACACGTAAATATACAGTAGGAAATGCGTGTCGTTTCATGATGTTCATTGCGCTTGTCCTTGTGTTGTAGTCAGTACTTATGTAACAAATGTATAATTTCAAAATGTATTATAATTGCTAATATTCAACAGAAATGACGGATAAAAACGGTGTTTAAGTTTCTTGAAAAAATGTCATGATAAAAATGAGTCATAAATCAAGTTATAGAATGACCAGACTAGTATTTATCGAAACAGTACAGTGTTTTCAAACTGCATCATTGAATGCGATTGTATAATTAAATGTTCTATGTATAGTTAATTTATGAGGGAATTATATTTCAAATTCAGGGCGTACAATCATTGTTTAATTGTTGGTCTAATTCTTTCATTATCATGGATTAAGGACTGTTTAACAGACATACACCAGTCGATCGTGTGTCGTATTCAACTAGTGAATTTCCTCCAAAAGGCCAAGTGCACATTAAATTATGTTAAACAATCTCCATAATAAGTTGTAGTAAATCCAGAATACATAAAATGTGCATTCGTTGATGTTGAAGCAACAAATATTTCTAGAAACAGTCGATCCTCTATATGTATTTCTATCTGCATGTCTGTTGGTTAATCACTTTAATTTTGTTAAACATTTCAGTATGGCTGAGGTTCAAATTGTAGTTATGTTTCTAATTTCGTGCAACATAACAACATGCAGTATGCCCAAATCAGGTCATTTAATTTACCATTTACTTTACCAAATAACCACATATTTAATTTACCATTTCGAATTCTTCATTACGCTTCCTCTTGTATGTCAGATTCTTTAACCAAACCATTATCAATTGCAGTAATTTCCCTAACGGATTAAGAGGCATATTATCGGGTAGGAAGTTCCACGACATAATTATGTATGGGTAAATGCATGCAATGATTTGCTATACATTCGACTCGCTTATGTATCATGAAAAGAATTTATCCAACACGTTTATACTATAAGAGTGCATCAATTGATAGACACAGGCTTCCTGCAAGGAGTACAACTGCAGAAGTTGCCTCATGATAAGACAGCAACGGAACATGACATGATTATGAGAATGATGGTAAAAGATGATTAGCAGAACACCAGGTCTACCGAACATGAATGTCAACTGTGAGCTTTGTAAATAGACCAAGGACATACAAAGCATGTCCATAATTTGTACAGAACATGGACGACTTGATATATATATTGAAATGATATGCCATATAACCACATAGTTGCGACACGTATCACCTATGATGGATCATACGACATGCGAACAACCTCAAACAACAAACCAGTCGCTCGTGAACAATACATTTGAGCGCCACAGATGTCAAGCATGGTAATTATCTAAAGCACATGAGAAGAAAATTGAGATGTCAGAAATAAAATGTCTACGAAAAGTCGTTCGTGTCACGAGAGGATATAAAATGAGCAATGACATTTTACATATTGTGAGAACTAACGTGAATAGCGAATAGATGTCATGACAGAACATAATATGGTTAGGTCATCTCATACAGCTGCAATATGTTCAACAGCTAACGTCTAGTCAGGCAAAACACACTGATCAGAGAATGTTAGCCATGGTCAGGAGAAATATACCTGTCAAGACCCTCACCTGACCTCCTCGTTGGTCGTCCAGGAAACAGTCTGTTGTCGAGGACAGCGGTCTGGCTAACAAGGTGAGGTTTGACGTGATTTCACTAGTAATGAGCGACACGCAGATGAGGCAAAGCATAGCACAACAGCCTGAAGGATCCCGGTCCAACTTTATCAGCACCCTCGGGATGTGAGGACAGCTACTGCAACCTGTCACTTAACGCCCTTTTCAGGGCGTACATAAGAGTATCCTACTCATTGTGGGCATTCGAAACAACAAAACGCTTCATAATATATGAAGTTATTGCTACAAAGTACGAGGCGAATCGAGTTCCAGATGGATAGATGACTGAAGAGCAATTGCACAACTAGAGCACAGAACAGCCTAGGATGAAAAACAAGTTAATCTTCACAAGCCGCTTAACGACACAATTGGACGGATAAGTATGTAATTCAGATCGTATATAGGAAGAAAACGTTTCCTCTCAAATGATTGCAAATCTCCAAAGATGAACACATGCATTAGCACCTCAATCTTAGAATGGGATAGTGAAAGTGGTTTGAAATAGATGTGTCGAAAATAAATAGTATAAATATGAAACAAGTAAACAGTTAGCAACTCAAGGTTACGGTGATCAAAAGCAAATGTTGCAGATAACAAAGAAAAACTCGAATTATTACGTACTCATACTACGCATTTCATCAACATTAGCATCAACGCCATCAGCTACGGTCTTTTTCTTTCAAAGATGAACATCTGACTACCTCTGAAGTTCCTCTCTTTCACGATATCTCCACATATTAACTTCTGATCTATAGCAGCTGTGGTTTCTGAATTATTTTGCTTTTACGTGGTGAGATTGCAATTTTCTTGCGCAGTTCTCCTCAGTCGACATTTCTAAATGCATATTTTAGATGATTTATGAAATTATAAATGTTTTAGAAATAAATGCAAAAAAAAAGCATATATGTCCCGTAAGTAGGAAAACAGCACCACTCAAAACAATTATCTGTGAGAAAAAACAAACAATGGAAAAGTTGTGGAGAGCACTATTGCAAACTACACTAGTGACACTATCATCATTCTCATAGCTCTTAAAACTGTCTAGATCTCTCATGTTGGACGGGCTGAACATTGAACCAATTTTAATCGACATTACTAACGCCAATGATAGATTTCACAGAGCAGAGCTCCAGAGAACAATTTGATCTCACCTGATCTGATCAAGTGATTTAGGGGTACACTCTTTAAACTACTGCATATACTGTTACGCCACTGCTGGGAAGATACCGCTATACCTCATGACATGAGAGATTGAAGCACTATACACAAAAAGGAGTACACGTGACTGTACTTACTATCAATATGTCTATCTGCTCAGTGTTGAAAGTAACGTTTACACCAGAATCATTGTTCATGCTGAGCATGCGTATCCGGAGCACGAGCTTACCTTCTTCTATCTACTACTCCTTCGAACCGTTCTTAGTTCAACATGTATGTACGGAGGGACAAATGCGGTATCCCAAACATGCCGACTCCCCTTATTCAGCGAATACTAAGATGGCTTGGGCCTGTTAGTCGCAATGTAAAACGTCACGGTAGTCCAATAGAAGGCAATGTACTCGTGTATAAAGGCGTTCCTCATCTGGTTGCCAAGACTGTCCTAACACAGTCTGTTTCAAGATGTCATAAGAGGAAGTGAGATGTTGGGGGGGGGGGGGGGGAGGAGAGGAGAGGGGGGAGGGGGGTCTTTATTAGAATGTTTCTTCTGACCTTAATTTTAAGCACGCTTCCAATTGGTATATGTAAATGGTTGTATACATTTCAGGTAGGTCGGACATTTACACATACATAATGAATTTATTCGGGTGATGGCAGTAACTTGCAATAAGGAAAATGACCGACATTCAGTCAGTGGTATGAGTTGTTTTACATGGAAACAGTGGCGGAAGTTAACCGACGTTTCCACTGAAAATTGATATCCAGGATTGAATTCACGAGAACACCAGAGATAAACAACTGCGAAGTTAAACTAATATTTTTATAGATAAACAATGAGAAAGTATAGAACATGTTAATCTAGGCATCGAATAAAAATAAGGCGTGATGCATTAACAAGTAAGGCGCAATGCAATTAAACTTGTGAACTGTGGAAACGCGAAAAAAAAATTAATTAATTCACTGCAAACACTTGTATATTGATTTCTTTCTTCAATTTTAATTTCTTCTTTTGGCTATCCTTAAAGTGGAACCAATTTAAGAGATCAGAAATAGTGATTTTCTTAATAGGTGATTGTGTATTATGAATTAAAACAAAAACACCGACTGGCAATGCTGGATGTATCTAACATGCCCACTACCAATGAACAAATTCTGCAGACGCAAGTTACAACATTGAAGCCAAAGCCTATTGTCAGTGATGAATTAATGTTGATTTTACAATGGCTGATCTTTGCAGTGACGTGTCAAACTGTGGTTATTTTTGGTGTCGTGACTAACATCATCAACATAATTTGCTTTATCAGACAAGGCTTCAAAGATACGGTAAACGTCAGCTTCATGGGTATGTTGTGGTCAAGCTAACTATTATAAATGTTCACTCTCGTTGTGCAACAGTCACATCCCAATTATAGTGCATGTTCAACTTAAAACGTAACGAAATAAAAAAAATCCGCTTTCACATTTAGCAATTATATCATTTGTGATTGACGTAGCTTTTTTGTTTATTCTTCTCTTACAATCACGATTTGATATGGTAGTCGGAGTGTTTCGATAGCTATACATTTTACTATTTCGGGTTGTTTTCTTTGGCTTCTTCTGTTAGACATCACTAACATTGTCCTCGCCACCTGTTGCGCTGTACTATGTATTATTGTATTTCTAGACGCGTCTCAATCGCTACATTTCTTTGATAATCTAATATTCAGTTAAATTGCTTCGTATCGCGTTATATGCAACAATCCTTTATTTGTTTTTGATTTATAACAATCCGAGTATATGTATCGGGCAAACGTAGATGTCACGGTAGGACTGCAGACTGAACATGATAATTTAAGTGGCATGCCATGTTTCTGGACTATTCAGGTAAGCTGCTTTTACATCTGTTATGGGAAGGAAGACGAACGACTGGCCAGAAAAAATATACTGCTCAGACATGTTAGTCAGGGTTAGGCAGAATATCCTGATCAGACATGTTAGTCAGGGTCAGGCAAAATATCCTGATCAGACACGTTAGTCGTGGTCAGGATAAATATCATGATCAGACATTTTAGTCAAGGTCAGGCAAAATATACTAGCCAAGACCCTAACCTTGACTTTCCCGTAGTCTTTCATGGAAAAGGGATGTTTAACCGCAGCCTGGCTAACGAGGTGGGGCATCGACGTTATCCCCGTAATAGTTAGCGACACACAGATGAAGCCAATCATAGCACAACCATCTGGAGAACTCGGGTCCACATTCATCAGCACGTTCTTTATGTAGGGAAAGCTACGAAACGTTATTAAACGTCCTTTTCATGGCACACAACAAATTTTAATATAAGTAAATTGTAATTGCTAAGGATGTTTGCATTAAACTATCTCATTATATGATTTGTAGTCTTCATGTTTTTATCTCTGTCAAATAAGTTTTTTTCGGCTCGTTGTTTGAGTTGCGCTATAAATTAAGATCATGAATACTTTTTAACCACTACTTCATTTATTATTCTTAGAATATGTCATAGATACGTTTTTCTTAAAGTACAAATTCGTCTTTAAAAAGTAAATAACATATATAAACACTCTTACTGTACCAGGCTATCAGGTAAAGTTTAGTTATGAGAGTTCATAACACGTATAGAACAACTAGCTTTGCTTAGCAATTTTACACGGAATTTAGATTCAGATTTATTCCTTGCATATGCTGTGCATCCTGAAAAATTTAAACAAACATGATCGAAAGAAAACCTCAAAACAAATTCATTGGTAATCACCTGTTTTCTATGGAGTTTGAAACATAAATATGCAGTCGACACAACATTGTTCCTCTTCGCTGGAACAATAATTGAGACAGTTAGTGCAAAAGAGGACAAAACCGGTTTACACAATGCGGGAAGACCACGTTAAAGCACTTTTATTCAAATTTCGCGACTGCTAAGATATAGTATTTCGAATTACCTATTCTGAAGTCCAGTTCGAACAACGGTGATTAACTTAATACGAATCAGCGAGCAGAAAATGCGTATATATATATATATATATATATATTATAGCTGTGCACATTTTACGTTGCTATAGTTCACCGTTTGAGAGATATTGCAAGACAAAGAAACAAAGACATGTATTGTATGTTTCATAATTGACATGAACTTATCTTTCCGTTGAAGGAAGTGAATATGATATAATAGAACAACAAATCCAGTTTAAAATATTAAAACATACAATGTAACGATAAACCAAATTTATGTATATAAAGAAACGTTAATGAATCAAATTCAAGTAGATGCACATACACAACTGGTAAAACTTAAAGAAAACGGTGAGAATGAAAATGTAGGTTCTTAAGGCAAACCTTCAAAATGCAGATTGGTATTACAATCTGACATTTGCTGTATAGGAAGCAACAGAGAAAATCTGTGGGTAAAAGGCTAGGCTAAAAACCTGTTGAAAGAGATATTCAGTGCAGCTTGAGTCTCAGCAGCGTAACTCAATAATTTGATCTAAACTTGGTAGTAGCCATATAACCACTTTTACAATCATGTGTTGCAAGGGTAACAGGACAAAGTGGTTACCCGAGTGCTCTGTCGAGGCCTTTGTGTATGACAAGGACAAGAAAAGCACCACTGCCTCACCGATAGCATGTCGTAATGGCTGACTAGCTGTGTGACATGACAAAACACCGGCCATGGTGAGGTGGTTTGTTTAGAGCAGCACAGATGGCGCCTAACAGGCTGCGGGTATAATTTGCTATAGTGTCTCAGTCTATTAAGTTGAACTCGCACATCTGTTAACCACCCTCCGTAAGCGATTGTGCCAATACAGTGGTGTATTAAGCTCCTCGAGCGTAGCCCACTAAGCAGAAAATATTTCTCCCGGCTACGTCCAGCTCATACCAGAGCTGGGACATGTAGAAGTACAGGTCGACTAAGAACTAAGAACAAGCAAAAGTATTCATATTGTATACACTGATGTGTGCTGATTATGTGTAAGTACAGACTTCACTGGGTTAGTCCGCATCTTTATTAAAGATGGGGTGGCCAGCACCCTCCGTCCTTGCCTTCCCTTTCTAAAGTAATGCAGGGCATGTTTATGACTTATGACTATAAGTTTATGACTATAAGTGTATGACTTATGACTATAAGTTTATGACTTATGACTATAAGTGTATGGCTTATGACTGTAAGTTTATAACTTATCGGCTTGGTCGATAACGCTGTGAGAATTAAACACTGCCGTCCGAACGATTTTTTTTCACGGGGTGCCAGGCGTATCAAGTCAAGAAAGAAGGCTTGATCAAATAGTGTGACAAAGAAAGTATTACGTCAAACTTTAAACGATAGAAAATGTAATAAACGATTCACTGTTACATGTATCATCTCGATGTACAATTAAAACATTACGTATCCACCCTCAGGTCTGGCCATCTCAGATCTATGCTGTCTTATAACGTTGATGTGGAGTAACATATGCTTGACCCCAGCTTTTACTGCTGCTGACATACCATTCGATGCTATAGAGTTCCAGTTCCTGACAAGTGCCTGGCCCCATGCAACATTTAATCGTGTGACGAGCTGGATCACGGCCCTTATCACATTAGAGAGATGTCTGTGTATAACTGTTCCACTAAAGGTTTGATTATAATAATATTTGTTATATACAATAGATCACGTGTTTAATATTTCGTTTAATGATCATAAACTGTTCAAAAGCAGGTCATACGACTTAGGGTCAGGCAAAAACAATCCTGCGGAAGACAATCTTCTGAAGTCTACGTCAAGAACTTTGAAAATAGCCTATGTTGCAGCAGCCTGGACAGCGATTTTGGGATCGACACTGTAGTCAACATACCCAATGGCTTTGGTACGAACCCATTATTTTGTCATAGCAAGAAGCCCACACAGTCGTATAAAGTACATCTAAAATTAAAAGAGGAGCCACTGTAACCCGAAACATGCCTGGGGCGATACTATATACAATGTACTCCCTTTTCGGGACTCGGTTAGACACAGGTGTACATAATGACCAACTGACATAAAATAAACAAATGATCTTTCTCAAAACAAAACAGATATATACGTCACATAGTCGTGTCACGCACCAACCCGACTTCAGACATGCACAAATAATACCATAATTTGGCCATTGCAAACAAAGATGGCGACATTATCAAATGTGTGCTACGTGATATGATCTCGTATGTCTATATCGTTCTATCTTAGCACGATATGATCTGCCTCACGCGAGACGCACATGTAAAAAATTGGCAGTAGAGTCGTCTCGAATTATATTTTTTCGGTCAGTTCCGTTTTGCTGAGCATCATGGTGAATTTGTGCTCTGTGAACCGAGAACTGTGTATTAAGTTAAGGTCGGGCGGATCTGTGAAGCGCCTGACATGAGGTGACATCTTTCGTTTTAAATTTAGAGACATTGTTAAACAGTCTTCAATGCTTCTTCTGTCCCACCAGCATCCTACCACTCCACTCTGATTACCACCCCACCCAGCATTAGATATGCGAGAAAGATATCACGTGCAATGTATTTTTCTCTGGTATAGAAGTGTCCACATGCTACATGTTAGACATGTTGAAAAAGCCAGAGGTAGGTACTTTGTTCTGCCAGCTAACCCTGGGATCAATAAAGGCTGTTCTGGAGAGGCTTTTGCTAAGACAGCTACAACTATTGACTGCTTGGAGACGTTGATTCTGTAATTTGAAGTTAAGTTGTAAGCAGTGGCGTGATATCAATAAATTAGGCTACTCCTAAGAAGGGTTAGTTACGCTATTTTGAGTTACATGTGTATGGGGAAGCATAATATAACAATATTGAATAAACATCATTAATATTCTGCACTATCTGAGACCCAATACTAAACGATATTCCCGCTATATGCAACCCCCAATTACGGCGCACTATCATCGGAAGCGCTAGAGTGTAATCGGCTTTCTTGGTATATATGAGCAATGGAAGACATTCTAGTCCTTGTGTGCAATAAGATACATTGTAACGTTTTCCGTTCTGTAATAAGTAAGTATCACTGTATATGAGTCTGTGGCTATTACACTTTTGTAACTTTTTCTATTAATTAAAAAGATCTTGTGAAAAGTGAAAGTGTTTGACTGTCAATATAGTTTGTCTTTTTAAAAGTGTTAAATATGGAAGATGACCATTTTGAAAATGTACCCTCACAACATACGTTCCCAGAAACACGTAACACGATTAATATACGAATTAGGTCAGCGGCGGGATGTAGCAAACGTCTCAAGGATGTGTTCTCGATTGAAAGCTCCGTTTGGAGCCCGACATTTTTAATTCAAACAACAAACGAACATGAAGCCCAACTCCAGACATGTCTGTGAAAAATGAAATGAAAGACTAATCACGTCATTTCGAAACAGTGTAGTATACATCTTCAAAATGGTTAACTGCGTGGAAACCAAGAAACATAAAGTATTGTTGGCCTTGTGTGCTGATCGAAACCGATGAGGAAGTGTGGAATAAAAATTACATTATAAACATAAGAAGTTGTGTTTGTCTGTAGCTCAGATGATTTAAAACGTACTGCAGTCTCCAAATGTAAGATGTTATGTAAGACTCTAAATTGTTAAATAATAATATATTAACGTATGCATACACCTGAATAATATTTTCTCTGTTCTTACAATTTTTTTTTTCAGGTAAAAATTCTCGTAACTCCAAAGCGAGTTCTAGTGATCATCATTATGATCTTCACCATCCTCATGTCAGCGATAGCCCCAATGTACGTCGTCTACAAACTGGACTTTAAATATTTCAGTGCAAGAAACAAAACGCTCATTGGACTTACTTCTACTAAGAATCGAGAGAAAGTGGAATCAGTATCGTTTGCTATTAATAATCTTCTCATTCCTTTTAGTGCGTTCGTGATCATCATTATTTGCACCATCATTTTGGTTTTTGAGCTGCACAAAAGCAAGGAATGGCAAAGGGAATCTACCATTACTGTAAAAGCTGGAACTTCCAATCGTAACCAGAAGGTGGCCAAAATGGTTGTTATGATTTCCACTCTTTTCATCTCGTGTTTCACCCCCTTCAGTATCGTAATTATTGCCATGTTAATCGAGCCAGATCTTTCTATCGACGGACATCAGAGAAATATAATTTTAGTATTCGTCGGAATTGGCATCGTTCTTGAGTCTATTAATTCTTCTTCGAATATTTTTATTTATTACAAAATGAGCAGTAAATATAGATGTGTTTTTCTACGGCTTTTCTGTAAAGAGGATTACACAAATAAGTAACTGTAAATAGTGTAACTGGTTGTATACAGACTCTGCAGGGTCTTCTAAACCAGTATAAAGACGTTAAGTTAAGTTACATTAAGTTAAGTTAAGTTGTAGAGAATGACCTTTCATCAAATGGATGAATAAGTTGAAATACTTTGCCACTACATTTGATTTCAACATGAAAAATAAAACATTTGTTAAGTCATTCTAAAATCTGTAACATATATCGATAGCACCAATAACTACAACAGCTGCAGCTCTGAAGCAATGATATATTTTAATCATATTCGTTCGTGGATTATGTAATGTGTTGATTATATAGGGGTTAAACAAACTGTGTCAAGAAAAATGTGTACTCTACTCGAACGTTTCAAGAATATATTAATGTGATTGTCACATGTAGCATTAAGGATTATTCTATTTAAAATATGAACCAGTTCAAGCTTTACCTTTGCTCTGCAAAACACAGATAGGAACTAGAACCAGCAATAACTACCGGACCGTTATCACATTTATGTAACACTTTTTTACATGAACAGACATACCACAAAGGTAGGAGAATCAAGAAAACGATGCTACAGTCAACCATAACAAGAAACACAATTTATCAGGTGACAACGATTAAAACTGTTACTAAATTGGAAAGATGGAAACATACTGTCGATAACTTTAATGACTGTCTCATACTGATCAACGCCATCGTTAGATCAGTGATCATCTAAAAAAAAAATATTTGAAGATAAACGTGATATACTATATATTTTTCTAAATGGATGTCGCATATAACCATGCAACTTTGATGTGCTATTTGGCAGTCACTTGGGAGCAAAGAGTATCATCAGTGTCAAGTGAAACGTACTGATGCACGTCCTAATTTAATTGAACAATTACCTACAATAGTCTGCTAGCTAGGTGGGGATCGGCACGTTGATCTCCATGGTGGTGACAATTGTTGGAAATATTACATTGCACGTCATCGTGAGGTTCACTTTCTTCAGTGGACGTTGGGATACGGGAAGAGTCACTGTAACGAGCTATTAAAGAGATGTTGTCAAGAGTTTACAATATGTGCTCCTTGGGCTGTCGATGTCATGTCATCTCTAGTTTGTTGGTTTCGTTTCCTCTGTCTTTGTCGTACTAATCTGCATATTGTTTCTATTGCATGCATAGGCAAGCCAATAATATGTTCTTGGAGGCTATTATCATCTGATTTTAAACTGCTCTGAGTACGGGGGTTTGTTCATTGATGTCGTTTCTAGACTTGTTTCAGTTGTTATTCAGTCCATCTATTCAATTAACAAAATATATGATGATACACATCCTTATCTTTACCGGGTCTTAACTACAAAACGATTTGTGAGTCTGATTGGTGTTATCGTACTTTGGCTATTGTTATACATTTCTTTGATACTGGCCAAAAACTGTCCTGGAACATTTAGACATTGGTTTAAAGAATTTACCAAAGTGTGTTTCTATCCACATAGTCAAACGCTTTCTCTTGGTCCATAAATAAAGTGTTCTTTTCCATGTTGTATCCAATAGTGTGTCACAAATTTGTCTTAGAGAAAATAGTGAATCCGTGCATCCTCTTCCTTTTCTGAAACCAGACTGTGTGTTACTTAATTAAATTTTAAAAATTGGTCTTTTTCTGTTTTACAGGATGTACATTTTACTTTCTTCAATCAAGATATAGGTCAATGTAAGTTACAAAGTCGCTTGTGCTTTCTCTTGTTCTTCCAAAAGTGGATTACTATTGATTTGTGCCGGTCTTCTTGAACTTTCATTGTTGTCATTGGACGTTCATTATTCTTGTCAGCCATTTTGCGTCCGTGTCTAACAGGCTGGTATGGGATCTGTTGCAATACCGTCTATTTCTGGTGTCATTTTTCGTTGCCCCTTTTCGATATCTTGTTCGACTTATGTTTCTGGGATTGATGGTTTCTCTCTCTCTCACTCTCACTCTCTCTCTCTCTCTCTCTCTGTATCGTTCTCTCTATGTTTCTCTCTCTCTCTCTCACTCTCACTCTCTCTCTCTCTATCTGTATCGTTCTCTCTATGTTTCTCTCACTCTCACTCTCACTCTCTCTCTCTCTCTCTCTGTATCGTTCTCTCTATGTTTCACTCTCACTCTCTCTCACTCTCACTCTCTCTCTCTCTCTCTGTATCGTTCTCTCTATGTTTCTCTCTCTCTCTCTCACTCTCACTCTCTCTCTCTCTCTCTCTGTATCGTTCTCTCTATGTTTCTCTCTCACTATCTCCCTAACTCTGTTTATATATGTCTTGTTGTGAATATGTATGTCTAACTTATTCAAAACGTTTTTTTTAACATAGTGTACCCAGCTTAGTGGGAATCTGAGACGCAGGCCAGCCAGGCACAACATACTGACAAGGACGGCGCGTCATGGTCAGGCACAATACACTGATCAAGACCACAATATATCTTCCATGTAACGTCCTCTGGAACCACGTTGTTTCCAAAGCAGCCTGATTGACGAGATGTGGATCGATGTGACGCCCGTCGCAGTTGGAAGCGACACGCAAATGAAATCAAGCATAGCACAACTGCCAGGAGGATCGCGATCCACCTTCATCAGCACGCTCAGGATGTGAGGAAACTACTACAACCCGCCACTTGACGTCTTTTTCAAGTTTACACAAAATAGTGAACTTACTCATCATGGGCATACACCAACTACAACACACTGTATTTGTTAGTTTTCTAATTTCGTTTGGTATTGTGTTGTTATTTTATTCGTTTATGATGATCGATGTGATAATAAATTCATCTCTCAATCATATTTTTCATATGGTTTTGGGAGATTCTTTGCGATGCTTTGTTAGCTGTTCTGCATATTTATGCCGTGATCTCTCTTGTATCTTCTTGATAATATTATTATGAAAGTATCTCTGCGTGAATTTCTCAAGTTTTGCATAATCTTCTTCTGTCTTAGATGTTGTTCATAATTTATTGAGCCAGGTTTTAATGTTCCCATCTATTTTTTGTTTGTTGATGTCCCCACACTGTGTTCCTTTTGCCGTGTCTTGTGTTTGTAACACTAACATTCGTTTTGGGGGTATTAACAGTTGTCTTTTCGAAAAAGAACCATTCTGTTCTTATGTCATTCATGTACGTTTTAGTATGCTCTATCCATAACGCCGCATACCTCTTTCTTGATTTGTTTAATATAAAGTTTGTAACTGTGTGACATGGCATAACACCTGCCATGGCTAGGTGGTTTATTAAGAGCAGTATATATGGCGCCTAACAGACTGAAGGTATACTATGCTCTGGTGTTTAAGTCTATTACGATTGACTCGCACATCAGTTAACCACCCTTCGCGGTTATTGCAAAACGTAGAGGCATCATAAGTTGATCGAGTCTAGCCCACTAAGCAGAACATCTTACGCCCTGCTACATCCAGCTCACGTCAGAAATGGGACCTGCACAGGAGCATCTGTCCTGTAGAAGAACATATCGACTAAGACTAAACTGCTAGTAAGATAGTGTTTAACCTGTTCGGTATTACTATAGAACCGGTGCCATAGTGTCTGTTCTTAACTTAACTTAACGTCTTTATACTGGTTTAGAAGACTCTGCAAAGTCTGTATACAACCAGTTCCAATTACATCATCTTGCTCTAGAAGCTATACGAATCCAATCTATTCTTAAAAGTTAAAAGCATTAATCATCCCAGCCTCCACCACCTCACTTGGCAATGCATTCCAAGCATTCACAACTCTCTGGCTAAAAAAATACTTCCTAATATCTAATCTGGAACTCTCCTTAGTCAACTTGTAGCTGTGCCCTCTTGTTCTTGTTGGTGGTTGTATTTAAAAAACAACTTGTTATAGTCTACTTTATCCATTCCTCTGATCATCTTATACACCTGTATTAAGTAACCATGAATTCTTCTCTCTTCTAGACACTGTAGGCCGGTTCTTTTTAATCTTTCCTCATAACTGTAATTCTGGAATCCCACTATCAGCTGTGTCGCTCTTTTTTGTATTCTCTCCAGCATGTGTACATCCCCTCTCTGATAAGGACTCCACACCTGTACACAATACTCAAATCCAGGTCTAACTAATGCTTTATACAGTTTGACTATCACCTCCTTGCTCCTATGTTTAATATTTCTTTTTATCATCCCTAACATTGCATTTTCCCTTTTTACTGCTACCTTTACTTGCTCCCTCACCTTACATGTATGATCTATTATAACCAATAAGTCCCTTTCTTTATCTATCTTTCTAATATTGTTCTCTCTCATTCTGTAATTATGTTCCATATTGGATCTACCCATGTGCATTTATCTACATTAAACTCCACTTGCCAGATTACAGACCATTCTCGAATTTTATCTAAATCCGACCTCAATATATCCACTTCTGCTTTAGATGAGACACTATTGCATAGTTTTGTGTCATCAGCAAATTTTGCAATAATGGATCCTTTTACTTATGTCCAAATCATTTATATATATCAAGAATAAAATTGTTCCTAAAACCGAGCCCTATGGCACTCCACTTTTCACTTCACACAACTCAAAGTACTCCTTATTTATGCCCACCTTTTGCCTTCTTCCCGTTAACCAATTTTCAATCCATTTGGCAACTTCCCAACCTATTCCATGTGATTTTAACTTTCGAAATAATCTTTGATGAGGTACTCTATCAGAAGCCTTTGCAAAATCCAGATAAATAACGTCCACTGGCTCCCCTTTATACATTTTGGTAACCTCCTCTATGAATTCTAATAGATTTGTTAAGCATGATCTCCTTTAGGTAAACCCATGCTGACTATTTCTAATTAGATTAAATTTATCTATATGCAGTACAATGTTTTCTTTGATTATTGACTCTAACAATTTATAGACTATGCTCGTTAAGCTCACATGTCTATAGTTTGCTGGATCTGCTTTTTTGCCCTTTTTGAATAAGTGGATCACTCCCGCATCTTTCCAATTCAGTGGAACAATCCATTGTGCAAGTGATTGAGAACATGATATAGCCAATGGTTTTGCTAATTGGTCTCTAATTTAAAACAGCAATTTTGGATGAATACCATCTTGACCTGGAGATTTATCCACTTTCAACCCCTCCAATTTTTTAAAACCATTTCCTCTGGAATACAGATTGATCCTAATCCTGCTGTATCCTTGTCTCTTTGAAAAATATCTACAGGCTCTGGAAATTTGGAGCAGTCCTCTTTTGTGTACACTGTGCCAAAGTAGTGATTGAGTAGATTTGCTGCCTCCCTTATTTTTTTTCCTATGTTATCTATGAGAGGGTCTACTTTGTCCTTTGATCTTTGTTTATTTCTAACATAAGAGAAAAAGCTTTTACTATCAGTCTTGATCCTCTGAGCAAGTTTCTTTTCGAAGTCTATTTTTGCTGTTTTATTCGCTTTATGAGATATGTATTGCTTCTGTCCAAATATTTTAAATATGTTTCTCTATATATTTTTGTCCTTATTTTATTTTTTGCTCTTCTACATTTAACTACAATTTTAGTTATCCACGTTTTACGCTTGGGATTTACCTCCCTATATGGAACACATTCCTCTTTTAGCGTTTCTGGAACTGTTTTAAAACTCTTCCACTCCTGTTCAACATCTGTTCCTCCGACAATATCTTCCCAGATTATGTGGTTCACTGCCTCTTTCATCCTCTTAACATCTATCTTAGAGTAGTCATTTGTCCGCGTGTTTATGTTTACTTCTTTCCCTGCAAAAGATCCCATCGGATGATTTGATGGTCATTTGAGCCAAATAGTTCCCCAACGGTAACGTTTTCAATCATATTTTCCTCTGTAGTAAATACTAGGTCGAGTATGTTTTTGCCTCTGGTGGCTGCTTCTAGATGAATTAAAAAATTTCCAGTTATGCACTTAACAAAAGGTTTTGACTTTACAAGTGCTTCTGCCATATCCAATTTTATTTCTGGAAAGTTGACATCCCCCATTAATAAAAATTTCCCTTCACTTGTCTTTGCTATGCTACTAATCAGCTCCTCACCTTCCTTATTTTGACTTGATGGATATCTATAGCACACTCCAATCATTGTTTTTTCACCCCCACTTTCTATTTCACCCCATTCACTTTCATTTGTGTTACCACATGAAAAATCATCTTTGATCGTTATATTAACAGAATTTATACAGTATAATAAAACGCTACCTCCCTTAGTCTTGTCTCCAACTATCCTATCTTTCCTTAACATTGTATATCACTCTATTTTAAGTTCACCATTTGCAATGTCCTCATATGTCCATGATTCTGTTAACCCTATTTTATCTGGTTTTTCTTCCTCTACATACAGTTCTCTGCTGCCTAGAATGAAGAAACTCTGAGAGGCTTAGCTGCTAAGATTTCATTGTACTAAGTTCTGATCTGCATGAGGTGGTATTGTGAAATAAATTGTGTGATTGCAAATTCGTATTCTGAACGTACGCTGAGCAGTTTTTTTGCCATATATGAATATATATATATATATATTCCCTTTCCAAAAATAATACTATTGCACGTTTCTTATTGGTTAGTTCGCATACAATTTCCTATTTTCCTCGTTATTCTTGATTATTTTCCTCTGACATTAGATTATAATTTTGTTCTTTTTATCAGGCTATTTTCAGTTGAATGCTAAACCAATTCCAGTTGCTAATTGTTTGTTCTCGTTACGTTCTGGTTTTGCTTTTTCGTTTAACCCCTCACCTTTGTTTGTCTTCGGGTGAAGAGCACGCAATGGACCATTTGTAAATAGAATTAAAATCGCTTTCTTGTTACCTGATTTTGCTTAGGAAGTGAGGGAAGCGTCTCGAGCCTCAACAAAAGAAGGTAATCTTTTACACATTTCATAATAGGTTCAAAGCTGTGGCCGAGCGATACGAAGGTCACCATTTACCGACGTAATATCTCGTTGTGTTATAAAATGTTGATTAACACGTGGACATACCGCATCGATGCCAACGTCACATTGTCAAAGGGATCGAAATGGTACCAAAGTTTTACGTTAATGGGCGTACGCTGTATTCCAAACATATGTTATTGAGAATCTTAGCCATGGTCGACACATGACTATAATATGCACAACCTATCAGATGCGACAAGCTATTTTACTGTCATGAAAACAAATAATGGGATTAGATCATACTCGCACTCAATATATTGCAGGCTCAGCAGATATAAACTCGAACAAGGCTGTTTAACTATCATTAAACCCGGCGTCTTACATTTTGTTACCAGTTTGGTAGTGACCAGCACTCAGAAAAAAGTTGTCATTTTTATGTGTGCCTCTGGGTTTAAGAAGAGGCAATGTAACTCGCCAAGAAAAAAAGTCGTCCAGAGTTAACTTGCTTGGAATAAAAATAGGAACAAGTATATACAATGTATTGAGTGTATATCTTGAGTACTGTAGATACTTTAAATTGTGACTAAGGAGGTGAGTGTATGGCGTTGGTAACACTTTGTGTAAACCGAAGTACTAAACGAATTGCAAATAATGCAGCATATGTATGCTTTTGCGGAGGTTACTTATAACATAGTTGAACGCAGAAATGTATCTAAGCCTTATACCGAGAATACAGGAGATCCAGTTATAAATTGTGTTATATTTACATTTGTGTTTCTTACACATTGTGTTAAGTTGTCTGTAAAACACATTCAGAACAGCAGTTATCTTTCATGAGTCAAGTGTGTTGCGTCAGCTGTTGCATTCATTCTCTTATAATTTGTCAATCTGTCCAAACGCTTTTCACGCGCGACGTAGCCATATCTTACTTAGCTAAAATCGATCAATGGAAGTTAATCGGGTCCTAATCCTGATACGATGACCGTTTCATTGGTTTTGCTGTTGCCCTATTTACTTAACAAAACACTGTTTCGTCTTCCGTTATTCTCACGCTGTCTCTTCTGGTATATGTATTTACTTAGTCAGATATTTCCTCTCATATCATAAATAGGTTTCCTATCACTTGCTTTTGGTAAGCATTAAGTATGAAACTGATAACAGACCATGGGTAACAATTATAACGCTACCATTTTGTCAAAATCAATACATAAACTATACTGTATTGCTGGTCGCGGTGTATAATTTATATATATTTATAATTTGTGATCTCAGATTGTCGTTAAATGAAACTTTAAAAAAATTTCAGGCTTACAATAATGGTCAGGCAGATTATGTTTGCTGTCACCAGAGATTAAAAGTTTACATTTAATTGTGTGCACATTTTCTCTTAACATTGTTTGTTTTGAAACCATAATAAACTATTTTGACACTGTAGAGAACATATACTTGTAAAACATTTACCTAAACACATAAAGATACAGTAGGAAATGTGTAACGTTACATCATGTTAACTGGACTATTATTTATAATTTAATTCCTTGCTAAAAAAACAAATCTATAATTTCAACATATGTTGTAATTGTTAATATTCAACAGAGAGCGCACATACAAAATGTGTTTACCTGTTATTGGTACATAGTGAAAAAATAAATTAAAACATAAAGTTACAGAATTGCTACAATCATATTTATCGAAACACCACATTTTAATCACACTACATCAGTCACTGTGATTTTTTAAAAACATGTTTTACTTATAGTTAATAAATAATAACCATCTTTCTTGCTCAGAGCCTGAATTCTTTGCTTTGGTTAATGTTCTAATCCTTTAATTGCCATGGATTAGAGAGTGTTTAATAGAGGAACACCATTCGAGAATGTTTCGTTTTCAACTAGTGTAAACGCTCGAAAAGGAGCAAGCGCACATTACATTTTGTTTAAACGTCTCTATTGTAAGTTGTAGTAAATACATGACTTAACAATTATGTTTTGTCATTTTGTAGCAATATGGCTATTTTTTAACTGTTCTTAATTCTGGAATTTGATCGTTAGTGAAGTATATAATTTGATATGGTTATCACTCACTGGGAATACGCAACGGAAAATGCGACAGTGTGACTTTAGAATTTTATAGTATTTAATCAATCATTCCCAATGGTATGTGACTCATCTTGGCTAAACGTGTGATAATATGATTAGACCATTAGCTATGGCAGATCTAAGGCACCACATCCCAGTTGAGATTACAAGACATCTTTTGTGCAGGAAGGTTAACTAAACTGGAATAACGGTAAAGGTGGGTCGCATGGCAACAACTGCCGTCGGAAATGAAGATAACTTTTCATGAACTAAGCCACAGCCTGTGTGAGGTAAGGTGGTAAATTTCCTTCCTTGCTGTTTATACCTCTTCCAATTCAAAAAGCAGGTGCCCATTGACAGCTGCGTTGACGGAACGTTGTACTAGGAATCGACCACGTTCATATGTTGTTATATACGTCCGTGATTTCGAACCCTGACGCAGTTTAATTCTAGACGTAGCATGCAAGTTAACTGTCGACTAGGTTATACACTCCATGGAATATGCTTGGCTAAAAGCCAAGAACAGTTTGTTCTGCTAGTTGACTGCTTAATTGAGGACGTTAAACGAAGTGTCAAATAATTCCTGCCAACAAAATAGCAGATATAACTGGACATAGCCGCTATATGGGGATGAACTGTTGTGGTCGCTACATGAACAGGAGATGACAGCGGGACATATTGTTATTGTGGGGATGATGGTAAATGATGATTAGCATAACACCATATCGACATAACATGCATGCCAACTGTTTCCACCTTGAAGCGTCCTATGAGTTTCTGTAAAGATTATTTACAGAAGATGAAAGGTTCGATTTAGATATTTAAATCGATGTTATGAAACCACTGATGCGACAAATAGCAACTGGTACGGGTACTTAAACACACGAACATCACCATGGCAACAAAAAGACAACTGGTAAATAATGTCTTTATACCAACTTTGTGCTATGAATATCAAACAGTGTCCTTATCTAAAGTGTACGGGAGGAAAATCAAAACCTGTGAAAAGAAATGTCTAAGAAAAGTTGTTCGCGTTTCCTAGAGATGTGTAAACTGAAAAATGACAAAACATAAATATGGTTATAATATAAAACGCCCGAGCTGAGTACATATTAAAACATAAAATTCAGTGGTTCGGTTATCACATTAAAAATAATTAACTTCACTAACTCTTTCAGCACGCTTACAACAAAAACAGATATGACCACAAAGCAAGAGTGTTATCGAGTATCAGTTGCACCTGTGACCAAAGGGAAATTGTTCAACAACTCAGGCTTACAATAGCTGGACATTAAAGTGAGACGAGTTTCCCTCGTCGATACAAGTGGACAGAACAGTAAGTAAGCAAGATATGACGAAGGAAAACAACTGTTCAACTACAAGCATTCCAAAACTGTAGTCGCACATAAACCATAAACCATTATTAGTATGCACTAGTCAATGTGATTTCAAAAAAAATAATATAGGACAAAACTCTAAATGTATTACACATACGAAAATAACTAATTAATCTTTTCTAAAGGGAGTTACGTTTTAAAAAATGTTGGAGGAAAAAAGAAGATGTATGCGTTATATTGTGTTTCTACTAGGAATAACATCAACATCACTCCCACAGGCGGGGGTCTTTTCTTTCAAAATGGAACAACGGACAGCCTCTGCAGTTGCCTTTCTTCTCAAGTCTTCATTGAATAATTCCAGCTCTATAGCTGATGTAGCTAATTAATTACGTTGAATACATGGTGATAATGCTCTATCCATCCACATCTCTCCTCATGTCACTTTTACGATCTACAAAAAAAGAAGACAGGTGATACCAAATATTATTTTAAATTGAATCACATGATGAACTATGGATAACATGTAGTTTAGGTAGATTTGATCAAATCAAAACTTGTCCACAAGTTAAAGGAAAGTTAACAACGATTCTTAGCAATCGTAACAGTAAGTATTAAGGTGATGGCTGATTAACTGCATGTTTTTGGTATTATGTTAGGTGCTAGGTAGAAAACATATTCAAAATATGTGCTCAGTTCTGGCCCTTTCTTTTGCTGCATTGTCTTTAGTCGTATAGCCCAATTAAGCTAACAATCTTATCTCCTATACTTCATGTGTGAATAATTTAAAAGTAGTCTAATTTGAAATATGTATAATTGAAAAAAGTCACATATCTTCTTCTTCTTCTTCTGCGTACACAGTCAGACAGTAACCATTATTTTCTCGAAAAAAGCGGCGGTCATCCTGAGACTCACGCCACTACCATAGAGCTTGTCTTGCAGTTCCACTGGCAATGGCCACATCTGCTCTCTCTGATCCTCGTAAGTCGGGCAGTTCTGCAGCAGATGTTCAGTGGTCATTTTACCAGTACCGCACGGGCATTCGTCGGTACACCCTATCTTCAATTTGTTGAATAGGTGGTACCTCACTCTGTTGTGGCCAGTGCGAAGTCTGAAGACAACGACCTGCTCTCTTCGGTTCAACTGGTAATAGGCATCGTTTTTGGTGTAACCAGTATGTTCGGTTTCCCATTTGGTCATGTATCTGGCTTTGATAAGCCGTTTTGACTCTTCGTACGTCATACTGGTATCTGTTTGCGGTAGCCTTGCACCTTCTTTTGCCAGTCTGTCTGCCTCCTCGTTGCCTTGGATGTTGCAGTGTGACGGAACCCACTGTACCACTACCCTTTTTGGTGCGGACTGCTGGCACAGTTTGCAGAGTGCTGCTCCTAAGTCATTAAGCTCAGTGTTTTTCTGGCTTTTTAGCGCTGTGACTACTTCGAGAGCATCTGTCAGCAGGACTATATGGCTCTCATTTTCACTGTGTGTTACCATTTCTTCCACTGCCGCCCTCAGTGCCTCTGCCTCTGCTCTGAAATTGCTTGTGTACTTACCAGTAGCGAATGACAGTGTTATTTTTCTGCCATTTGATAGGTTCAGGAATGCTCCTGCCCCTCCGTTCTGTGTAGTGTTTGTTACAGAACCGTCGGTGTATGCATGGGTCCAGTCCATGCTTGGGTAGCTTTTCGTTATGAAGCTTAGGGTAGTGTCTCTCCTTTCTTTTTCACTCTGGCAGTTTTTGTTTGCAATACCTGGTATATTTTCTACCACCTCTGGAAATATATCCTGCCTCCAAGTAGGTTTTCGTACAGTAGTGATGGGTTTTGGTGTTGTTAGTGCGTTTATGGGATCTTCGTGCATCTTTGCTTTGGCTATTTCTGCAAAGTTTCTCCGCTTTAGTTTCCCATTTCCCAAATTGTTTAGTCTCTGGTACATTGGATGGTCCGTCAGTCTTCTGAGTTTCTCTGACTGCAGCTGGGCTCTGCAGTCTCTTCTATCGGTCATGGATTGCAGTTTTGTAATCTTTTCAAGTTCTACAATTGGCGTTGACTTCATGCCACCTGTTATAATTCTCATGGCTTGGTTTTGAAGTTTGTTAACTTTATCGAAGTTCGCCTTCGCTGCGGTTGTCCATACCGCAATGCCATACTCGAGAACTGGTCTCACTCTTCCAGTGTACAGTTTCTTTAGTATGCCTTCGTCTGCTCCCCAGCTTGTGCCAGCAAGTTTCCTCATGATCGCCATTCTTTCTCTGGCTTTCATTCGGTTTCTCTCAATCTGACTTTTCCATGTCATGCGCCGATCAAATGTGACTCCCAGATAGGTTGGGTTGTCGTTTGGCTGTAGGATTTTGCCATTTAGCCTTAATTTGGTACTTTGGGGTTTTAATGAGAGCGAGAATATTGTGCACGTGGTTTTCTCCTCGTTTATTTTGACCAGCCATGAGTTCGCCCATTCTTCCAGCGATGTTAGGGCCGTCTGCATCCGATTTCTTGCTATGGTGAGATTCTTTTCAGAGGTCCACATAGCAAGATCGTCTGCAAACATTGAGCTATGGACTCTTCTTGGTATATTCTCTGTAATATCGTTTATATATACCAGGAAGAGTGTGGGTGACAATACTCCCCCTTGGGGTACTCCCTGCTCGAGTGTCACCTTTTTGCTCATCTGCCCTTGTACTTGGACTCTGGCCGTTCTTTGTTTGAGGTAGTGGTTGATCCACTTGTACATCTTCCCACAGACATCACTTCTTCTTAGCTTGACTCTAAGTCCATCCTTCCAGACTTTGTCAAATGCCTTTTCCAGATCCACCCAAACAGCTACTGTGTGTTTCTGTGCCTGGTAGGCATCTTCTATCTCCTGGGCTATGAGGATGACCTGGTCCTCAGTGGATCTGTGCTGTCTAAAGCCGGCTTGCTGTGGAATTAGTATTCGTTTTTCTTCCAGATGCCACATCAGCCTGGTGTTTATCATCCGTTCCATCAGCTTGCCGACACAGCTCAGTAGGCTTATGGGCCTGTATCCATTTGGATCTGTTTTGTCCTTTCCTGTTTTTGGTACTGGTACCAGTATTGCATCTTTCCATGCCTGGGGTACAATACCCCTTTTCCAGCTTTGGTTCAGGACTGATAGTAGTTTTTTCTTCGCTGTTTGGCCCAGCCCCATCAGCATTTCGTTTGTTATCCCGTCTTTTCCGGGAGATTTCCTTTTCTTTAGTGTTCTCATAGCCTCTTCCATTTCGCGCATTGTTAGTTTGGCCATCATGTGCTCTTCAGGAGCCGTATTTATGTTTTCGTGTCCCTTTAGCTCTTCGCTAATGTCTGTATGCTTATCTGCAGGGACCTCGATGTGGTTTGCTCTGGCATAGTGATCGACAAAGGCGTTTGCGGCTTTCTTACCTGTGATCAAGTTATCGCCCTGCTTGATAGTAATTTGTTTATTTGACGGGGTTTCGTCGTTCATGGCTCTGACTAGCTTCCATAGCTTGTTCCCTTCTTTGTCCAGGTTTAAACTTTCCGTTTTATTTTTCCAACTTTCTCTTGCTGTTTGCTTGAGAGTGTGTTTGTACTTCGCCGCGGCGGCTTTGAGGGCGATGTTTGCCTCCATGGATTTTTCTCGTTCTGCCATGTTCCTAGCATTTGTTACTGCATCTTCCACTTTCTGTAACTCATCATTCCAGTAGGGCTTATAGTTTTTCCTAGCTCCTCTTGGGATGGTTTCAGTGGCGGCTTGCATTATTGCCTTGCTTAGGCTTTCTACCATGGGCTTCATTTTGGTGTTTCGTGTGTTAAAGTCACATATGAAAGTAGTCTATTTTGAAAGTATTATTATTTTAATGCAGTCTAATCTGAAAGTAGTCTAATTTGAAAGTAGTATAATTTGGAAGCCGTATAATCTAAAATCAGTATTTTTTTAAAGTAATCTAATTGGAAAGCATAATAATCTGAAAAAGTGACGAATAAGACATGTTCTCATTTAAAACGGGTCTAATGTGAAACCACTCTAATCAGAAACCAGCCAAATCTGACAGCAATCTTCTTCTTCTTCTTATTCTTCTTCGTACGCAGTCAGACAGTAACCATTATTTTTTCGAAAAAACCGGCGGTCATCCTGAGGCTGTCGACACGGCCATAGAGCTTGTCTTGCAGATCCACTGGTGGTGGCCACATCTGCTCTCTCTGATCCTCGTATGTCGGGCAGTTCTGCAGCAGATGTTCAGCGGTAATTTTACCAGTACCGCACGGGCATTCGTCGGTACCACCTATCTTTAATTTGTTGAATAGGTGGTACCTCAGTCTATTGTGGCCAGTGCGAAGTCTGAAGACAACGACCTGCTCTCTTCTGTTCAACTGGTAATAGGCTTTGTTTTTGGTGTAACCAGTATGTTCGGTTTCCCATTTGGTCATGTATCTGGCTTTGAAAAGCCGTTTTGACTCTTCGTACGTCATACTGATATCTGTTTGTGGTAGTCTTGCACCTTCTTTTGCCAGTCTGTCTGCCTCCTCGTTGCTTTGGATGTTGCAGTGTGATGAGACCCACTGTACCACTACCCTTTTTGGTGAGGACTGCTGGCACAGTTTGCAGAGTGCTGCTCCTAAGTCATTAAGCTCAGTGTTTTTCTGGCTTTTTAGCGCTGTGACTACGGCGAGAGCATCTGTAAGCAGGACAATTTGGCTTTCATTTTCTTTGTGTGTCACCATTTCTTCCACTGCCGCCCTCAGTGCCTCTGCCTCCGCTCTGAAATGGCTTGTGTACTTACCAGTAGCGAATGACAGTGTTATTTTTCTGCTTTTTGGTAGGTTCAGGAATGCTCCTGCCCCTCCGTTCTGTGTAGTGTTTGTTACAGAACCGTCGGTGTATGCATGGGTCCAGTCCATGCTTGGGTAGCTTTTCGATATAAAGCTTAGGTTAGTATCTCTCCTTTCTTTTTCAGTCTGGCAGTTTTTGTTTCCAATACCTGGTATATTTTCTACCACCTCTGGAAATATATCCTGCCTCCAGGTAGGTCTTCGTACAGCAGTGATGGGTTTTGGTGTTGTTAGTGCGTTTATGGGATCTTCGTGCATCTTTACTTTGGCTATTTCTGCAAAGTTTTTCCGCTTTAGTTTCCCATTTCCCAAATTGTTTAGTCTCTGGTGCATTGGATGGTCAGTCAGTCTTCGGAGTTCCTCTGACTGCAGCTGGGCTCTGCAGTCTCTTCTATCGGTCATGGATTGCAGTTTTGTAATCTTTTTTAGTTATACAATTGGCGTTGACTTCATGCCTCCTGTTATAACTCTCATGGCTTTTTTTTGAAGTTTGCTAACTTTATCGAAGTTCGCCTTTGCTGCTGTTGTCCATGCCGCGATGCCATACTCGAGAACTGGTCTCACTCTTCCAGTGTACAGTTTTTTTAGTATGATTCGTCTGCTCCTCAGCTTGTGCCAGCAAGTTTCCTCATGATTGCCATTCTTTCTCTGGCTCTCATTCGGTTTCTCTCGATCTGACTTGTCCATGTCATGCGCCGATCAAATGTGACTCTCATATAGTTTGGGTTGTCGTTTGGCTGCAGGAATTTGCCATTTAAACTTAATTTGGTATTTCGGGGTTTGATTGAAAGCGAGAATATTGTGCATGTGGTTTTCTCCTCGTTTATTTTGACCAGCCATGAGTTCACCCACTCTTCCAGCGATGTTAGGGCCTGTTGATTCCGATTTCTTGCTATGGTGAGATTCTTTTCAGAGGTCTACATAGCCAGATCGTCTGCAAACATTGAGCTGTGGACTCTTCTTGGTATATTCTCTTTAATGTCGTTTATATACACCAGGAAGAGTGTGGGTGACAATACTCCCCCTTGGGGTACTCCCTGCTCGAGTGTCACCTTTTTGCTCATCTGCCCTTGTACTTGGACTCTTGCCGTTCTTTGTTTGAGGTAGTGGTTGATCCACTTGTAAATTTTCCCACAAACATCACTTCTTCTTAGCTTGACTCTAAGTCCATCTTTCCAGACTTTGTCAAATGCCTTTTCCAGATCCACCCAAACAGCTACTGTGTGTTTCTGTGCCTGGTAGGCATCTTCTATTTCCTTAGCTATGAGGATGACCTGGTCCTCAGTGGATCTGTGCTGTCTAAAGCCGGCTTGCTGTGGAATTAGTATTCGTTTTTCTTCCAGATGCCACATCAGTCTGGTGTTTATCATACGTTCCATCACCTTGCCGACACAGCTCAGTAGGCTGATAGGCTTGTATCCATTTGGATTGACAGCAATCTAATCTTCAAGTAATTTAATCTGATAGGTCTAATTTGAAACTAGTATCATTAGAAACAAAGGATAGTCATAAACATACGTTAAATGTAGTCCCATAGCGGACACTGCTTTCGGGATGAAATGTTCGAACTTCCAATGTACTTGTCTTATATGTTTTATAAGAAAGGTTGGCCATTTCCTATCGTCGGTTCCCTTACACCGAAAATAATGTCAGGTACCGATTTACAGCTAGAGTCGATTGGCGCGATGCAATCGATAACAAGAACTCAAACCCGTGCTTTTGCTGTGAGAAGCGTGTTTAACACTCTGTTATTACTAAGTCAACAATGACATACACCGTACAAGTACATAATTATATTTTTTAGAAACTCTCTATAAAATCAAATTGCATCAAAGCAAGTTTCCATACATTGGAAACAAAGGTAGACAGCTCAAAGACGATGATCAATAGATTCGGCATTCCCTTAGAGTAACATCCCTTTATCCCGCGTTTCAGCACCATGTTTAGAGAAACATGAGAAAACCTCCGTAATCCAATCCAGAGTACAGTTACACTTTAAAAAAGAATGGCTAAATTAAACTACTGGCTTAATCGAACTTGAATGACACGATCTCCGACATCGAGGCCAAGCACTCTTCTCTGAACAAATAAAAGCAATTAGAAAATGTAGATACATCGTACATCTTCAAGTCCGCTAGACGCCACCTTAAACAAACAGCTATGACTAGTGCAAATGAGCACTGGCTAAAGCTCAATGAAAGTCTCCATACTGCTACACAAACAGGCAACATAAGACAACGTACGATGTTATAATGACAGATGTTGGTCATCCAACTAGGAGAACAGCACCGTTCAAATTCAAAGCTTGCGAAAAAAACGACGTACTAAAGAATACAGATAATCAGTTGGTCGAGAACTTGTCTGATCTCTAATCGTGTGATTCTTTCGTCACTCTCTATGCCCTTGACGTTGTCAAAAAGTATCCTAGTTTGGACTTGCTGGAAAATGAAACCATTATAAAAACTATCAGGCCAGCTATTAACAGCCTGACTCCGGGCAGAGAACTAGACGGAGACGGAATTTCTCCTGATTTGATCAATTGATTGTAGGAGTTCACTCACGCAACAGCTACAATGATGTTATTTCAAGGCAGAAAGGATACTAATATACCTAAAGATATGAGAGATAATCAGACTGATAACTATCTAAGCGTCTCTCTCCTCAATGTTAAAGGCAAATTCTTCGCCAGAATAATCTTACTGTGGCCAAAGATATTAGCTGAGCGTTTGTATCCAGAGTTGCATTATGTATTCAGGTCTGACAGATCAACGATCGACATTATTATTTCGCTTCGGGAGATTTATGAAAATTCACGAGAGCAGAATCCGTCCTTTTATATTGCCTTCATTGACCCTTCATTCATCCATGCCCTGCTAGAAAAAGCACGACTAGGATGGGCCGGACACCTCGTCCGTATGTCAGACGAGCGGCTCCCAAAGAAGCTTCTCTACGGCGAGCTGAGAGAGGGATGGCGCGAGAGAGGGAGCCCAAAGAAACGTTTTAAAGACGGTCTGAAGGACTCACTAAAAAGTTGCCAGATAGACATCGACACCTGGGAATGTCTTGCGAAAAACAGATCTGACTGGAGAAGCGCAGTCAAATCGGGTGTAGCTGCTGGTGAAGATGACCGTGTTGTGAAAGCGCAGAACAGACGCGAGACGCGGAAATCCCGAGCAGCGGGAACACCATCCCCTTCTACAAATCTCGTGTGCCCGATATGTAGCAGATGTTTTCGTGCTCGCATTGGCCTGTTCAGCCACATGCGCACCCACATCCAACAGGGAAATCTGTGACAAGGATGATGTCGGCGGTCCTCATCGACAACGATGGACAGCTATTATTATCATTGACCTGATACGAGCATTTGTTTGGTTAGTAGGAATAGACCAATTAAAACAATCTCGAAACTAGGCTGTCAAAGGAAACTGATATGGCTAATAATATCGTTTTATGAAGTCATGACATCAATCAATGAAAGGTTACAAATGATGATATCATATCACAACTATTTGATATTCTTAGTGGTGTTAAGCATGGTTGCCTCCTGGTCCCGACACTGTTCGGAATCGTATTTGCTCTGCAACTGAAGTATTCGTGTTTCGTAAGGGGAATGAATGAATCTGAGTCCTGACTAGTTCGACTGTTTTTCTTTGCAATGTGTAAGTCCAACATGTAGATCAGAAAGGTCAGGTTCATGCATATGCTTTTCTTTGATAATGTTGCAAATGTGAGCCATTGTCAGCAGAAACATGTGCCCGTGTAGTTACGCGAGGCCGTGCAGATACGTGAGCTCGAGTAGTTACGTGAGCCCGTGTAGTTACGTGAGCCCGTGCAGATACGTGAGCCCGTCCAGATAACTGAGTACGTGTAGTTACGTGAGCCGGTGCAGATATGTGAGCCTGTGTAGATACTTGAGCCCGTGTCGATACGTGAGTCCGTGTAGTTACGTCAGCACGTGCAGATACGTGAGCCCGTCCATATACGTGAGTCCGTCGAGATACGTGAGTCCGTCCAGATACGTGAGTCCGTCCAGATACGTGAGTCCGTCCAGATAACGTCAGTCCATGTAGTTAGGCGAGCCCGTGAAGTTGTTGACTGATCTCGATGAGTACGTTTACTTTATGTTGTGTTGTAAAATGATCGTCAGGTGGTGGGTTACAGTAGCGTTTCTCACATCCCGATTAGGCTAATACAGGTTAACTGAGGTCTTCAAGGCTGTTTTTCTATGCTTGGCTTCACCTGCGTGTCGTTCACTACTCTAGGGATCTCGTCTGTCCATACCTCGATAGGCAGACTATCACGAGACAGTATGTTTCCTGGTAGAACTGCATGACTATGAGGTGGGGGATCTTGCTCAGTGTATTCACCTGAACTATACTAACATATTCTGATCAGTATGTTTTACCTGAAAATACACCAGTCTCCTTTAGCCGCCTCCCCATAGCTTGATACATCGCTTCTCACAAACACTCCCAGATTTTGATCTGACAATAAGTCTCAACAGATCAGATGAGCTGGGATATAAGATAGCTGCCACATCAACTCTTACCATGGACAATTATGAATCTATCATATGTATACAAAATCACATACGTGGGGCCCCTCATCTGTTCAAGTTCTGTATGAACCTTGAAATTTCTTGTTGCTGATATAATATTTACTCGTATCACAACTCTGGGAAAACCAGAAACCTAAAAGTAGCCAATGTCGTTATTCACAATACACGTGTCATCAACACACACTTTTATTGGAGTGAAACAGGCACAGCATATGTTATACAAGATCACAGACTTAACACCATCCATTTACTGCGTCTTCGATCCATTCCTCACATTTAAATGGAGGAACAGAGTGACAAATGCAGCGATGTAATCTCACACCAGGTGCACATGCACGTACACTCTCCTTAGGTATCCAAAACTACGATGGCTATATCATGTACGATGGCTAGGTCACGTACGATGGCTAGGTCATGTACGATGGCTAGATCATGTACGATTGCTAGGTCATGTACGATGGCTAGGTCATGCACGGTGGCTAGTTCATGTACGGTGGCTAGGTCATGTACGATGGCTAGGTCATGCACGGTGGCTAGTTCATGTACGGTGGCTAGGTCATGAACGATGGCTAGGTCATGCACGGTGGCTAGTTCATGTACGGTGGCTAGGTAATGTACGATGGCTAGGTCATGTTCGATGGCTAGGTCATGTACGGTTGCTAGGTCATGTACGATGGCTAGGTCATGTTCGATGGCATGGGCCATTGGTTGCATTTCCAAAAATATAAATATACGTTTGACGTAATGCAGAAGAATAGAATGCCGAACCTAGCTGAGGTTCAAGGATTTGTGTAAGAGTGGCATGACAACATTAGACATTGCAAATTAAACCAGTGAACGTGTACTTAAAATAGCTTATCCATGGTGGGTGGAATGGAGCACATGCAACACAGAAAAGTGCAACGACAACTTTCCACTGAAGAAAAAAAAGAATCAGCATTGCGGTGCAACAGCAAGATCAAATCATCGTATTGTCAGTCATGACCGAAAGATCAAATCATCGTATTGTCAGTCATGACCGAAAGATCAAATAATCATATTGTCAGTCATGACCGAAAGATCAAATCATCGTATTGTCAGTCATGACCGAAAGATTAAATCATCGTATTGTCAGTCATGACCGAAAGATCAAATCATCGTATTTTATAGTCATGACCGAAAGAGGCTCTACCAATAACATAAATTACTATAAAACAATGATGTTAAATAAGAAACTCGTTTGTAAAGAGCTGCCCCAATGACCAATGTTTACAGTAATTAGGATGTATCCACACCAAGGCAAAACAAAGGAACACATAAAACACAATATAACTAAACATAATAGGTAATGCAAGTAGGCAATTAGAAAAAAAAAATTCTTCTTCTTCTTCTTTTGTTTGTTCTCAATATCCCGCTACCAAGCCCCGAAAAGCCCCTTGCAAGTTGCATGATGTTGTCCCGAGAACAAAATGTGTCATAGTTTTCACCTTGACTGCGACATTTGCACCTTTCGTTACAACACATCTGACCAGCAGGCCTTTGTGTGTACCCTGTTAGCCTCTTCGATCCTTTCGAAAAGCAATTGAACATGCGCTGAATCACTCACTGTTCGTGATATATCAGAGGGAATAAAAATAGAACAGACACTAGTAGAGAAAACAATTGGAAATGTTTTTAAAATGGTAGACGTAGTCCAGTAGAAGCCAATGGCGGCGTACTCCTCAGACACATGCGTTTATAAAACCACACGAAGATGGAGGCATGTATCACCTGCCCCTAACGTTACTCTCGGCTCCCATTCCATCTGTGTTAATGTGTGCATACGCCCCATGTACGTAGGACATGTATAAATACATATTGAATATATCTTAATCTTTTGTTCGCCTTTTGTCCTGCTTGTGCATTTCATCGTCATTATATGGATAAGTTAGTTGACCAGACATGAGTACGTGTTTCGCACACGGGGTGCCTAAACTGCTAATTTTATTTATGATGCCCATCGTTTTTTAGTCGAACCTTGGCTCTTTGTCCATTGTATCTGTATATTATTGCTTTCTGAAGGATACAATCCGGTGTTTGTCGTGTCCCATTGATGAACCATTTGGTTTGCTGTCTCTTGATGACGTCAAGCACTGGCGGTGTACCTACTTATGTCATTATACATTAGTTTCTGATTGTATCCAATCTTGTTATTGTAAGCATTCTGTGCAATCATTATTTATGTGTAGTTAAAGTGTTCGTTTTAATTTTGTTTGTTAATGTCTAATTCAGCCATTGGTAGCACAATGTAGGTAGTAAGTAATATAGTGGTGTAAAGCGTTATGTTTGTATACATTGTCACGTGTTTACATCAATATGTTGGGGACACTTGCCAAATAATGTGTCTTGCATTTTGACATCTGCTTTTGATTTTGGTGTCGCCTCTTCTATATGATGAGATTATGTTGCTCAGTTATGTGAAATATTTCGCATGTTTTACTTTTTCTTCTTTTGTTCGAATATTGCTGTTTCTATTTCATTTTTTTTGCATTTGTTGTAACTTCGGTCTATGTATGCAGTTTGTTATACTGTGATATCCGCATTGACCTCATTAAGTTTTCTGATATGTTCTTCCAGTCGTTTTGCTGAGGTTGCTATTAGTGTTTGGTCATGAGCAAAGAGAAGTTCATTTAAATGTGCATTGAGGTTGTTTTCCTCACTATTGTTTACTTTTTTACATATTATGTCTATATTTATATATATCATGTAGCATGTCCTTTGTAGAACGTCACTTCCATCACAGGCTGTCGAACGAAACTCGTTCTCTTGCCAAAACTCCAGCCTCCGCCAGTCATACTCTGGCATTCCTGGACATTTTGGTGCCATCGTCTTCTTGGTCTACCCCTTCCTCTTTCTTCACCGTTCTCTCAAGAACACTGTGTCTATATAAGGTGTAAATAGTGAAGGAGACAGTATATAACCGAGTGCTAACCGAACAATTCAGACTCGATAATGACCGAAATAGAGACAAAGTAATTAGTTATTTTGCATCGAAAATGCATTGACGGTAAACGACTTTTCGACTTATATGAACTTCATCCAGTTTTCTCAAACGAGAATAACAGAGATGAGTAACAGTAAACTTATTTTAACTAATGTCAGTCAGTATACATTATCAATAAGCCATTGGAGAAAACCAATCATGTGAATCGTGATACCAAATAACGTTAAAGGGAAACATAATTCAAAGAAGGGGACAATAAATTTTAAGTTATGATCTGTGAGAATGTAATATAGATATGCATACATACAAATGCATTTATTTCTGACACGATTGTTTTTGCTTTAACTTTCTGAAAATTATATATATATATATATAATACACACATTTCTTTCTACAGATGTGTGTCTTTGTGTGTCTGTCGAAACATAACATTAAAAAAACACAATTGCTATGTTCTCATTTTCTTACTATATTCTGAAGATCAACAAACACAGTAATTAACAATGCTGGCAGATTCCAACACGTCAAATACCAATGAACATATTCCAGAGATGCAAATTACAAAATTGGAACCTGCGCTCCTTGTCAGTGACGACGTAATGCTGATTTTACAATGGCTGATTTTTTCAGTGACATGTCAAACTGTGGTGATTTTTGGTGTCGGGACTAATATCATCAACATCATTTGTTTTATCAGACAAGGATTCAAAGATACGGTAAACGTCAGCTTTATGGGTATGTTGTGATAAAGTCAAATATTAATATCTAGTAGTATTTTGCAACAGTCATATTCCAATTATTGAGACCAACGTTACCAATGTAGCTCATATGCGCTAATAAATGTAGTAGTTACATCATTTGGGATTTGTATAGAGTGTTTAAGTATTCTTCTTTTACTTTGAATATTAGACTTTGAAGGAACATATGGCTACAACGATCAGTATAACAATTATTATTCTGAATAGTTTTATTTGGCTCTCTTCATCATACACAAATTGTCTTAGCTGTTGATGTACACAACAAAGAAGGCGCCTTAACTGGTTGCGAGTCTACATTGCTCTACTGTTTTGGTTCATTATGTATGCCACCAGACCACGAATTTGCCTGGAATTCACACTAGTCGACGACTTAGACCTATGTTCACGGAAATGTGTTGTTGTTTTCCGTTTGGACTGGTTAATTCGTTCTTTTTTGTGGTTTCTTCCGTCCCATTATCCTGGTCTGGGCATCTGCTATATGAATGGCACTACGCTTAAAACTGTTGTATTTCACGGCCTAGTTCACACGGCTGAACTTCTCGAAATTGGCGTGTGAGAAATGTAAACTACTATATTGAACTAAATACAGTTGGGTAGAGATGCCAGACTCACTCACTCGCTGGGTGATGTCCCTGCAACCTCTTTTGGTTATGGAAAAGACACGACACACACCGTTAGATGTCATCTCCCTCCGCTGCTTTGCGGGATACTTGTTAACGGGAAAGGCGATGGGAGTAAACCCTGAAAAAAAAACTGCAACCTATGCTATCTCCAGTCATTTTGATAAATATATTGCCACTGGCCAAGGGTAGCTTAGGACCAGTGAGTGAGGTTGACAAAAGACGCAGTTCCTTTCTCACTTTAATCCAAAATCACCGTGCAGGTCACCTATTTCAGCGGACACAGCAAGATAAAAGACTGTCCACATAGCTGAACAAAGAGAGTGGTCTTCATCAGTTGTGATTAACGAACATCATTGTGCCATACATTGTCAGGTTTCGTTTGTGGAACGCGTTCAGGCATTCTCCATTATATTTAGTTAAAATGTTTCTTGTTGATTTTTGTGCAATAATCAGGTTTTTGTATGTGAGTTATTGTTAATCTTTAGGTACTCGTACGTATATGACAGAAGCATAGGACGGAGAAGTCCTTCAATCTTAATGTATTTTGTGAAAGAACCATATGTCGGAGAAGGCATGCAGTCTAAATATATGTATATGACAGAACCATATGCCGGAGATAGCATGCAGCATTAATGCATGTGCGCATCATTTTCATTAGTTACCGACATATATAATTGCATGTTCATGGCACAAAGCCATTCAGGTACATAGTACATAGCAACAGTTTAAATACACTCTAGCTTTTTAAATGCTTCTTGCTAAAAGTTTTACAAAACAATTATCTTTTTATCGCACTTGTAATTGATATGTTGTAATTGTGTTCAATGTGTTTTCTTCTTTTCGTTGTTGGCGTTGCAATGCAAATCGTGAATCGTTTTCTTCTGCAATAACAGTGTGTAATACTATCAGCATGTGTTATGGATGTATCATTTCAGAAAGCCTTTGCCGATGTCTTATTAATATGTTTCTAGAATATGTTCAATCCACTCGCAGGTCTAGCCCTCTCAGATCTGGGCTGTCTGATAACGCTGCTGTGGAGTAACATATGTTTGACTCCGGCTTTCAGTGCTGCTGACTTACCCTTCGATGCTCCAGAGTTCCAGTTCCTGACTAGTGCCTGGCCCCATGCCACATTTAATCGTGTCACGAGTTGGATCACAGCCGTTATCACATTAGAGAGATGTCTGTGTATAACTGTTCCACTAAAGGTTTGATCGAAATGACATGTCTTAAACAATATATCACGTGTGCAGTATATGTTTGAATGTTTTACAAAATGGCTTAAGGCGGGTCCAACGGCTAATGTTAGGGTGAGGTGTAAAACATCGAGGGAGGCAGTCCTTCTCACGTCAACGGCGAGAACATGGAAGCAGGCGATGTTGCGGCAACCTGGCTATCATAGAGAGGATCGACAATGTAATCAGTATAATGGATAACCTCCATATATACCTATCATTTTACCCCATCCAAAAAGCATATCCCGTATTTTTCAGTACGCCTAGAATAATGAAAAGAGCCACTGTAACCAACAAAAATAAAATAATTGTTAAGAGTTAATTGTAATGTTCACAATAACTAAGTTTATTTTTTAGTGTGCCCTGAAAAGATCGTTAAATGGTGGGTTGTAATATCTTTCCTCACATCCCGAACGTGCTGATAAAGGTGGCCAGGGGCCCTTCAGGCGGTTGTGCTATACTTGGCTTCAGCTGCGTGACGTTCAATATTACGGTGATTAGGTCAATTCGCATATCGTCATGCAGACTGTCTTGAAAACATCCTGTTTGCAAGTAACGCTGCGTGAACGAGAAATACTGGTCGTTATCGGTATGTTGTGCGTGCATCTGACGCGACATCCTGGGCAGAATGTTGTGAATGACTGGACTAGCCTATCATTTCACCGAGTCACATATGAATCGAATATGTTGTTCACAATATATCTTGAGAAATAAACGAAATTACACATGGTGCTCATGCAGACCAGATAACTACACATAAACTTATATTTAAAATACAAATGTGAAATTGAACTTTCTCATTTGTATTGTTTTTGAACATCATTTGAGAGTTTTAACATAAACTAGCTCTCGAAGTTTCTAAAAACTATCGAGTGCTTCAAAACAACGTTAACACATTTTGAAAACCTGAAACTATTTCATGTAGATGTTATGGATGTATGGCAGTGACACCAACTCTTGTTTAGTAAGGATGTCTTGTATCACCATTGCATTTACCTAATGGCCATCGGAGAGATTACGAAGAGTATAGTCGATTCAGCAGAGTGAAATACAATAGAAATTGACAAAGCAATTTTATCATCTTGATTTTGATCATCAATCCAGCCACTGATGTTAGAAACAACCAAACATACGTACAGTTGATGAGACGCAAATTAAATTTAGACTGCAAATAAACCAGAACAAAACACATATTATGAAACTAAATGCTGCTGAAACAAAAATAATATTTTAGTTAATACACTCCTACAAGGAATAGATTCATTAATCTATATCGGAAATAATATACGAGTAGGCAAAGTGGGAGATGCAGATGTATATTTCAAATGTAATTTAATAGATGAGTCAAGTTTTCATTGCATTTAAATAATTGAATGATATATATATATATATATATATATATATATATATATATATATATATATATATATATACATTTATACGTTGTAGCTTCAGCAAGTCCCGGAATAGTCGACTTGTGTTTGAATGACAGATATTATGGAGAATATGTTTTTTAGTTGGTAGTGTCATTGACGAAATGACATGACAGACAAAAGATACATAATTGTGTTTGTGTGTTGTGCTCGTTGCAATGACCGAGTTGAAAATGTCCTTGATTGAACAAGGTACAAATGCCAAATTAAGTGTTTTGCTTGAGAAGTCTCTCTCAGAGAAACACACATTGCTTAATAAAGCATATGGTGATACTGCAATGAAGAAATCCAAGCATTTGAGTGGCGCAAGCGTCGTGTTAGTGTCGATGATGACGCGCAGTGGACGTGTGTCAACCTCGACCAACAATGAAAACATTGAGCGTGTCCGAAATGTTGTGTGTGCTGACAGAAGACCTAGAGTCGAGATAATAGCCTAAGAAGTTTGAATATCAGTTGGAAGTTGCCACAGTATTATCCACAATGAATGCGCATGCACCGTGTTTGTCAACATATGGTTCCAAAAATGGTATCTCCTTAACAGAAAGAAACTAGATTGACCCTGACAGGAGACCTAATCACAATGACTGATCTATATAGCAATTTTCTCAACAACATAATCACAGGAGATGAGACCTGCTGGTTTATGCATGATCCTCCGACACAACGTCAGTCCTCTGAATGGAAATCTCCCACATCTCCCTGGACACAGACATTTCGTTTGGACAAGAGCAGCGTTATGTCTGAGTTATGTTTGAAGTTTTTTTTGTATTCCTGAGGTACTGTATACAATGATTTAATTCCTTAAGGCCGAACATTTAACACGAAAATGTACGTTGCTATCTTCCGTGGCCTAACGGATGCAAACCGAAGATTGGAAAAATTTAGAACAAACAGTTGGATTTTACTGCATGACAATGTGCCAGCACATCGATCCCTACTGGTGAAACAGTACTTCACAAATCACAATGTGATTACCTTGGAACATCCTCCAAATTGTCCCTACCTGGGACCGACTTAAATTTTCTTGTTCCCTCGACTGAAATCGGCAATGAAAGGACAGCGATTCAAGGGTGCTGTGGACGTTATCACCAATGCAACAAGACAGCTGAGAGAGGTGGCAAAAAATGGATTCCACGAATGTTTCCAGCAGCTGTATGCACGTTGGCAAAATAGTTCAGTGGCCGAAAGGACTACTTGGATGGACATGTGGTGCAGCTAATTATATTGTAACTTATTTCTATCCAATTCTCTAGTTCCAGGAAATTTAGTAAGGTACCTGGTAAATATATATATATATATATATATATATATATATATATATATATATAAATGGGCAGATGCACTTAATAGAAAGATGGAGTTGTTATGGTACGATCAGGAATTTGAAACTGTTGAAAGAACTAAATACAAATCAGTGGAGCTGCATGGCAAGCAGGTGGTGACTTTCAATGACAGAGACAATAAAGAAACCAGCTGAAAGAATTACAAGACAATCTATTTTTTTCTGGAACCCCCACTGTAAAACAGGTCGATAAATACCGAAACACGCTGGGAGAAGACACCAAGACAAACATTAAAAAAACCTGTAGACCACAGCGGATTTTGTACAGCAGAGCTGGACGAATATTTGTTGAGAAGTCTATGCTCTGATTCATTAATTTGAAGAGTGGTGTTCTCAATCATTTTAAATCGTTTTAATATGAACATAATAGTCCTTTGCTAAATATTTCGTATCCATTGTCTTGTATATCTTTAGTTTTGAGAGTCACATGTCTTTATTGACCTTGTTTAACCTTTCATCGATAATTTGTATCTGATACTTATCAAGGGTGTGACTCAATATTTATTTGTTAGTTAATATTGTTTTTCGTTTGCGATTTTTATTAACTATCATTTGTAAATTTTCCAAAACACACTTTGACACATTTTGTCGTTTTGAAACTTATTTTATTTCATAGTATTTTATTGTTTACATTTTCTTCAGCTTATTTATGATTAGAAGATGTGTATGTATGTTTCCCAGTTAATTGTAAAACTGTACCTTTAACACTGCTTTAAATAAATGTGACATGTATTCTAAAAAGTTTTAAACACTTAAACAACTAGTTTATACATCCTTAAAATGGCAATATTTTATCTGTTCTTTTATTTATTTTTTATTTTTTCAGGTAAAAAATCTCGTCACTCCGAAGCGAGTGCTAGTTATCATCATTGCGATCTTCATCATCCTTATATCAGCGATAGCCCCCATGTACGTCGTCTACAGGTTGGGCTGTAAATTTTTCCCTGCAAAAAACAAAACTCTCTTAGGCCTTGTTTCTACAGAGAACCGAGAGGAAGTGGAAAGAGTATCTTTTGCTACTAACAATATCATAATTCCTTTTACTGCTTTCATGGTCATCATTATTTGCACCTTCATTTTGGTTTTTGAGCTGCACAAAAGCAAGGAATGGCAAATAAAATCTACGAGTACTTTCAACGCTGGTACTTCCAATCGGAACCAGAAGGTGGCCAAAATGGTTGTCATGATTTCCACTCTCTTCATCATATGTTTCACCCCCATGAGTATCTTGTTCATTGCCATGTTATTCGAGCCAGATCTTTCTATTGATGGAGAGCAGAAAAATATGCTTCTAGTATTTGTTGGAATTGGCATTGTCCTTGAGTCTATTAATTCTGCTTCGAATATTTTTATTTATTATAAAATGAGCAGTAAATACAGATCTGTGTTTCGACATCTCTTCTGTAAATGGAGCTAGAGAGCCAAGCACCTACAGAGCAGGCTAACGGTACTGATGAATTATATGTTTATAGTTACATTTTTTTGGAGATACATTGAGACGCATCTTTAGAAGTGCGAAAAGATTCGCCTTTTGGAAGATACAAGAAATACAAGTTTTAGCATCATATGTAATTGTAAGACGACGGTTAAACTAAAGTATATGTAACACATGTATTATATTCTCGTACAAGCAAATAGTTTACTGGAGAGAATTGATTGCAATGATTAAGTTGATTTCAGCTAAATGTAAACTATTTCATGAACATCTGGCGTACTTTAGCACAAAATGAATCTTAGTAGTTGCAGTTGATTTATTTATTAATGTCCCTTAAACAAGGCCACTACCAAACGTCCACATTTTCTGGCACGATGGTATTCAAATAAAACGATTAGCCAATATCAAGCCGATTTTAAGTTTTTTATTAGACGTATATATTTCAACATAATGCATGTAATCAATGCATTCTTTATAGAATATTGAATAAAGCTGTACAAACTACTAAATTTAAAAAAAAAGTATTATTATGTGATAAACCCATAAAGCCGTAAAGAAACGAATACGTACCGATGACATCATGCAAACCTCAACTGACTCAAAGTATATGAAATGGTCAAATTTGTTCATGACATTTTCAAAACAACGTCACTTTGGTGTGACGAGTACAGCTCACCGATGTATCCCTACAACAATGTCGAAATGTGGCTAACGGAAAGCAACTCAACAGTAAAGTAAAATGTCATGAACTCGATAGATGAGTTTTTGTAAAGGTTGACAAGTTCACATAAATTGACACTACATTGTATTAAACTACGTAATTTAAATAATGTGTTAATTATATATGTGATTTGTGTGAATTGACCTTATCTGAAATGACATGCTATGACGTGACTTGACTTGATTTGGTTTGATTTGACTTCACATGATTTGATCTAATTAATTTGACCATTCTCGATTTGACCTGACCTGATCTGATCTAAAAGCACTACATGTAAGCTCCTGACGATTTGGATGCTTTATTGTGAAATTGTTGATCACACGAGCTAAGTGGTGTTTGTTGATGATTTGGTTTCGCCCGGAGTGTGTGACATACATACATACTAGTCATGTATGCATGACATGATTTGATATGCAGGGTGTGGGAGTTGTGGGTGATCGTTGCATACCATCATCTGTGAGGATTCTGGTTTCACAATCCATCATAGTGTGGATTAAAGATACTGAGCGTCGTTGAAGTAGTCATTGAATGCAGATTAGATATGAAAACTAAAATTTATGATTTATAAATCTCCAGGCGACGAAAGATTGAAATCAAACGGTGGTCGAACATAAATGGATATTTAAGACGACATAGTAGTAGTGTGTTGAACCTTAGATCTTGACGGATACTCGGAACCACATCTCACACAAGCTGTGGCTTCGTCTAATGAACGCTATAACACATCATCCCCAACGACAGTATCTGCTATGTGACTTTTAAATAAATAATGCTAATGTACATGGACACTCTCTGTTTGTACCAACAATATTAGTTAGAAATGCTGCTGCAGCACCTTACACCAGATATTGGAAAGGACACAAATAAAAAGAGCAATTTTGCGTTGGCAAAACCATTCACAACTTACATTACGACACAAATGTTATCGTCATAGACAAAGATCAACTGAAATACGAATACCTAACTAATAATAACAACATATGTGAGAATTGCTATAAACGTAGACAAATACAATAAGTTATGTGTATGATTTATCAAACAGTTTGTTTCTGATGTTGAACATATGTACTATCCCTCCTTTACCATCGACGTTGTCAAACTTCGTATTCCTCCTCTTCTTCTTCATCTTCGTTCGCTACTCCCGCTACCAAGCCATGAAACGGCTCTGCACGTAGTTTACATCTTGACTACGATATATGCACCTTTGGTCCAACATATCCTACTTCAGAATGACATCGTTTGGGTATCAAGTTAGTCTTCTCTCTTTGATCCCGTCATCTTAATATACCCAGTTGCAGCCATCTATCCAGGATCACCGAATGGAGGTAGAACAATATATTGATAGCTGTCGGTCGCTGACCCTGATTCTATCAGTCAGCTTTGGATCGTTGAACGCTACAGCCTATGCCCATCGCATTATATTGATGCAGACATTGTCAAACATTATCATGGCAAGATGAATCGGAGATCTCTGGAGCCTCTTACACTTCCTTACTGACTGCACTGTCTTAATCCTGGAAATGGTAACATCGGTATAATAGAAGACTCTATAATATATGGTTTGCATATTCAGCTTAGAATTCTATCGAATGTGGAGAAGTATTTATTTGTTTTCAATATTGTTCTAGAAGCGCATCATAGTGGGATTATAGGGAAGGCAAATCAATGAGCCCATGCTGTTAACATACGTTGATGCCACCTTGTGACTAGATTATTAAGTCTGCTGACAAAGACGTAACGTGTGCAAGATGCGACGTATGCAAGACGTAAATAGTGCAGGATGAGATGTGCACTCCTGGATTCCTCGTGAGAGCGAACAACCAAATCATAATATATCATATATGCACATATGTAGACCACACTGGATGCTAGTTAAAACATATCAAATAGTCCATAGAACATATTAAAACAAAACACGACCACTGTATGCGGAGACGTGAACACAGATTCGCAACTATTGCTCATTCAACTTTAGGTTTCAGAAACGCAATGGAAACAAACATGTGAACAAAGCCTGTCTTATGTTGTTTTTGTGATTCTTTGCGCCACGCGTGCTTTTGTTCGCGTTCATTTGTCCGAGTCCGTGATATGGTTTTGACATTGGGCAGGGGAGGGTGGTGGTGTCACTATAGGGCGTATACAGAGTCGTTGGTTATGTGGATGTTTGATGGAGTGTACCGTATTTTTTAAAGTAAGAATGACAATGACAACGAACAACACTTTAGATTCTGAACTAATTGATTAATTGTGTCTTAATCATTTATGGTCCGGCCTAATTCATCAAATGTGTCTTAATCCCATCAGAGTCCGGCATAATTTATGTTGTCTCTAAACCTTTTAGAGTATGGTATAATTCATCAGATCTGTCGAAATCCTTTAGTGTCTGGCCTAATTGATGCGTTTTGACTTAATCTTTTGCAGTCCAGGCTATTTGATTAGGCGTGTATTATCCCTTTAGAGTCCAGCCTAATTCATCAGATGTGTCTTAACACTTTAGTCCGCCTTGATTGATACATGTTGTCTTAACTCGTTATAGTCTGATCTAATTGATTAGTTTTGTCAGAGCCCGTTAGAGTCCGACCGAATTCCTATGATGTGTTTTAATCTTTTACAGCCCGGCCTAATTCATAAGATGTATCATAACCCTTTAGAGTCCCGCCTAATTGAATCGTTTTGGCATAACCCCCTATAGTTTGGCCTAATTCATCAGATGTGTATTAACCCTTTATAGTCCAGGCTAATTGATTATACGTGTCTTATCTTTATAGAACACGGCCTAATTCATCACATGGGTGTAGCCTTAACAGCTCGGCCTAATTCATCAGAAGTGCCTTAACCCTTTGGCGTCCGGCCTAATTGATACGTGTTGTATTTACCCTATAGAGTCTGGTCTAACTGATTCGATTTGTATTAACTCTTTACAGTCCGACCCACACGATTAGATGAGTGGCTTTAGTCAAGAATCTAATTAGTTAAACCAGAGTGTAAATGGTTAATACACGGATAGAATGAATTAAATTCAGACTGTACAGTCCAGAGATGGAGTAGACATAACATAAATATAAATATGAAATGATCTAACGTTCGTAAAACAACGATTTTAAATAAAGAAATAGCGATGATACGATGATCCAGGGCATCACATAAACATATAGAAACAAAATGTCATAATCGTTATTTCAATGTCTTTAGGTCTGGTCATGTCTATTTCTGTATATGTCATCATTAGCCCCACGTTCTTTTTCCTGATTGAACTGTTACTATAAATTTAAAAAATGGTATTCCCGGAGGTCGCGGGCTCGAACCACGGTGGAGACAGTAGTTTATTTTACATGTATTTTCTGGTACAAATCACTCTGATCGATGAGTAATGAGATCGCACTCCATTGTTTAGTGTAGAGCACGTTAAAATATATCTTGGGAATTAGAAATCCAAAAGCCGGCTGGACACAAATTCTAGTTAAAAATATTTCCACATTATTTGTATCTTCCCCCATGCCTAGTAAGCAGCAGGAAGTTGTAAAATGCCTACTACGCATAGCCGAAGCACTCGGCTACCAGGCAGGAAACAGACATTAAACTGTGTATTTGAATATCATGTTTCCAAGTAGCCGAAGTAAGTATATGATAACGCTCAAACGCAACAGGTTGGGGACGGCGTGGGCTAGTGGTTAAGTGACACGTCTCACAACCCAAAGGTACTGGGTTTGATCCCCATTAGAGCACGGCCGTTACTTTGGGGAAGCAAACCCTAGAAAATGCAGGTGGAATCACTTAAAATGGAAGCTGAAGTCGGATGCACTGGACCGACAGGAGCAAAATAAAAACCACAGTGCAACGCACACCGCCTTGGGGATTAGAGAAAAATAAGGCGAACGCAAAAAAAAATTACCCAAAAAAAACAAGTTATAGACCCAGACGGAACACATTCGATCAAGGGTGTGCAGCTGTTGGTTAACAGAAAATGACTTTTTTTTTTTTAATCAGCTTGGTAGCTTGCTACCAAAAATAAATTCTTTAAAAAGTGAACTCGCCAATAGGTGTTACGGACAACAATAGAAACAAGCAAATATAATTTATTGAGACGAGTAGAAAGAACAAAACACTATATACAAGCTATGCTCAAAATGGTGACTAAGGAGGTGAGTGCATGGCGCTTTTAAATATTTTTAAATTTCATTTTACGAGTTTGCCTCATTAGTTTGTACTGGCGGAGGCACGATCATTCCACCCCAGAATGTAGTCAACTGGGTGATATTAAGCGGTATAAACCAGTGTGTGGATGTCTGTGTGCGTCTGTATTTACCTACGCTAAGTTTGTGCGGTCTCAGAAGTAAGCCCACCCAAAGTGAAGGTCCTGGCCCTAAGGACGTGTGTGAAAGTTGTACAAGAGTGTGAATTTAGGACAGAGTCAAATTAAATAAAGGGAGGTAAGAAGAGGGACGAAGGATCCACACAATCCAGGCCATGCATAACGACGTACTACATGCATCGGCAATACTGAAACACACAAATGCTTTGGCTCATTTTCTTTAACAATGGTTGAAAGTAGAATGGACCTTAAGCTTTTCCAATAGATACAATAGGATCTATAGTAGGTAGTCAGTTATTGGTGTATCTTATTTTCGTATTGTTACTTACAGACGTGTTCAATTTTCTGTGAAAGGACAAGAGCTGCTATCTCTCTTTGATCAAGTAAGTTGCGGCAGCTATATGAAAAATTATGTTTTAATTTGCCAGTCCGCCAAAAAACCTGTCAAATGTATTCCGCTCTCTGGACTACATTCTGCTACTTAAGCCCTTTCATGGTTTTTTAGCGGGAGATTGAGAACGAGCGAAGCCAAGCCAAGCCATATAGCCAGTATACATTTAGTTATAGCCGACCAATGTCAGCTGATGGGGCAATAAATCTGATAAGACGATCGCATTATTGTTTTTGTTTTTACGTTATTCATGTCTTATGACGTATCCCGCGCACTGCTTTTGTTTGCATCGATGTCATTATGTCTCTTCTGGTGACAATAAGCACTTGTTCATAATTTGCCTCTCAAATCAAATACATGTCGTATCACGTGCGTTTGATAATGATTACGTACGACGCGGATATTAGAACATGGCTTACAGTTACACCACGATTAATTTTAAAAATCAATATGTCCGCTCGACTTCATTGCTGGCCATACTGTAAGCGTTGTTATCTCGGGTTATTTAAAAATAATACCTTCACATTTGTTAGGTTAACAAAAAATGGCCAGGCAGATGTTTACTCTCACTAACAATTAGACCTGTACTTGAACATATGTTTTGTCTTACAAGTGTTGTTTTGAAACTATAATCAACTATTTGAAGACTGCAGATAATCATATATTTGCGAAGATTTTCTTTCACACGTAATAATACAGTCGAAATGTGGGACATTAGATGATGATCATTATACTTTTCTTTACGTTGTATTCGTTACTTAGATAAGGACTATTTAATTTCAACAAATATTTTACATAATTATTAGTATTCAACAAACATGGCATACACACATTATTTTGTTTTTGAAATAATCTAACAAGAACAAAAATTAATAAACAAATAAAGTTACAGAATGGCCAGATTAATTTTGTATTGAAACATTTCAGTGTTATCACACTACATCAGAGACTCTAATCGTATAAATACATGCTGTACTTTTAGCTAATTTATGCGCACAATATATTTCGTTTTCAAAGCGTGCATTCCTTGTTTATGTTATTATTCTGATACTTCCGTTGGATCAGAGAGTATTTTGGAAGAGGAAATCCGGCGAAGTAGCTGTTTAAATAACGTAAATTCTTGAATTGGACCAGTAGTTTATCAGCTTGTGTTCAAATATTCTCAAAGTAAATGATAATAAATCTAGGACTTACAATGCCTTCGTTTCTTTGTGTTAAAACAATAATGGTTTCTAGATATAGTTGACACATTATTTCTAGTTGCGTACATGTTGGTAGACGGGTTTATTTTTTTAAACATTTCGTTATGACTTAAATTTGTTCTAAAAGTGATATTTCTAAAGTCACATAATCATTGCACACCAGAAACACATATCTGAAAAAGATTACAGTGTGACTTTAGCAAGTTAGAATATTGTATACACCATTCCTAGTTGTATATTCCTTATCTTGGCTGAATATAAGATAAAATGATTCGAACATTCGATATTGATTATCTAAGACAGAAAATGCCCGAGTGGAATACGGGGCATCTTACTAGGTAGGAATGTCAACTTGCTAGGAATAGACATGGATAAAGTCATATAAATTCATGCTAACTGGTCAGGTAAAACAAATTGTATGAGATAAATGTACACGCAAAGCACACATCTGAAACAAATGCATTTATGGGTTGGATGAAGAGGTAATGGGAGGTAAGTCTAGATAAATGTCAGGACAATGGTTACGCCGTACGGCTTAAAGTAGCCGTGTGGGAGATTAGTTCATTCTTAATTTCCAATCTTAAACGATTATCAGTAGAGCAAAAGAGGACTGTGGCACTGACATCAATCTATTTCCGGTACTAACGACCATAGAAGTGGTTGGCGATTGGGAAACCAGTGTAGTTAAATATAGTGAGATGTTGATGGAACGACGCCCGCAATAATTCACCAGTCTTCCATGAAGCATGTCATAAAAAAACTGGCGACACATTTTAGAAGACATGAGGCTATTGGAGTTGTAGTGTAGCCCTATTTGATGTATGATTAACCATTTTAAGGTCGCAACGTAGTCTTCGTTCATGTTTCGTCCTAGCATCGTATCTGGCCATGCCTGTAAATGTTATTGCATGTTGTTTTAATTTAAACTGTACCGCTATAGCCTCGACCTTTTGTTAATTCTATTTTTGTTTTTAGAGACACACAGTTAAGTAATCCCACACTTTGTGATGTTATGATTAGGTAATTGTGTATTCCAAAGCTGAACAAATATAGCGACTAGCAATGCTAGAACTATTTCACTTGACCACTACCAATGAAAATATTCAACAGACGCAAATTCCAAAATTGAAGCAATCGCCCCTTGTTAGTGATGAATTAGTGATGATTTTACAATGGCTGATATTTACAGTGACGTGTCAAACTGTGGTTATTTTTGGTGTCGTGACTAACATCATCAACATCATTTGCTTTGTCAAACAAGGCTTCAAAGATACCGTAAACGTCAGCTTTATGGGTATGTTGTCGTAAAGTCAAACTTTATAAATGTCAACTCTCATTTTGCAACAGTCATATTCCATTAATTGAGTCTCTAACATTACCAAGTAACAACCATGCGCTATCATATTTAATATGGGATGCAATATGTGAGTCACATAAATGAGTGTGTATATTCATGTTACTTTATAAATTAGATGTTATCGGAGACTCGTACACCAATGATCAATATTAACATTAGTATTTTGGATCGCTTCATAGAGCTTTTATTTTTTTAATCAAGCAATAATTACATTTGCTGTTCTGTGCAATGAAGTATTATATTTCCATACTCGTTTCTTTCCCCGTGGATTCTACTTTAATCACAAATATGTGTAAATTGTAAACTTTCTTTTGTGGAGCAAAGTTAATTGTCTTGTTGTGGCATCAAATGCAACAAGCATGCATACGTGTGTTACTTATAGCCATCTGAATTCATGTATGAGACAAAAACACATGTGGGAGTATGTTTTCAGCCTGAATGTTATAATATGAAGAATATGTCATGCTTTTCTACCATGCAGGTGTGTAGTTTCTACATTAGTTACTAACAGTCTAATGTCATGGTCCACTGTTCAATTATACCGAGTTGCATAACACATAATTTTAAAGAAAATGGAGCTTTTTGAATTATAATACTGAAACTTTTAAAAATGCAATTATCTTATTATCTTATTTACCTTCTTAAATTATCATATATATATCATATATGTATATATATATACTTAACGCGAGTGACTATGAGAAATGATATTACCACTCGATTACATCTAGTATTGTTTCAATGGGTGTCTGGTGTATCAATTCAAGTATGCAGGTATACTAAAAAAAAATATAAAAGAACTCATATTTAACTTATAACAACATATACATATATATATATATATATATATATATATATTTATATATATATATACATATACATATAATGTATAATTCGCTGCTGTCATTGATATATGATTAACAGTTTATATATTCACCCTCAGGTCTGGCAATCTCAGATCTATGCTGTCTTATAACGTTGATGTGGAGTAACATATGCTTGACCCCAGCTTTCTGTGCTGCTGACTTACCATTCGATGCTATAGAGTTCCAGTTCTTGACTAGCGCCTGGCCCCATGCCACATTTAACCGTGTGACGAGCTGGATCACTGCCCTTATCACATTAGAGAGATGTCTGTGTATAACTGTACCACTAAAGGTTTGTTTATAAGCACATTTAGTAAACAAGAAATCGTATATAAAGTACGTATATGTATCTTCAATAAATTAACTTATCGCTGAAGTTAAAGTTAATTTGAGGGACAGGTCAAAATAAATGGAAGCCGATCTCATCACTACAGTGCGAAGAACTTGGAAAAAGGATGTTGCACCTATGTGTCTTTTATTTTAAGAGTCGACATTGTAATATGAGTAGTTAAGAACATGCATTTGTCGTTGTTGCTGTTACGGATCCAGCAGCAAACGGGATCTTGTCCTTAGATCACATGCCATGTAAGAATAAGTGCACGTCTTTATCAGCTGTTGTTTAGTGCCATACAAAGTGTTCCATGCATCTGGCCACGGAGGAAGAACATTTTTCTTGAAACCATTGAGCGTTGAGCACTCAAAGAGATGTTGACCAACGGTTTACACAGATGGCACTCAGGAGTATAGAACATGCATGTAAACCTAGCATTTCACCACAACCAGAAAGACAATTCAGCCGAATGCAGTACTACTAGAATTATAAGAAGAACCACTGTAACCAGCAGCCAGAGTAACGTTGTTCAGAGTAAATATATATACAGAACGAGAAGCTTTTAAAACAAACAACAACAACAACAACAACAACAACAACAACTTGGATTACGGTACTTGCTTACTTCCTTCGCTAACTTTTTGATCTTTCTTGACTGAGTTGCTTATAACAAAAAACCATGAACGCAAAGAATAATATGATGTACCATCGTTTCTCGTCGCAGTTAGACCGACGAACTTTTGTTTCTCAAAACGAAACGAACATAAACGTTACATTGTTTTATCAAACACCCAACCGTCTACATACATGTAATACTAATACTAATATTATAATAATAATAATATTATTTTCAGTTGACCATCTTAAACCACGATATCGATATTAGCAGAGTGTTGATGCGATATGTAATATCAAATAACGATAGGCAAGGCTCTGCCGCACTTGGAAATCACATGTAAGAAATCGACAGTACCATCATCACGCATCCTGTGCTTTCGGTCATCTCGCTTTATCTAAGTTTCAGTGATGAAAATTCTCTCGACGAACTATGAACCTGCGTTATGTTTTTGTGCCAGGTGGGATGTTTCTGTGCGATCGTGTCCCATGGGATGACATCGATGTTTGATTTTTTCTGGCCACATTTTTGAAGAATCTATGTTACTCTTCTTATTCACTGAAGGCATCTTGTAGGCCTTTCATGACAAATTTTGCCAAACAAAAGGATTACCATTTGAAACAAGAGATGACCAGATGGTTCGTCCGTACGAGTGTCTGACGAGGTAAATGCCGATAAACGTTTTTGTGGACTGGCTTCTTGACTTCATTTGCATTTAGAGGAATGTCGAGAATGTCATTAGTCGCGACCTGTGGTATGCATTCTATCACTTGCTTGTTGATAGCTGACTGATAACTGACTGATAACTGAGAAATGGACTGGTACACACCCATCTGGTTTTTTCGTCAGCAGTGTGGTAGCACCAGCATCCTGACAAAATATGAGTGGTGAAGTTGAGGACAGCAGAATGTCATTAGTGCATCGTTAACACATTTTTTGGTAGTACGCGTTCCCAAATTCATGGATCAAATCTGACTTGTTGCAAAGTCAGACATCATGCAGACCTCTCATTGTCAGGTTTCTTCATGTGTGATTACCCAGTCGGGTTTCTTTATTTGGGACGACCAAGTTATTTCTTCATGTGGGTTGACCCAGTTGGGTTTCTTCATGTGGGATGACCCAGTTCGGTTTCTTCATGTGGGATAATCCAACATCTCAGAAGCAGCAAAATACACTGCATATTTTAGAGACATCTATTTTTCCTGTTTCGTAAACTGACACGAATGTTTAGCCTTTAGCTGACTATCCGACTAGACATACAGCTTATGTGCAACTGGTCCTCGCTGAAGATTTTGGAATTTTCAGCTTCCTAAAACATAGAAGATCCTGTTGATGTCTATTGATCTCCACTTGCAAGCTAAATGTAGACACAATCAAAATATGGACGTTCCAGTATTCACCAAAACATATCTTTAGTCAACTGCAGATACTAGCCGTTCTGGTAATAGCATAACCCATCGTTTTTCGCTGCTTAAAGCAAGGATATGTCTATGATGCTTGTAATTTGTCGAAATACGCAGATGTAAATAGTTACAGTACGGCAAGGGTGCACGAAAAACAACATGTCACAACATTGTTTTAGAACTGACTCACGCAAATTGGTCAATAACATCTCATCAGAAATGCAATATATTGGATTCCACTACAGTCGTGTCGAGGTATGGAAACCTGGGCAGGGAGAAGAGAGACTGATCTCTTCATTGCACAACCACATCATTCGATGTAGAACTACATGTGTGATCTATATTTAAATAGTTCTCAACGGAAGAATTAGTAGTTAGTAATATCATGTTTCCGATATTAAATGCCATTAACGTAACTGTAAGTGAAATGTGTCTAAAGCAAACACATTCACTTATAATGTATCACTTATGTAGTATGTGCATGAGCACACCTTATTTTCCTACCATATAACTGTAAATATGATTTAAGTATTCTGCTCGATTTGTTTACATTTATTTGGAATTAATTTAGACCCACCTACTGTAGACACAACGTGTCCACTTAATTTAAACACAGGGCGCCCACTCATTAATTTATCCGGGTTGGAATTTGACGAAAATCCCAACGTAATTCGTCTTTTAGTACGTAAGACAAAAAACTGAAGAAAACACACACAGGTGTCCGATGAAAAGTCTAGTGCGGAACATATATTTTGAAAATAATAACTCAAAGTGTAGAATTGAACTCCGCACTTCGTATTGGAATCGTGGCCCAAAATAGCATGCTGCATTTTTTACATTTATTATCTCTGGAAGCTTGTCAAAGACCAATGAGTGATCCTAAAAATCACTAACATAATAAAGAATACGCCTGAGGCTACTTCATGTTGAGTTATAAAGTAATGTCAGCTTTACTTAAATTAACTTAACGTCAATATACTGGTTTAGATGACTCTGCAGAGTTTGTATACAACCAGTTTAATGTACATTCCCTTGCTATAATAGCTATGTGCATCCAATCTATTCTTAAATGCAATAACTCTCATTACCTCCACTACTTCATGTGGCAATGCATTCCAAGCATGCACCGCTATCTGACTCAAAACATATTTCCTACTATCTTATCTAGAACGTTCTTTAGTTCATTTGTTGCTTTTCTTTTTGTTCTAGTATGTCGTTGTATTTGGAAACAAATAGTTATACTCAAATTTATCACGTTCTTTGATTATCTTCTACACTTGTATTACGTCACCTTTAACTCTTCCCTTTTTTAGACACAGTAGGCCGGTTTTCTGAGTATGCCCTCTTAATTGTAATTCTGGATTCCCACTATCAGCTTTGTCGCACTTTGTTGTTTCCTTTCCAGCATGTTTATATCTCCTCTACGATAAGGACTACACACCAGTACGAAGTACTCAAATCTAGGTCTAACTAATGCTTTATACAGTTTGTTTATTACTTCCTTCTAACTTGCTCCTATGTTTAATATGTATTTTATCAAATCTAAGATTGCATATGCCTTTTTCACTGCTTCTTAGACTTGATCATTGCTACCTAGACTTGCTAACTCTCTTTACATGTGTGATCTAATATAACCCATAAAGCTATTTTTTCTTCTATCATTATATTTGTGTTCTCGCCCATTTTGTCATTATATCACATATTTAATAAAGACGTTGAGCAGCGTATGAGCTGCAACGGTCAGTTGCCCATGGCTCACTGCGAGCGTTACGTCCAGCCAACCAGAGCTGCCAAGACCTTCGTACCTCCACGAAATAAACCTGGATAACAGGCTGCAACAGTGCAAAACCGGTTAAAGAGAATGCATCGAAAAGGGAGGGCCAACCTGGTATTCAAATACATGTCTGCTGAATTCGGATTTGTTGGACCGAAAGGTGCAAATATCACTGTCAAGCTGTAAACTATGACACAACGCATTCCGTTTCTGGACCACATTCTGCTTTTTAAGCCCTTTTCCAGGACTTGGTAGCGTAATATTGAGAGCGAACGAAGGCAAGTTAAGTCATATTCCATATTGGATCTACCCATGTGGATGACTGTTTTTTTTCAATGTTTGCCTTTACTTTATCAAATCTATATTTCACTCCATTTACCAATTCGCAGACCATTCTCTGATTTTATCTAAATTCGACCTCAATGTATTCAATTATGCTTTAGATGAGACACTAATGCATAGATTTGTGTCATCAGCGAATTTTGCAAAAATCGATTGGATATAAATGTCGAAATAGTTTATGTGTATATCAAAAACAAAATTTGCCTAAAACCTCGCCGTGTGACATTCCATTTTTTTAATTCACATCACTAAGAGTACTCCTTATGTATGCCCCCTCTCTGTCTTCTTCCTGTTTACAGATTTTCAAACCATTTTTCTACATCCCACCTTGTCCATGTGATTTGAACTTTTAAAATCTTTGATGAGGTACTCTATCAAAGGCATCTACAAAATGTAGATACTTAATTTCCACTTGCTCCCTTTTATGTATAATTTTAGTAACCTACTCCACGATTTCTAATACGTTTGTTAAGGACGATCTCCTTCTAGTAAACCCATGCTGACTATTACTTAGATTGAGCTTGTCTAAATGCATTACAATGTTTTCTTTGGTAACAGACTTTAACACTTTACCGACTATGCTCGTTAAACTCAGTCTATAATTTGCTGGATCTGATTTTTCGTTGGATAAGGGAACCACTCCTGTATCTCTCCAATTTCCTGGAACCATACCTTTTTGCAAGGGATTGAGAACATAATATAACCAATGGTTTTGCTAGTTCGTCTCTAATTTCAAAACCATCTTGACCTGGACAGTTATCCCCTTTCAACAAATTCAATTTATTTCTAAAAACCATTTCCTCTGTAATACAGGTATACATTATTTTCTTCTGTATCCGTGAACATCTCTAAGATCTGGGATCTTGGGGCAGTTCTGTTTTGTGTGAACTGTGTCAAAGTACTGACTGAGTAGATTAGCTGCCTACTCATTGTGACTCATTATTTTTCCTCTGCTATCTCTGAAAGTGCGTACTTTGTTTTTCGTTCTTCGTTTATTTCTAACAAAGGATAAGAAGATTTTATTGTCAGTCTTAATCTTTTGAGCAACATTGTTTCTATTGCTGTCTAATTTGTCGCTGTGTTCACTTTATGGGCTATGTTTTGCCTTTATAAATATTGTAAATATGTTTCCTTTGATTTACCTGTCTCTCTATATTTTGTCCAATGCTTTATTTTTAGCTCTTCTACATTTAACTACACATCTAGTTATCCACAGCTTACGCAGGTGGTGTGTCTCCCTATATAGAACACATTCCTCTTTTAGATTTTATAGTACTGTTATAAAACTCTCCCCCTCTTGTTCAACATCTGTTCGTCTGACAATATCTTCCCAGTTTGTATGGCTCGCTGCTTCTTTCATCTTCTTAACATCTGCCTTAGAGTAGTCGGATGTTCGCGTGTTTTGGTTTACGTCTTCTTTTGTTACCCGATGAATGATCTGGTGGTCACTTCAGCTAAACAGTTCCCCAAAGTTAACGTTTTCAATAATGTTTTCCTCTGTAGTAAATACTAGGTCGATTGTATTTTTGCCTCTGGTAGCTACTTCTACATGTTGAATCAAAAGATTGTAAGTTATGCATTTAACTAATTGTTTTGACTCGACTATAGTCCGTCTTTTCATAAACATGATCCGTAACAATTTTCTACTAAACTGCATGTTAGATCCAAATGATTTTTCGCATGCATTCTTAGAGTATTCATGACGTTATGGAATTATTTGTTTCTCTAAGAAATGTGATGTGTTTGCAAAAATATATTCATTAGTCTACATCAAAAGTAACCTCTGTGAATTGGACATAATTTTGACATGTTTAAGGTATGCAGCCGGTCTGTTTAAAAAAAAATATTTTGACCTTCAAATACGCTCAATAATTACAAATTCACGTGCACAAATTAGACATTTTGTCGACTGCAGGAAAACAACAAACGGCATTCATGCGGTACTGTCTAATAGTTATAGGCGTATACGCCCCTGGTGGGATGAGGTTGCCGTATCTCAGGACATGAGAGGCGCCAACATAATCACCCTTTAGAAGAAGTAGGGAGTCGGAGGCGACTTCAACAATTACAGGTGATTATTGCAGTTCAATACCGTAGGCAAAAGTATTTTCTCGCATCATTCTGAGCAGATTGTGAAAGCTGGCTGGCGAATGTTCCTGGAGTCTCAGTGTTGTTTTCGCCCAGGATGGTCCACAGTGGATATGGTCTTTTCAATCAGATAATTGCAAGAGAAATGCAGAGAACAAAACAAACTACTATTTCTTGCCTTCCTCAATCTGACCAAGGCATTCGACTTGGTGAACAGAAAGGGTCTTTTTAGAGTATTGTTTCAAGTTGCGTGCGCACCTAAACTGCTGAGCATGATTGGGCCTATCATGTGGACATGAACGGTACAGTACTGAATGACGGTCAGGAATCTACAAATGAGGCGTTCGACATTAACAGCGGAGTTAAACAGGGTTGTGTCCTGGCTCCGACTTTATTTGGCATGTTCTTTGTCATCGTGCTTAAACTTGCCTTTGGAACCTTCACAGTGGGGGTATTTCTGCATACAAGATCAGATAAGAGACTGTTTAATCTAACCAGCTTGCGAAACACAGTAAGAGAAGCGAGACTGTCATTCGTGAAATGCTCTTCGCCGGCGATGCTGCCCGGTCACCCACACGTAAATTACAGACCCTCATTAACATTTTGGGAAAATATTGTGATCTGTTTGGACTCACCATCAGCGTACAAAAAACAAAAGTGATAGCTCAGGGTGCAGATCCTCCAAACATTGTCGTAAACGATATAAATCTGAAAGTAGTATATCCTCTTCTTCTTCCTCATTAATCTCCAGACCTCAACTTCAATGACTCTAACGAAGGCAGTAGTCGACTCAAGGCTATGTACGCTTCCGTACAGCTTCTCGTGGTAGGGCACTGGCTGTTGCGAAATGCTACTTCTTTGTCTGTATACAGTGGACAATACTCCAAAATATGTTATGCCTTCATGGGGGCTGTGCCGCAGGCACAACGGTCTGTAGTGCCAATCTTTAACTTGTATAGATGGCATCTAAGTAGATTGTGACTTTTGCGTAGTCGGATAATTATCACCTGGTCTCGCCTGGAGAGTTGATGGTAGGCATCGTTTTCTATGTGGCCAGGGTGGTCTTCTTTCCATTTTGCAGTATACGTTTCCCTGATGAATGCTTTTGTCTCACTGTATGTGATTGCTGTATCACTCTGCTGCAGCATTCCTCCCTCTATGACGAGTATGTCTACCTCCTCGTTGCCTGGAATCTTGCAGTGGGCTGGTATCCACTGGACTGTGCTTTTTTGAAGCACTGGGACAGGCGTTCGATCGAGTCTGCCAGAGAACCGAGTTCATGTATGTGCTAGCTCTTGAGCGTCATTAAGAGTGCGAGGGGGTCCGTGAAAATGGCCACTTGTTTTAATGCCTGCTCCTTATCGTCCATAAGGGTTTCAGCTGCTTGTCTCGGGGCACTGGCTTCGGCACTGAAGTTACTGCAGTGTCTCCCAGTGGCAAATGTTGCTGAGTATACTTTGCTTTTTCAGTTTTACAGTGATGCCTCCTCTCCCGTTTCCAATGGCATCTTTGGATGAGCCATCCGTATAGGCATGCGTCCGGCTGTTGGTGGAAATTTTTGGTTGATGAAATTATGTCTTTTTTCTGTTCCACTGTGTGTGTCTTTTTGTCTTCGATGTTGTGGATATTGCATACACGATCAGGGAAGGGTCTTCATTTTCAGAGGCAGCGGGTGGAGCATGCTGGTATTGAATTTATTTTTTCATTTAAGAGTGCATCATTGTTTTTAATCTTTTCTTTTACCTGAACTGTCAAACTTTTCTTTTTAGCCTGCGCGTCCCAACGCATTTATTATGTGATGCATCCGGTGGTCCATGATTCTTTTTGCATTTTTCCGCTTGCCGTAGGATTCTGCAGTCTCGGCGGTCTTACATTGGCTGTAGCCCAGTTATTGCTTCCAGGTCTTTTATTTGGGTGGATATCAGTGCTCCTGTTATGATACGGGCTGCTTGGTTCTGGGTGCGCCCGATATTGTCAAAGTTTGATTTAGATGTTGTGGACCGAGCTGCAATGCCTTATTCCAAAACTGGTCTCACTCTGGCTGTGTATAATGAAGATGTATATCACTTTTAACTACCTCGGATCTATCATAATTGACAACTTCAAAGGACGCGGAGCTGCAGAAGCAATAGGACATGGCTTCATCATCACTTGCCAGGCTCTCATAGAGAGTGTAGAATAGCATAATGCTGACCATCTTTACACATGTTGTTCTGTACAGATCATGTGCTATTAGCACCCTGCTCTTTGGCAGCGAGATATGGAGTTTGTATGTCTCTAATGAAAAAGGCTAAATGCTTTTCATATGCGTTGTCTGATACGCTTTCTTGGAATTGAGTTGAGGGTCAGAGTGACAAACAGCAACGTGTTGGACCGTTTAGTTACGATCCTCCGCCAGCGACGCTTGTGGTGGGATGGTCACGTGTGCAGAATGAAGGATATGCGATTACAAAAAGATAACCTATACGGAGAGCTGGTCACTGGCAAACGTAAAATAGGTAGAACCTTTCTCTGCAACGAAGGTGTTTGCAAGAATGACATGAAAGGGTTGGATATGAACACCTGCAACTGCGAGGAACTTGCAATAGACAGACCTGGCTGCAGGCAGGATGCCTGTGTTGGTATGCAGGCAGGAGAAGACAAGATGCGTCAAGATGCTGACTAGAAATGTTTGCTGCAAAAGCAAAGACAACAACTGACTTCCCTCTCTCTAGCGTGAAAACAATTGTCTCTCGAGACTGACTGGATGCCAATCAAGCCACATTAAAAGTTAGAGGTGTCGTTATTTTGGCATATAGTTGCTTATTAAAATGTACATTGATATCAATTTCAAAATGAGTTTGAAGTGTACATTTATAACAATGCAGAAAGTATCGGTTTTACTATAATCGTTCATCCACAGGGAATCGAAGATGGCTCATTTATATTGCGATATTCATGATCCAGAGAAACGAACGCAATTTGGCATTTGGTAGGGGAAGATCATCCTTTTACCGTTGGATTGAACAGGACAGAGTGCACTCATATCAAGCAAGGAAGGAAAAGTAAATTTGACGAATTCAACAGAAATGTAATAAAACGGGAGAAATTGGAAATGTTGACGAAAAATCAACTTATTACTTTACAGAAACTAATATTAACATTAGAGTTTGTGTGGGCTAAAGTCAAAGGACAAGTTGCCAAACGGAACAGGACATTTAAAATGTGTTATGTTGAAGTGTTGACATGTGAGCACCTTTCAAAAATAGACATTCCTTTCTGGAAGACGTGTATTGAACATGTGCTCCGGGAAGAAGAACAGTACTGGCAACGAGATGGATTACAATTTGTCCAGCCAGTTTCTCAAAACAATTAGATGTTCATACATTAGCAACAAATACATTGCGATATTCGAATGCGTTTCACGACATAAAATTAGTTGCACAGCTGATACAAGCTTGGGAGTCTAATGGTGACCGAAGGGCTGGGCTAACTTTTGCATATTGGTGCTATTTTTACGATTGTACATTAAGTACAACACAAACAATCAATGTATATTAAGACATTAAGGAGTTAGGCATATGAACAAAATAATGAGACATTCAGCTGTGTACTGTAAAATCTTAAATTTAATGTCATTTCTTTGCAAGGGTCTTAAAAGATCAAACGAATTCGCCGATGTGTAAATGTCTTTGACATCTATTGAACAAATAATATAAACATTTTAGCGTCATGGATATTCTAAGTCTGCATGAGAAAAGTAATTTGGATCTGACAAGCAGTTCAGTAGGCAATTGCTTCGGACCTTGTTTATGAATTAAAAGGCGGACTACAGTGCTTCTGCTGTTTTCAATTTTATTTATGGAAAATTGATATCCTCCATTAATAATAATGTCCCTACACTTGATAGTTCTATGCTACTAATCAGCTCCTCATACCTCTTCTTTTTCTTTTAACCACTGTTTTTTTCACCCACACTTTACATTTATCCCCATATACTGTGAGTGTTGTTGCCAGAGGATAGATCATCTTTGATGGTTATATTAACTGCATAGGTATAGTAAAATAAACTGCCACCTCCCTTATTCTTGCCTCCAACTACTCTTTCTTTCTGTAACATTGCATATCCCTCTATTTCAAGCTCACTATCTGCAATGTTATCATATGTCTATGACTCTGTTAACCTTATTATACATTGTTTTCCTTTTTCAACATACAGTTCCAAGGGGCGCGTTCGCTCAGTTTATAGCGACCAATTCGCTATTTTCTGTGGTAACAGCGTGTCTCAGAACGGCGTCCGGAAACTTACAAATCCGGTTTCTCAGTCAACTCAGTTGCATGCGTTAGGGAAAGTAAAAACAACAAGAAAGCTTACTGCCTACCCCACTTCTCACAGTCTGCGGCTTAGTACAATGGAGTCTTTAAAATACTCAATTTCCAAACAGCTGTTAAATATGCTGAGTTCCCACTTGACTTGATATACTTTACTTACATACAGTTCCCACTTGACTTGATATACTTTACTTACATACAGTTCCCACTTGACTTGATATACTTTACTTACATACAGTTCCCACTTGACTTGATATACTTTACTTACATACAGTTCCCACTTGACTTGATATACTTTACTTACATACAGTTCCCACTTGACTTGATATACTTTACTTACATACAGTTCCCACTTGACTTGATATACTTTACTTACATACAGTTCCCACTTGACTTGATATACTTTACTTACATACAGTTCCCACTTGACTTGATATACTTTACTTACATACAGTTCCCACTTGATTTGATATACTTTACTTACATACAGTTCCCACTTGACTTGATATACTTTACTTACATACAGTTCCCACTTGACTTGATATACTTTACTTACATACAGTTCCCACTTGACTTGATATACTTTACTTACATACAGTTCCCACTTGACTTGATATACTTTACTTACATACAGTTCCCACTTGACTTGATATACTTTACTTACATACAGTTCCCACTTGACTTGATATACTTTACTTACATACAGTTCCAATTCTTCTTTTTTTATTTACAAGGTTTCTCACATTTGCATTAAAACATTTTAGTTTTTGTATGTTCTTTTTTAATTTTTGCATTTTCTGTATCATATTTATTTTTGCTTTTTCACTACTGACTTCACACTTCCCTGGTCCCTTTAGCTTACTCCTTTTACTGCATTCTCTAAAGCACCCTGTGTTATGCCAATCTATGATTACGAGTCCATTTGTCTGCGAATTCATATTTGCGAGCCCTGTCTCGTATCATCAATTATTATGTCCTGTTTTCTATTGAATGGATTATGAAAAGTAGTTTTCAGCACAAAAATGATGGAATGTAAAGAAATTTGACAAAACAAATGTTGCAATCTGGGTCAATGACTTGGCCCGTCAGTTTAAAAAAAATGATGTTAGATACAACACAACGAAGTAAAATTCATTAGACAGATTGCAAATTTGGACTGTAAATAAACATGAAGAAGAAAAAGATAAGGATAATTAATGCAACTAACGACAAAAAGAATGTTCTATGTAATGCTCCTACTAAACTTGAAATCAAGATAAGATAAAATGTAAACAAAATGGGAGGTATTGGTGGATAAACTATACATATAATATACCAGTCGAGATGGGATTGCATTACATTATGGACTTTTATATTACGTTACACACACACTTCTTCAGCTCTAATGCACAATTAGTAATTTCTTTTGTTTTCTTAATAATGGTAAACAGCAAAAACATTATCCAGAAAAGCTGCATATATTCATCAATGGGTAACATTCATAGAATAGTGAGATTGACTTGTTTCGGTACGACCACGAATGTGAAACTGTTGCTGAACAAGATTGACATCAGTTGGACGAGGTACCCTTCAAAGAAAACAGCTGTTAAAATCAAAAGACAATATTTCTTCTCGAGCCCCCTATGTAAAACATGTCGATACAAATTGAAACACACTTGGTAAAGAGAATACGAGAAAAGCAACAAGGCAATATAAGGCGTGGCAGGAGCTGGAATAGTTGGGCTTGACGAATATTTGTTGAAGATCAATGCTCTTCAGTGACAATACGGATTTTTATTGATTGATTTCGGAATGTTGAGATACATTTTATTGTCTAATCATGTTCGCAATTGTTTTTTATTACTTGAAATGTGAACGGAAAATGTGTTTTTTTGTGTGAATAATATAAGTAAATATCTCACAGTCCAGTTATTGTGAGTGTTGTTTTGTCAATGTAATGCTTTCAGTTACATCGTTCTGCGTTCCACGTGAATCTTGTATTTTATACATGCCATTGTGTGTGCCTGTCGTTTTTAAAACTATTACTGCGTTTTGTTTGTCAGGATTTGTTATATTTAATTTGTAAATTATCGTAAACATACGTTAATGCTTTAGTCGTTTATTTAACCGAAGCCCCGTTTTTTTTTTCTTCATATTATTAATTGCAATTGTCTTCAACTTCACAGATACAAGCTGTGTATGTATATTGCTCAGTTAGTTTCAAACTTGATCTCTAATGTTGCTGTCCACAAAGTGACCTATTCTAAAATGAACAAACGAAATTGTGAAACATCTCATTGGTTGATCGGGTTATACACCTGTACAATGTAAGCATGTTACCTTTGTTATTACATTTCTTTTTACAGGTAAAAAATATCGTCACTCCAAAACGAGTGCTGGTTATCATCATTGCTATCTTCATCATCCTCATATCAGCGATAGCCCCACTGTACGTTGTCTACAGACTGGAATTTAAATATTTCAGCGAAAGAAACAAAACGCTCATTGGCCTTGTCTTTACAGAGGATCGAGAGAAAGTGGAAACAGTATCGTTTGCTATTAATAATCTATTCATTCCTTTTAGTGCCTTCGTGATCATTATTATTTGCACAATCATTTTGGTTTTTGAGTTGCACAAAAGCAAAGAATGGCAAATACAATCTGCCGTTACTGTAAAATCTGGAAACGTCAATCGAAACAAGAAGGTAGGAAAAATGGTTGTTATGATTTCAATTCTCTTCATCTCATGTTTCATCCCCTTCAGTATCGTGATCATTGCAGCGTTAATTGAGCCCGGTCTTTCTATTTATGGAAATCATAGAAATATAATGCTATTATTGGTTGGGTTTTGCATGGTTCTTGAGTCTATTAATTCTTCTTCAAATATTTTTATTTATTATAATATGAGCAGTAAATACAGATATGTCTTTCGACAAGTCTTATGTAAAAGGGATTAGAAACACAAATCTGCAAGATCAGTCTGACATTGATGATGGATACAACATGCTTTTAATTATACTTTTCTAGGAGTTGTAGTGCGACTCATATTTTAATTTTTTCGAAGATGGTGCCTGATCGTTTTCTGAAGTAACACTATATAGCATAGTATTTCTTTGCATGACGACGGTCAAACGAAATTATACGTGACATATGTGAATATTACATACAAGCAAAGAATGAAGAAACATAATTTGATTACAATGATTAATTAGTCTTCAGCAAAGTGTATGCTTACTCATAAACATATGGCATACTATGCCGTACTATGCTACACAGTAAGAGCTCTGGAGCTGTTTGCATTTCACAAATGGCGCTTAACCGATGGCAGTACGACGACTTTCAAATAAGAAGAATAGCCGAAATCTAACCCAAAAGAGCAAAACGGTACTTTGCTGTCCAGATCAGTGAAGACTGAATATAATCATCTAAACCAGTATAAATATTGTACGTTACGTTAAGACAATTCATCAAGGAAGGGAACGCATCAGGAAGTACAGTAGGTAACACGAAGTAGAATACCGTCTTTAACACTGTACCCCTCCCATATGCATTCTGCCAGGAGCTAACTTGGAATCCGTTTTTAAAAAAAGCAGATGATAAAATATAACATATCTCATTTGAATATCACGTGTTTTTCTATTGTCTTTGTAATTGTTGTTCTTCTTCTAGTTCTAGCTTTTTTTATGTGTTTTATTATTACTTTAACTAAATTGAATCATTATGTCAAGATGTGAACGGTACGCACACTCATTCTTTCGTTATTTGTATCTGGAGCATGTGATCTGTGGAGATTAATAGGGCAACATCACGTTTCTATACATGTTCTACACGTTAACTAATGCAGGTTGCGCATGGGGCTTGCAGCGAAATAAGACACCCCAATAGGAAAAAAAACGCCATACAGACAATCACAAACAGCTCTATGGAAACTGGTAAATCTTATAAACCTTAAAACAATGTACAGTTTTCCTATGCACACATATGTTTCAAATGTAATTTATTCAGTGTAAAGTATCAGAACATTATCAGAGATGTTGAAGAAAGTTATGTAAAGTATTACTCTGTCATGAAAATCGATGTTGTACACCGGTACCAACAGACAGTTAGGTCACATGATTCAAATATACGGCGTGATTCTACGTAAATGTCTTAATGTTGTGCTAAACAAATATTCGAATCACAGTGTTATTTGTCATGCAAGTTGGCAGACTCAGAGGTCAAGTCACAATGGGTGTACTAAAAGGTGGATTTAATAGGGCATACCAGCCACATGACATCGTATCATCCTTTTTAAGATAACTGCCATGCTAGTGTCATTTAATCAATGTTTCTTCTTCGTACGCAAATTAATCAATGTTTAAACAATGAAGGAACACTTTACCGAGATTAACTGGTGCACGAATGATCAGATCGGTGATGCAGGCATTTATTCCAGCAGGCGTAAAAGAGGAATATACAGTTTTTTTAGAAGGCGTGAATTCTTTTACTGATTTCTTCCCTGGATCAGGCACACAGTTTATTGGAAGTTAAGAGCTGAAGCAGCATGCACCGCCATTACAAACAGCAGAGAGACCGTGCATGTACAGGCTGCAATTCTGGACATGAGTTCAAAGGCAGAAAAGCAAACGACATTTGGTTAGCAAAATTAACTTAATTGTTCAGTGTCTGTTTGACCATATATACGAGTCGTGTTCAAATGAAACTAGACCTAACTGTACCAAGTGAAATTACGTACGATGCGCATGATGGCGATAGTTCTGGTGTAAACAGAACACATCAACTATCAAATTTGACAATTTAATTATTCTACTACTCATTGTTTCCTCAGCAGACCGTTGAAAACATGGCGTAGGTGATACGGAATCCGTGCAACGTTGATAAGCGAGTGGTGATTCGGTTTCTAACAGCTAAACCATGTCGACCAGTTGACATTCATCGCAGAATGCAGGCAATGTATGGAGACATGTTAGCACATTGAGGCAGTAGGTTGTGCGTTTCACTAGTGGCGAAAGTGACATGAATGGCAAGCAACGTTCCGGACAGGCATGCACTTGGCACTTGAGTCAAAACATGCCATTAAGACAGTTTAGATCAGTGCGCAGTGAGAGAATTACGACCAGCGTGCTGTCTATTGAGCTGGGTATCGGCTTTAATGAGTAGGAAACTATGGTGGGAACTTTGAAATATCACAAAGTTTGCGTCATGGGGTTTACACGAATGCTCACACACCAACAAAATGAACATCGCATGCAAGTTGTCATGATCTCTTGAACCATTGCGATGGTGGAGGTGACCGTTTCCTGGATCGCAGCATCATACATGATGATAGGTGGTGCCACCATTACGATCCTGAGTCTAACCCGGCAGTTCATGAAGTGGTGACATGTGAATTCCGCATCGACGAATAACTGGTACATATTTGTTTAAAAGCAGCAGGTAAGCTCTTGTTCATAATTGGAAAAAATGTTTATAACGATGTGTCTATGTAAACAGAATAGTTTTTCAGGGCAAGATATTGCTATATCAAATGGTTTTTTTATGCTTTTTTTTATCTGTTCTGGTTTCTTATAAAATAAAGTTAGCATTACTTTTGGAGCGCCACATATTTATGTTTTTACAACATAAAACTTCACATATATAAACCCATATACCAACCTAAATATATTTATATATATCCATATATTAATATACGAGGGGCCGTCAAATCAAAATGGGACTTTTTGTTCTAGTTCTACATGAATGAGTTATAGCGTGATGAAACTAATATCGTTAGTTAAGGGCACTTGCGTAATATTACTACACGGTGGCTAACTTGCTATTTCCAGCCATGTGAGATATAAATAAAAAAAGGCGGACAACAATGTTAGTGTTTGCAAGGAACAGCGTGTTGTGATGAAGTTTCTTCTGAAAGAAGGCGTCAAACCTGCATAAATTTACATGAGACAATTCACAAAGCGGTGATGGGACATTTGATCGGCTCAAACTTGTTAGAGAATGCCGTACATCCGACAGAGATGATCCCAGCCGTGGTGGTTCTCAAACTAAAAAAGTGGGACAAGCTTGCATAATTCATGTTAACTTTTTACCTCGTGGTGCCACTATCAACAGTAAACAGTAAACACACATTCAGAGTAATGTGCATAACTGTCTGTTAAAAAACAAATGGAGGTCTACTCATGGAAATTAACACTCGACCTCATTCGGCTAACCGCACTGTGTGCCGTCTTCATCAACTTGTCTGTGAGGTATTGACACATCCATCTTACATCTCTGACCTCGGTCCAAGCGATTTCCATCGGTTTTGACTCATAATAAACTAAAAGAATTCATGGGAGGGCAGTATTTCAGGACTGATCTCGAAGTGAAACAGACTATCCTGGATTGGTTCAGATATACTGACAAATCTGTCTGCGCTGAAGCTTATCAGGCATTACTTAAACGCCGGAATAGGTGCATAGAAGTTGCAGGAGCGTATATCGAAAAAGAAAAGCTATTTTGACTAATTGAAAACCTTTTTTTCATCTCAAAAAGAGTCCCGATTGGACGAGAACACCCTTCGTACCTATCTATATTCAATCCACGTGTGTCACTTGACGTCTGGTGAGATGTGACCTGCTTTGTTTCATATTTTGTCCGTAAACGAACATCCGCTTGACTCCCCAGGTCAATTTTTAGTACTATTTATGTTCTGGGTCCTTACTAATGAGGTCAGTGCTTGACGTTAACAAATTCCTTATGTAAAATAATGAACTACACGAATCGCCAATACTGGAGAACAGTTATGGTTTGTCGCATGTTGTTTTTTTAATGTGGTTCAAAGAGGATGTGGCCAAAAGCTTTTACATGAGATAAAAGCTGATCTGCAGATCGTACTATTTGATAATATTATCTGATTTGCTTAGTATTACTTACGTACTATATTCAGTCTTCTTAAGTAAGACTGCGAGACCAGCAGTTATCTCCCTTAGATGAAGTGTGAAGTTGCACATGTCGTGAATTTACGTTATAAACTTGCCATCATACACGAAGGGCTGTCTTAGGCCATGTAACCAGAGTCGATGTTATAAAAGTTTTCTGTCGTAGTTGATCATGATCTAATTATAATACAATGATATAATTGTCGTCGTTGCTTTCCTGCTATTTATTCAGCACAAGACATTTGCAGGATAATTTTATGCTGTTAAGGTTCTCACTCAATCTTCCCTGATTACAACCATTGCTTTATCATATGTTGGTTCCATGTCATCTAAGTGTTCTATCATGTTATTTTGATTGGGATCACTCCATAACCTGATAACAGAGTAATAGTATAATTTATAACAACGCAGTTTCGTTTAAATCAATATGTAAACCATACCTTATTGCTTGATCCCGGAGTATAATTTATTATCTCGAGATATTTTTAAAGCAACATTAAAAAAAAAAGATATACTATTGGACAGCTATGTTCTGCTTACTGCTAGCAAAGTATAGACATTTTAATGACTTCGCAAAAAGTGTATATATTAGCAACAAATCATGATTACTAGTATTGCTTTGTAACTCTACTAATCAAATTTGACAGATACCGTGACTAACTCCAAACGCGTAACTTATTTCTTGTACACATAACCATTCATTGGGACATGAGACATATCATTTGATTATTTGACTTTTATTACCGTAGTGTTCACTAATTTTGAAGGAAAAAAAATAGAATTCCATCCCAGGTTATAATTGTTAGTTTTAACATAACTGCCACCTCGTCTTGGTATTTGCGCTTATGTTTAAAATATACAAATGAAACATGGATAAATAAGGGAGTAATAGAAAACCGTAACTCCACTTATCCAAATATTACAGAGTTCACTTAGTTGAATAGTGACTGGTACTATAATTATCCTGCAGTGTAATGATACAATTTTGTGGGATATGCTTCTTATCTAGAGCGTGTGTAGTGTGGGTATTGTATTTTACTGATACTTTCATTAGCCGCAGGAACATTACAATACCGACTACGGATAGCCTTCGGCTCTCCGGAAACAGACATTCTTATGTCTTTGGATACCAGGATTCCAAGTTTTCCTAGTAAGATTCTTACAGTATTAATTAAGGGTTGAATGATATGAGACGTAATTTGATCTCGTCTCGTGTTTGATTAAGTTACGTTCACAAGAGTTCACCTGACGTTAATTCGTCTTCAAAACGTACGTAGCAAAATAGACTGCATTCACATTATTATTGTATATTTGTTCATGTTGTAATAGCAGTATATTATATTAAAGTTTAACATATATGCTTGTATCTGTTTTGATGTACGTTAGTGGGTCGGTTGTATTTTATGAATTTATTTTTATGATGGACCAGAGTACTGCGGATATGTTTCTAAGTGTACGTAATGATTGTTACACACTACAGGCGAAACAGGAAACAACACAACGTGACTTTAACAAATTGTAATATGTATCTATCATACTCAGTTCTATGTTATTAATTCTGTTTAATGTCAGATAATAGGACGAAATAATTAAGTTGTCCAGATCTAAGAGCCAATTTCCTAATGAATTGCCAAGTATCTTTCTCATTAGAATGGAGCACGTCCACAACACCGGAACGTCGGTGTCGTAAAACGTGAAATTGGTTAGTTCTCCGTGGGACTATCTAACTCATAATGTAAAACACAAATATGTCAAACAAATTATCTTTACAAAAGTATATAAATCCGTTGGCACAGGCTTTCTGCAAGGCATTCAATTGTAGAGGTACCACCATGACCAAACTGCAGTAGAACCGTTATTGATTGTGAAAATAATGGTTAGAGTGATTAGCATAGCCTGTACAGACACCAACTGCCACAAGCAACGTCTACATTTAACAGTCTAAAGAGTACACATACGTATAGATATTGTCTACGGAGGATATCGTTTGACAGATACATTGAAAACTGTTATAATACCCGCAAATTCAACTCCAAAAAATCAGCATGGTAACAAATCAACAACTGGTAACCAGTATATGTATATCTACATTGTACTAATAATATAGCGCATAGTGGTTAGCGAGCTGGTTTCCCATCTGAGTGGTCCTGGGTTCAGTTCCCAGTTAAGGCAGAAATGCTTTTTTTCAAACCGCAACGAGTCCCGAGTCGACTCAGCCTTAAATGTGTACAGGTTCAGGCCCAAAAGTAAAAGTGGCGAGGAAGAGCAGATGGCTATAGCCAACCGTTTGTAATGTGAGATCGCTGACACCTCACACACCTACGGCAGTAATGATGTGGGCTTACTTTCCATTTTTTTTTCAATAGAGCACATCGAACTAGTTCACTGTTGAAAAAATAGGCATGCCAGTGGATCCCGAGGATGTGTCTCTGAATGTGCTGGTGGAATACGTCAAGATGCTGCCGGTCCCTCTGTACTAGTGTTAAGGTTTCAGAGCCGTACAGAACGATATGGACGATGCAGAAGGTGAATATACGAAGGCTGGTTTCCAGGGAGAGCCTCAAATGGGACCAAGTATGTTAGACGTGTGCATGGCGGAAACCGTCAGGCCGTCTTTCATATGATGTCGTGACTGATGCGCGAGTAATGAACTGTCTGCTGCTCAGGTAGACGAAGTCCTCGCTGGCTGCAACAGGGTTGCGATTTGCCGTAAAGCTCAACGCAGAGAGGTTCTTGAAAATGTTTTGAATTGGCATCTTCGTTTAGAAGATCAGCAAGCCTAGGTGTGTAGCCAAATGATTCAGTGCATCCAGGGAACCTACCAGGGCCTGAGAACCGAGTCCCGGTATAAAACGTCATCTGCATTGACTAGATCTGTAACCAAGGAGATGATGAAACAGGGCACTTGAATTATGTGCAGAAGAATATTCCAGGAACCAGTCCATGTCGAAACAAAATAGCGAAGGGCCAGTACGCAGTCGTTGCGAAGTGTTTGTGTAGTGTGGTGGTCATCGTGCCAAGGGTGTACTTAAATAGCTTAGGCAGAAAATTGTCGGGGCGCTCAGCACTGCCATCTTTGTTTCAGTATTGCTGTCGTAATCTCATCAATGGAACGGGCATTAGGATTGTTGTCTGTGTGAGGAGTGGCTGAGACAGACTAAAGGAATACATCCGACGAGGAGGTGGGGAGGGATTTAACGCTGTGTTGCAATGTTAAACAAATATGCTGGCTATTTACTGGTATGACGGCGACGCTGTGGAATTGTTCTTCTAAGACCTTGATCATCTGATTGGTCAACATACCTGTAAGAAGAGCCTATCGATGGTGATTCCAATGGCAGAATTGACCCCAAACTAATATTAGTGCACTATGTGTGAGTCTTTTCCGGTGACAGGCGTAACGATGGGGGAAAGTGCATAACCATCTTTGCAGAAACCCAATAGTTGTTCGCAATGAACACCTTTTTCAAGAAGTAAATTGGTAAAAGACGGGCACGACAGTCTCCACTATAGGGTACAAACGCATTTCCCTGCTGGTTACTTAAAGAACGTATTATCTACGAATAATTGTTAACATTTTTAATTCACACGGTACTCAGCAGTTCATGTTAAGTGACTGTATATTCTCAAGCTCAACAAACATAACGATTAACAATTAATGACGAAATGAACAGTTCCAATGCCCATGTTTATACATTGATGCCAACGGTCCTTGTTAGTGATGACTTAATGCTGATTTTACAATGGCTGATTTATTCTGTGACCTGTCAAACGTTGGCTATGTGTGGTGTCGTGTTCAACATAATCAACATCATTTGCTTTATCAAACAAGGCTTCAAAGATACGACAAACATCAGCTTTATGGGTATGTTGTGTTGTGATTATTCAAAACGTTGTAAATGTACATTTTAATTTTGTAATTGTCCCATTCCAAATGTTGACAATTTTCTGTTTCTAGCGTAATCAATTATCACATCTGCGCTATCAAATGTATTATTTCTTTAATGTGTGACTCGCATATAATTTGTTTGTATTCCAATTTAACTTTTCTTGAGTCTCTTCCCTCCGACCTCCAAATATCGTTGCGTCATCATCTTCTGTTCTGTTTAAAAATGCTTTAATTTCTACATTCGCTACTTCCACTGTGAATTATAATATAATCACACATCTGACTAAATTGCCAGGTCTCTTTGTGAAGTACGCAGAAATAATCTCCTATATCTTCAATTAAACTGGTTCTTGTCATGCTGAGTGAAACAGACCTAAATTGGTCTTTGACTTTTGACGATCTGCATGTTTGTATGGGACTAAAGTATATGTCGCAGTAGACCACTAGTCTGAATGTATGAATGAGACATAAATATATTTCGGAGAAGGCATGTATCCTGAATGTATGTTTGAGGCAGAAGTATATGTCGAAGAATGGTCTGTAGCCTCAATGTATGTTCGGAACAGAAGTACATGTCGTAGTAGTCCTGTACTGCGGGTGTTACAATCTCGGCGACATGTTGTATTTTTGCACCATGCGTTCGTAGCTTTCACATTAGTTGTAAACATTGTAATCTTATTTTCACGAGGCAATGCAACCGAATTACATAATACACACAGCCATTGGGATGAAAATAAAGCTCGGTAAATTGTACTTCCTAAACATGCAACAACATATATATCGTATTATCTGATTTGCAATATTGTCATTATGTTAAATCAGTTTTCATCATTTCGTTATTCGGGCTTAGAAGCAGAGCATGAAATAGTTTTAAATGCTGTGATAGCAGATGTTATTATGAGAAAATATCATGGAAACTATAGTTTAGAGAACGTTATATCAGTAAGTTGAAAGAAGGTTTTACGAAGAGTCCAACAAGGTTTATTAGGGCCAGATACATGGCCAATTGGGAAACAGAACATACTGGCTACACAAAAAATGATGCCTACTACAAGTTAAACAGAAGAGAGCAGGTCGGGGTCTTCAGACTCCGCACAGGCCACAACAGGCTGAGGTACCACATATTCAATAAACTGAAGATTTGTGGCACTGACGAATGCACCTGTGGTACAGGGAAAATGACCGTTCAACATCTGCTGCAAAACTGCCCGACATACGAGAACCAGAGAAAGCATATGAGGCCATTACCAGTGCCAACACTAGACAAGGTCTATGGCAGTGTCGACAGCCTCAGGATGACAGCTGTTTTCTTCGAAAAATTCAAGTTGACGTCTGACAGCGTACGAAGAAGAAGAAGAAGAAGAAGAAGAAGAAGAAGAAGAAGAAGAAGAAGAAAAAAAAAGAAGGTTTTGAAATATTATTCAACACGTCTATGGGAACCAATGCCAAGAAATACAACAACAAAGTCACGATATAATCTGAGAAGATGCAGAGTGGCTGAAATACCAAGTGGAGAGAAATACAAAAGCAATAATTGGTGTGAGGTAGGAAAATACACAACATACAAAGTAGGACAACAGGAATTAATATATCTACATAATTAAGAGAAGGAACGTGTGGATGATTAGGGGACACCTTCAAGATGAATACTGGCAATGTAGCCTGGCATGTGTCGGATTTAAAAAGTTGAGCAACAATCATAAGATCACATGGCAAAGCTCAGTGAAAGCGATCGGTAGGGAAGTTTGAGAATTAGGAGTGCACATCATGAAGGAGGTCCACGCTAGATGTAGGTGGAGAGGCATTGTTACAATCATGTGATGCCAGGTGTCGAGGGCAAATCACCCGAGTAGAAGAAACTGTTATGTGGGTGATGGCATGCATGCCAATAGAAACTTAACTAAACTTGAATTGTTTACATATATATATATAGATGAGATGGTCAGCTTCTTTATTATCTGACTTTTTTTACCTACCGATAATTCAGGTACACATGTATTTCATATTGATTGGAATTTATCGATAACGCGTAAGAAGAAAACATATTACCGCTCTGCTTCTTAAACGATATGAGCAATGGGATCATGTTTATCAAGAACGTAGGTCTGTAAATTCAATATCGAAAAATTCAAATCATACTTTACACAATTATATGTAATGCATAATCCGCTTTTATCTTTAGCAGTACTTCAATATGTGATTGAAATATCATAAATTCACCATCAGGTCTGGCAATCTCAGATATGTGCTGCCTCGTAACGCTTATTTGGAGTAACATATGCTTGACCCCAGCTTTCGGTGCTGCTGACTTACCCTTCGATGCTCTTGAGTTCCAGTTCCTGACTAGTGCTTGGCCACATGCCACATTTCACCGTGTCACGAGCTGGATCACGGCCTTTATAACATTAGAGAGATGTTTGTGTATAGCGGTTCCACTAAAGGTTTGTTTATAAAAGAACGTGTTTAACAATACATAAGATGTGTGATACTTCTTTGGATTTTTCAAAACTTGGCTTAAGGCGGGCTCCAAGGCCAGCGTGTGTATATATATAAATATATATATATATATTTATATATTTATATATATATATGTATATATATATATAAGGAAGGCTAACAAAATACTGATCAGGCATGTTAGCTAGGGTCAAGCAAAATATACTGGATTCCGCGAAGCCGTTTCTGATAATGAACTGTTTTTTATGGCATCATGGTTAACAGTCTGAGGCATATACGTGATCCTCGTAGTAGTGAGTGACGCGCAGATAAAGTCAAGCAAAGCACAGCTGTCCGGAGGACACCGGTTCACTTTCGTCATCACGCTTGAGATGTGAGGATCGCTGCGTCAACCTACCACTTAACGTCCGTTTTACAGCACCTCAAACAGTAACCCTACTCAATGTGGGCATTCAACAACAACATTGTACTGTATAGATATATATATACGAAGAGTAAATATTCACGTAATTGCTGGGTAGCACGTGGAAACAAGTTTTCTACAGCAGCATGGGTAATAATGTCAGGATGGACACAAACACTGCATACGCGAAAATATGCAAGTAAACCAGCATTTCATTTCAACAAATGGCCAAGCCCGTCTTATATGTATGCCTGAAATTATAGGAAAAAGGCATAGTAACAACAACAAAGCAATATAAACAAAGAAACACAACAGCTTATTTATTACGTCTGTTCGATGATCTGATTTGATTTAGTTGCCTCTGACAGAATGCCAGGAACTCACATCATGCCGCGATGTGCTCTTTTGACGGATGTCAGTTAGACACAACCGTACATCTTTTAATTGACAGAAAATTGATAACTGTAGTTTCTCAAAACACAAAGTATATTTACCTAATCGTACCAAGCACACACTCGTTTTCACAATGAAATGATAGTAATACTAGTTGTCAATGTCAAACACAGATGACGAGATCATTGATGTGAGTTGCAGGATGTGCCTGAATAGTGTAATCTTAGGAAGTCATGCAATCGTGCACATAAGACTCATGTGTGCGCCTATCCACCTGTTGTCGCTCCAATGTAAACCCTGACTAGTGCAGCTGGCTCGTCGTGTACAATCCTCATTAACGAATGTTACAACGGGTTCAGTATTTGAACTCCAGTAACCATACAGACGCAACAAACTAGATCAATCATACATTCCAAAATATGTAAGTCAAGAAATCCAAAATGTTTTGAACAGATGTTAAAGAAATATGATCATATGGTTTCGTAACAGAAACAATCAAGGAAGGCAATCACATTTCAACAGAAATATTAGAGAATAAACATTAGAAATACTTTGTAGTCAAGCTGCAGAACATGGGAAACCTGAAATAGTCCATGCTTTATTGTAGGATTATTCTGGTTTCATGTACGGCAAATATATGACCATGCTAGAGACATCCAACAGAAGCTGGATTTCGATAAAGTAAGTATTTCTTAGCAGACCAGAAAACTACAATAACAATATTAATCGAAACAACTGTGCAATATAACTTTCCATTTACTTGTTATGGTTATTAAAAAAAACAACGTATGAATCTATATCATGTAGAGTTATACATGGATGTCAGCTTTTGAGCCCATTCGGTTGCAAACTGAAGTAAACTAGACACAAGCAATCTTGACTGATTGTACCTACAATAGCTGTATTTATCCACGCGAACACATAAACTGGCGCTCTATAAAGCTTACAGTACCCGGGAAAGTTAAACATTCGTTAACTTCATTTGTACACTTCCTTAGTCGAGATTCTCAAAAAAGTGTTTCATAACCATAACATTTTCCAAGGTAGACAACACTTGAATTTCAAGACAACATAAGTTAGTTAGTAAACTTTAATCATAGCTGTCGTCAAATGTGACCCCAAAAGCGAAACGTTATTTAAGAGTGGATGAGAAGTTTTGCTGCAGCTGTCACATTTCTGGTGCGCCAAAACTTGGGAAAATGCTGGTTTTAAAAACAAGTATATCTTGTTTCTTTTTTTACATTTTTTAGTCATATCGATAGTAGCACAACCTTTTATAACTGCTGTGTTTGTTGTGTTGTTGTGCGAGAGTTTTCCTGTGTTGTTGTGCGAGAGTTTTCCTGTAAACGTTTAGTGAACAGTCGAAGAACAAAACTTCTGGATGTCCGGTCATTTTTGTCTAGAACTCAATTTTTTAACTTCACTTTTTATCGACGTGTTTTACCTTCAAGAATATATGTGGATGTATCAGCTGTGAAACGTGTTCTGAAATTATCAAAACAGCTAAGCATCTACTTTGTTAAACTTGTCCATACACCTGGAAATGTCAGTATCTTAAATCAGATCGTTCATGTCTTTTTTTTCAGGTAAAAAATCTCGTCACTCCAAAGCGAGTGCTAGTCATCATCGTTGCGATCTTCATCATCCTCATATCAGCGATATCCCCCATGTACGTCGTCTACAGACTGGACTTTAAATTTGTTCCGTCAAAAAACAAAACAATCATCGGCCTTGTTTTTATCCAGAATCGAGAGAAAGTGGAAACAGTATCTTTTGCTATTAACAATGTCCTTATTCCTTGTAGTGCCTTCATGATTATCATTATGTGCACCATTATTTTGGTATTTGAGCTACATAAAAGCAAAACATGGCAGCAGAAATCGACCATGAATGAAAGAGTTAATACTTCAAATCGTAATCAGAAAGTGGCCAAAATGGTTGTGATGATTTCTACACTCTTCATCATATGTTTCACCCCCAATAGCTTCGTGTTCATTGCCATGCTAATTGAGCCAGATCTTTCTGTTGGTGGGAAGGAGGAAAATGTGCTTTTAGTTCTTATTGGGATTGGCTTAGTTCTTGAGACTATTAATTCTTCTTTGAATATTTTTATTTATTATAATATGAGCAGTAAATTCAGAACTGTGTTTCGAGAGCTGTTCTGTAAAAGAGGATAGAGAGACATATGTGTACAGGCACAGGTTGACAGTAGTGATGAATAAGATATGTTTCATTATTATACTTTTCAGTGAGATGTGGCATGGCTCTTCTGTTTAAAAAAACGTAAGGATGTGTTACCTCAAAACTTCTAGAAATCCAAATTATATTATCGGATTTCCTTTAAGGTGGCGGTCAAATTAAACGATTAATGACATTTGTTAATATGATATACAAGCAAAAGAATGCACCGGGCCGAATATGTTTACCATCATCAAGTTGACTTACTAATTCTTGAACATCTTGCGTATTCTTCTACAAAATGAAGCTCAGTAGTTTGTCTCATTTGTTAAATGACCCCTAACCACCATTCCATGTATTACATGTACGTTGGCATGCAATCATGAAGATCATCCAAGATCCAACACACAAAGTCAAGAAGAAAGGTAATAATTAAAGATGATCATCCTCCAAACTACTACTGGCTTAATGTGTGTAACGAAATTGTTCTTTTCTCTCAATTCATGAGTAAAAAATACATTTCGTGAACAAGATGGGTGGATATTGAAAAAAAAAGACAGACAAACATAAATGGACACTATATATGTCAAATAAATAATGTCTCAGTGTGTTTTACAAATATGCAAAACAGATCGATATCACTTAAGACAACGGCAGCTGCAAATCTGAAGCAATAATTTCCCTCAATCACATCATCCGTTGATTATGTCACTTGTCGAATACGGGATAGGCAGATTCGCTGTGTCAACAATAAGGTGCACAATACTCGAATATACCAAGCATGAACAGATGTGACTGACCAGAGTTTCGACTAAGATACTTACATTCCATATGTGATATACTTTCATGTTTTATCTATGATTTGTAACACCGTAAAACGAGCAATAACTACACGAACGTTACATCATATAGGTGACACTATTTACACAGGAACATACATTCCACAGAGATAGGTGAGTCAAGATACTAATGATGTATTCCATAATGTTAAATAATACGATTAGACAGAAGACAACGATTAAAACCGTTATAAATGTGGCAAGATGGATGCATGTTAATGATACCATGACGTACTATCAGAGTGGTGCCTGTCTTCAGAAAATACAGAGGTCTTGAAAAACAGAGATCAATGGTAAACAGTGACTACAAGTTACATCTCTTGAGGTCGTGGATGTCACATATAACCATGTCACTTTGCTGTGCTGTGCCATACCCTTTTTGGAGCAAAGAGCAACGCCATCGTCACGCGAAACATACTGACCAAGACCCTACTCGCTATCTAATAATCATAAACACATGATATACATCTACATCGGTAGTCTGGCCATCGAAGTGATTGATACTGATCACAGCGCGCATGCCTCGAATAAATGTTTATTCACTGCACTATATTTTGAGTACTGAGATTCACTTTTTATTTTGCGCTTAAGGAACTGGGAAAAGTCACTACGATCAGATACCAATTAAATGTCGTTACGAGTGAATTTAACTCAAAACACGTAGGTTTCAACTACAAGAACAAACGTATATTTTAGAATAATATGAAAATGATTGCGGAGCGAAGCGGCGATTGCTTTCCAGTTACTTTAATAGGACAACAAATATAGATACAGGTACTTCTGATTAGAAGACCGCAACCCATGTTTCATGTATCAGCATAGTTAATCTCTCTACTGGATGTCATTACTGCAGACTATTCATGAGGCGAATTATGGCAATAGTGAATACAATGAGGGCTTTCACTAGAATGAGTTGATAAAATACATTTGTTGTAAAGGTGCTCATAGAAATGGAAATGAAAATTGGCTTATTGGAAAACATGGCCTGATTTGAGTTTATTTGAATTAACTTCATTTTATTTGATTTGACTTGTAATGTTTGAGTGGTTGATTACGGCTTTGCTTCTCGTCGTTTATGAGGAATCGTCATCCAAAGTAATATTACTGCGGATTTTAGATGCAGATACAATGAGTATCTCGCGTCAGTCACTGACATTCTGTGAGATATAATCGCTACAATCGATAATTTATTAATTTTCAAGCTACATCAGACTGCAATCAAAATGTGATTGAACATACATGATTACAAATCTGAGACGACAAAGTATTAGTGTATACAATCATAGATCTGTTAGGAAACTAGCTACTCCACATCACGCAGACTGTGGCATAGTCCAATGATGTCCATCAAAAGTCATCATTAATTTACGTTTCTGCTCTGTGATTTTTCTTTTAACATGAATTTAAATGAGTATGCACACCCTCTGTGTGCGACAACAACAACAGTTAAATTGGCTGATTCAAAACATAAAATAAAATGTCGATAATGTCTGATAAATAAGATACTTTTGGCGTTTTTACAAACATTTACAACATAATTGTTCTTCTTTTCGCTTGTATCCTACTTGTGCCTTTCAGCTTCAGGTTATGAAGAGGTTTCGTGACCGGGCCCTAGAATGTGCTTCGTACACTGGTATCTCTCCTGCTTCATTTATATATGATATCCATCGTTTGCGCGTTTGGACCTTGGCTATGTATCCATTGTACCAGTATTGCATTGCTTTATGAGGGATAATATTTGGTGTTTGCCACGTCCCATGGGCGAACCATTTGGTTTGTTGTCTCTTAATAAGGTCTAGCACTGATATTGTACCTACTTGTTGCCTTCTATATTCGCTTCTGATTCGCTTCTGATTCGATCCATTATTTGTACCACAAGCATTTTGCGTTATTATCTATATTGCTGCAAAATTTTCTTTTATCTTTGCTTGTCAATGTCCAATTTTCAGACTGATGTCATAGTGTGGGTAGGAATATCGTGTTGTAAAGCATTCTTTTTGTTTTCCTGAACCTACCAAATGGTAGAAAAATAACACTGTCAGTGGCAACTTTAAAATTATCAAGCAATTTCAGAACGGAGGAAGAGGCACTGAGGGCTGCAGTAGAAGCAATGCTGACAGGCGAAAGCAATTAAAGCCATATATTCCTGTTTAAAGATACCCTGGCCGTAGTTACAGCACTAACAAGCCAGAACAATTTTGAACTTAATGATTTAAAAGCAGTACTCTGTCAACTATGCCAGCTTTCCGTTACAAAAAGAGTAGTGGTACAGTGGGTTCCATCCCACTGTAACATCCAAGGCAACGAGGAGGCAGAAAGACCGGCAAAAGAAGGTGCAAGACTACCACAACCAGATTCTAGTGTGACCTACGAAGAGTCCAAAAGGCGTGTTAGGGCCAGATACATGGCCAAATGGGAAACGTAACATACTGGCTACACAAAAAATGATGCCTATTACCAGTTGAACAGAAGAGAGCAGGTCGTGGTCTTCAGACTCCGCACTACGAGGATCAGAGATAGCAGATGTGTCCATCACCAGTGGAACTGCAAGACAAGCTCTATGGCAGTGTCGACAGCCTCAGGATGACCGCCGCTTTTTTCGAAAAAATAATGGTTACTGTCTGACTGCGTACGAAGAAGAAGAAGAAGACTCCGCACGGGCCAGAACAGACTGAGGTACCACCTATTCAACAAACTGAAGATAGGTGGCACTGACGAATGCACTTGTGGTACAAGGAAAATGATCGCTGAACATCTGCTACAAAACTGCCCGATATACGAGGACCCGAGAAAGCACATGTGCACATCACCAGTGACAACACTAGACAAGCTCTATGGGAGTGTCGACAGCCTCAGGGTGACCGCTGCTTTCTTCTAAAAAATGCAGGTTGACGTCTGACAGCGTAGGAAGAAGAAGAAGAAGAAGAAGAAGAAGAAGAAGAAGAAGAAGAAGAAGAAGAAGAAGAAGGAGAAGAAGAAGAAGAAGAAGAAAAAGAAGAAGTATCCATTGTCACGTGTTTACACGTATGTTATCATAACAAGGTTTCCGTTCTGGACGTAGAGCAATATTGATATAAAGACCTACATTATAAAAGCAAGGGTGATAGATGCGTAGCAATGCAAACAAATGCTAAATTATCCTGGACGCTTTCTCAAACAATGCTTCTAGTGTTTATAATGAGGGATATTCCTACTTTAGTCTAGAACGTCCCAAATATGTGGGGACGTTTAATCTTCCACACATTATCATAGCCAAGGAACTGGCGACCACAAATAACGATATGGTGAAGTATTGTGCACTGCAGGCTCTCACACTGCTATCCTGACGGCACTGGCTTTAATCCTGGAAACGTTTGCCCCTTTGTGATAGAAGACTCTACAACACATGCCTGCAAACCATGCCACTTATTGAACTTGGAAACTTACAACGTGAGGCGCAGTTGTAGTTATTATCTAGACAGCTCTAGCAACGCTGCCTTATGTGGATAGGAGGTGCATATTAATTAGCTAGTTTAAAGTATATTATAAAACATGCGAGGAAGACATATTGTGAATGAATTAAGACTGCGGACATGGTTCAGGACGCGACGTCATCAGGACATGACTAGAGTAGGGCATGTCTAGGGCAGGGCGTGACTAGACCAGGACATGACTTGGGCACGATGTGACGTGTGCAGTATATGACTAGAGTAGGGCATGATTAGGGCAGGACATGACTAGAGTAGGGCATGACTAGGGCAGGGCGTGACTAGGGTAGGCCATGACTAGGGCAGGATGAGACGTGTGCAGGATATGACTAGGGCAGGATGTGACGTGTGCGGGGAATAATAAGGACATGACATGACTAGGGCAGGACATGACCTGTGCAGGACGCAACGTGGATGTGACGGTATGATTCATCGTTAGAACGTGCAACCAAAGCATACTATAGTCCGTCTTTTAATTCTTGAACAAGGTCGGAAGCAATTGTCTACTAAACTGCAAGTCAGATCCAAATATTTTGTCGCATGCAGCCTTAGAATATCCTTGACGCTAAAACATTGATATTTTTTAGTCCATAGATGTTAAGAGATATTTGCACATCGTCGCATTTGTCGGATCTTTTAGAACCAATGTAAAGAGCCAGTATTACATTTTACAATGCGCAGCCTACTATATCGTCGCATTTTGTTCATATGCGTATATTCTTCATGTCTTGATAGATAAACTGATTGCTTGCCTTCCCTTTATGTGCAATCGTACAAATGACAGCAATAGACAACAGTTAGTATAGCCTTCGGTCAGCATTAGACCCCAAAGGTTGTATCAATTGCGCAGCTAATGTATGTTGTCTAAAGCGACTGAATATTGAAATGTATTTGTTGTCATTGTATGCACTCTTCATTGTTTTAATAAACAAATGTTAATTCATCCACGTCTGTTAATCAATATGTCCACAAAAGATGGTATTAACCACTCAGAATATGTCCATTTAAAGACGGTTAATTATTATTACTGGCTGGACAAATTGTAATCCATCTCGTTGCCAGTATTGTTTTTCTTACTGGAGCACATGTTCAACACACTTCTTCCAGAACTGAATATTATTGAAAGGTGCTCACGTGTCAGCACTTCAACATCACACATTTTAAATATCCTGTTCGCCCATCAGCCTACTGAGCTGTGTCGGCAAGCTGATGGAACGGATGATAAACACCAGACTGATGTGGTATCTGGAAGAAAAACGAATACTAATTCCACAGCAAGCCGGCTTTAGACAGCACAGATCCACTGAGGACCAGGTCATCCTCATAGCCCAGGAAAAAGAAGATGCCTACCAGGCACAGAAACACACAGTAGCTGTTTGGGTGGATCTGGAAAAGGCATTTGACAAAGTCTGGAAGGACGGACTTAGAGTCAAGCTAAGAAGAAGTGATGTCTGTGGGAAGATGTACAAGTGGATCAACCACTACCTCAAACAAAGAACGGCCAGAGTCCAAGTACAAGGGCAGATGAGCAAAAAGGTGACACTCGAGCAGGGAGTACCCCAAGGGGGAGTATTGTCACCCACACTCTTCCTGGTATATATAAACGATATTACAGAGAATATACCAAGAAGAGTCCATAGCTCAATGTTTGCAGACGATCTGGCTATGTGGACCTCTGAAAAGAATCTCACCATAGCAAGAAATCGGATGCAGACGGCCCTAACATCGCTGGAAGAGTGGGCGAACTCATGGCTGGTCAAAATAAACGAGGAGAAAACCACGTGCACAATATTCTCGCTTTCATTAAAACCCCAAAGTGCCAAATTAAGTCTAAATGGCAAAATCCTGCAGCCAAACGAAAACCCAACCTATCTGGGAGTCACATTTGATCGGCGCATGATATGGAAAAGTCAGATTGACAGAAACCGAATGAAAGCCAGAGAAAGAATGGCAATCATGAGGAAACTTGCTGGCACAAGCTGGGGAGCAGACGAAGGCATACTAAAGAAACTGTACACTGGAAGAGTGAGACCAGATCTCGAGTATGGCATTGCGGCATGGACAACAGCAGCGAAGGCGAACTTCGATAAAGTTAACAAACTTCAAAACCAAGCCATGAGAATTATAACAGGTGGCATGAAGTCAACGCCAATTGAAGAACTTGAAAGGATTACAAAACTGCAATCCATGACCGATAGAAGAGACTGCAGAGCCCAGCTGCAGTCAGAGAAACTCCGAAGACTGACGGACCACCCAATGTACCAGAGACTAAACAATTTGGGAAATGGGAAACTAAAGCGGAGAAACTTTGCAGAAATAGCTAAAGCAAAGATGCACGAAGATCCCATAAACGCACTAACAACACCAAAACCCATCACTACTGTACGAAAACCTACCTGGAGGCAGGATATATTTCCAGAGTTGGTAGAAAATATACCAGGTATTGCAAACAAAAACTGCCAGACTGAAAAAGAAAGGAGAGACACTACCCTAAGCTTCATAACGAAAAGCTACCCAAGCATGGACTGGACCCATGCATACACCGACGGTTCTGTAACAAACACTACACAGAAAGGAGGGGCAGGAGCATTCCTGAACCTACCAAATGGCAGAAAAATAACACTGTCATTCGCTACTGGTAAGTACAAAAGCAATTTCAGAGCGGAGGCAGAGGCACTGAGGGCGGCAGTGGAAGAAATGGTGACGCACAGTGAAAATGAGAGCCATATAGTCCTGCTGACAGATGCTCTCGCCGTAGTCACAGCGCTAAAAAGCCAGAAAAACACTGAGCTTAATGACTTAAAAGCAGCACTCTGCAAACTGTGCCAGCAGTCCGCACCATAAAGGGTAGTGGTACAGTGGGTCCCGTCACACTGCAACATCCAAGGCAACAAGGAGGCAGACAGACTGGCAAAAGAAGGTGCAAGACTACCACAAACAGATACCAGTATGACGTACGAAGAGTCAAAACGGCTTATCAAAGCTAGAAACATGACCAAATGGGAAACCGAACATACTGGTTACACCAAAAACGATGCCTATTACCAGTTGAACCGAAGAGAGCAGGTAGTTGTCTTCAGACTTCGCACTGGCCACAACAGACTGAGGTACCACCTATTCAACAAATTGAAGATAGGGTGTACCGACGAATGCCCGTGCGGTACTGGTAAAATGACCACTGAACATCTGCTGCAGAACTGCCCGACATACGAGGATCAGAGAGAGCAGATGTGGCCATTACCAGTGGAACTGCAAGACAAGCTCTATGGCAGTGGCGAGAGCCTCAGGATGACCGCCGCTTTTTTCGAAAAAATAATGGTTACTGTCTGACTGTGTACGCAGAAGAAGAAGAAGAAGAAATATCCTGTTCTGTTTTACAACTTGTCCTATGACTTTAGTCTACTCAAGCTATATAGGGTTTAGATACGCGTGCTATGCAGGTAGTCGCAGAGAAATGTGACCGTACTCTTTCAATGGTGTTGCCAATATGATACACCATTGTTATATGTGTCTTTCTCATAAGATGCAGCAACTCTGGCTTTCAACACGTGTCTTTGAAATTCGCATTTTCGTTAGCTAGCCATGTCCAAATTTGAGCTATTCTTTTTGATGCAGTAGGTACTTTTTCCGCCTCTGATTCTGCATTATGATATGATGCATTTTGCATTACTAAACATGACGGTCTATCCAAATTTTGAAGCAGATCATTCATAATCCAGTGCTAACAATGTGTCTATACATTTCAGTGTTGTAGTTTCTACCGTCTTTTTTTTTTTAAATTGGAAAATAAGTTCCGCGTTATGGATAAGTCCGTTGTCACTGGTACAGGCAAACGTTAGTATAATGCGCTGCTCTTTGCTGCTTGGAATTTGCCTTTTTCTGTTCGCCGTCAACTGATTGCCATTCTTTATCATAGATATATTGAGCATTGTACAATGATTCATTCAAGTGTACAATATCATAATCTTGCCTACACCGTTCACGTATCTGTCTCAATAGTTGCTTCGGGCAGCAATTAAATGTGGCTTTTCAAACATGATATTCCTGCCTCCTGAAGTTTTTCAAAGAGTACTATATGAAACTTCAATACTGCAGTCGAATTGCAATGTAAATTCTAATTTCAGGAGAACAACTAATTTATTTTTCGTAAACAGTTTCAATATCTCTCGTTTTACGAAATCTTTGTCGAAATCGTCAAATTTCCTTTTTCTACTTTGCTTGACATAAGGGAACTGAGGGAACGTTCAATCGAACGTTAACGGGTTGATCGATCCAGATCAAGCGTCAATTGCGTTCGTTTCTCTGGGTCAAGAATATCGCAATATTAATGACCATCTAAGATTTCCTGTCGAAGAACTGATATAGTGAAACGGCAGTAGTCTGAATTGTTATGAATGTACACTTCAAACTATTTGGAAATTGAAATCAATTATTATTTTTAACAAAGCAACTAAATGCACAATAACAGCATCATAAACTATAATATCGTGATACGCCTATCATGAACGGCAGTTTCACATAAATGACGTTTGTTGTTTTTCGCATTCGACGAAGTGTTTAACTGGCGTCTGGCAAAATCAGGAAAGTGTTTTACTCAGAATAGTTTAAGGTCAAAACATATCATTTTAAAACAGCACGTGAATAAGACATACTTTTAGCATGTTTAAGGTACGCATGTACCTTAAACATGCTAAAAGTATGTCCCATTCACTGATGTTGTTTTTAATATAGACCAATGAATATATTTTTCAAAATACATTACATCTCTTTGAGAAAAAAAATAAGTCCATAACGTCATAGCTATTCTATGGCGGCATGCCTAATATCATTTGGATTTGGCATGCTGTTTAGTAGAAAATTGCTTCCCACCTTGTTAATGAATTAAAAGACGGACTACATAGATAACCTTCTGCTCAGGTTTTTAGTTTTCTGTCTTGTCGCGAAGGTTCCATTTCACTTCTCCGTATTACTAGCGCTTATTTTCACCAATTATGAAGTGACTATTCAGGGTACATCAGCTTTTATTTCCATGTGCAACTCCGTTTTTCAAGACATAGTTCCCGCATGTTTCTAATCTGAAGGTTCTCACTAAATCTGTTCTCGTGACATTCGTTACTTCATCATATGTTGTTAACTTAACATCATCTAAGTTTTCTACTATCTCTCTTAATATGGGCCACAACGGAAACTAGTAAAAGAGTACAGGTCCAATTAATAACACTACAATTTCAAGTAAATCAATATGTAATCACTTCTATATTACTGGGCACCCAGTATTATCTTTTATCCCCTTGTGTTTTGAAATAATTGTTGTTTTAAATCACAGGTTTCACAATGATAGACAAGTCGATTATGTTAACGTTCACAAGAGATTAGACGTTACAATTAATTCTCAAGAATGTACTCTGTAAAAAGAGAACATTACTAGTTTTGCTTTGTTACTACGAGTATAATAACACACGATAATGTGGATAAGAATATACTTGTATCACATTTCTTGTACACATAACTATACATTAGGACATGTGACAGATTACAAAATAGTCGTTGAACTTGTCTCTACGCTGTATTCATAACTTAGAAAATAAAAATCGAATTCCAGCACAGGCTATAAATGTTAGTTTTAACAGAAATAACACCTCGGCATGGTATAAGTTTACGTTTAAAACATACTATGAAAACAAGGACAAATAATAACGTAGTAGAAATAATTGAATACTATTTGTTGTAACATTACAGTGTGAACACATTATATAAGTGACTTTGATTGTTAATTTCGCTTTCTTGTAATGACACCATCATCTGCGACTTATCGTTCATGTTCCGAGCGTATATTATTTGTATACATTAGTGTTAAGATACTTACTTTGTCGGTGATTAGGGAGTATCTAGTGGAAGGTGACATCATTATTTTATCATGTGTCGTGTTCGACTAAGGTATGTTCACAGAAACGAAACAAATAATGCTCTTTGGGGTTCACAAACGTTAAAGATAAAAAAGATAATCCATCTGTAGAATGTGTTTATTTGTTCACCTCAACCTAACACTATTGTCTCCAACAGTTGATCATATATGTATTTATTTGCATGTTGGTTAGTGGGATGATTTTATGTTATTACTTTTTGTTATAGTGTAAAATTGCGTTTCAGTTGTGTTTCATTTTAACATAGCTATTGCATACTAAAGCACGCAACAGAACACAAGGCAGGGTGACTTTTACAAATCGGAACATGTAGCTAGCATTCCAAGTTGTGAAATGATAATCATGTTAAATGTCAGAAAATATAACTAGATCATTCAGTAATCCAGATTTAAACATTAAATCTCCAGGTGGATTAACATATCATGTATTATATATATATAAGGGATGACAGCGCTTTAAAAATCACATCCAAGGAGGCTGGGATGGATCTACTGTCCTGGTCGTGATGCAATTAAAACAATTGAAAAGTTGACATCCTGTCTTTAAAAGCACCAATTATGAGGCCCAGTAGATATGGATAGGAATGTCATTCTGATATATATCAATAGCCCTCTTGTACATGAAGTAGTATGTGCAGTGTGATGTATGTAAACGGCAGGTACACAACATACACTGAAGTTGAGAATGAAATATTCGATAAAGCAGCATGGACAAATCCATGACATTCTATCTGTTCTTTCAAAACAGTAAGCCTTGTTTCAATGTTAGCAGGGTCAACTGCAGTGAGTTGATAGCGAAGGCTTAAACGGGTGTCACTGGCATTTGAATCGTCGCTGGCACTAAGTCGTCAGTGATATAAATTGTATAAACATATAACAAAATATCTTTTCTTTGAATCTGCAGTAAAACTGCAAAACAATGATAAAAATAAAAATATATTGGGGGAGGGGAGCTAGTAGTTAAGTGAAGAACTCACAATCTGAAGGTACTGGATTCGATCCCAATCACAGCACCGACCGTTACTTTTGGGAAGCAAACCATTAGATAACGCAGGAGGAAGCAGACCCTTACATGAAATGCATGCCGAAGTCGGATGCACTGGGTCGACAGCCGCAAAATAAAAATATAGTGCAACGCACACATCCTTGTGGAATAGAGAAATAAGGCAAACTCAAAATTAAAAACACAATTAAAATTTTTTAAATACGAATACTTGTATGCTTGTGATCTGTTAATACGGCTGAGCCCTGAAGATGATGAGAATGAGGCGCGAAAGCTAAATGGGCACATGAGCAAACTACCTGACTTCTGGCAAATGTCCAAACTTCAAATCAACTGTGAAAGGACTTTGATCACCATTTTCAACAAGAGCCACAAAGTTGTCAAGCAAAATATAAGAATGAGATTAGAAAAACACCAAGTGATTATAGAGAAATATCCTCACTTCTTGGTGTCAAACTTGACGGACAACTCACCCTTAGACAATACATCCAAAATGTGAATATTAAAGGTATGAGACATCTACAACTATTATAGAGACTTGCTGGTACATCATTGAGATCAGTCACAAATACTTTTTACTGTGTTGTGTGTTCTTCAAACAACATATTAAAAAGTTAACTTGGAATCTCTGGACAAGGTGCACAAAATTGTTCTACGCTTCCTTATGTGGAGCAATGGTGTCAATAACAGCATCCGTGATGCACACACATATGTAAGCACTTGAGAAGCGGAGGGATACAGTTGTTTTCCTCGCTCATGAACGAAGAATTATAATGAGACTGGAACACGTCAACAGACTCAATGTGAAAAACCGGTAGCCAAAATTAAATGTTGATTCAGTGCGTACTGCACAGTGTTAATTAAATCAAAGACATATACATATATATGTGTGTGTGTGTGTGTATATATATATGTGTGTGTGTATATATATATATATATATAAATATATATATATATATGTATATATATATATATATATATATTTTTTTTTTTTTTTAAACTCAAATATAATATTCATTATCACACAAAGACGCCAACCCAAGATCAGTATTGGAAATGAAGAAATTGAACACTTAGATTACTTTGAATACCTGGGCTCTTTGATAATAAACGATGTTTTTATATATATATATATATATATAGATTGACCAAATAATTGTAATCAGACTAATGCAAAAGACAAGACATTTAACAATAATTGAAGTGTATGCACCAACATCAGCAGCTGACGACTGCGAAATGGGTGATTTTTATAACACTTTGCAAGAAACGATTGCAAAAGTTGAAAAAAGAGATATTTTGATCATTATTGGCGATTTGAATGCGAAAGTCGGAAAAGAAAGAGCCGAAGATGAAAGAAGTGTTCGAGGACCTTTTGGTTTGGGACAAAGAAATGAGCGAGGAGAAAAACTGGTTCTGCGCAGAAAACAACCTCTCCATTGCCAACACCTTCTTCAAACAACATCCACGTATACTTTACACGTGGACCTTCACTGATGGCAACAGCAGAAACCAAATAGATTACATCCTAGTGCAACAAAGATGGAGATAAAATGTGCTGGCGACAAAAACGCTGCCAAAAACAGATTGCGATACGGATCATGCATTACTGTTTCCAGTTTTCAAAACAAGACTACGTAGGATCAACAAAGGTTGCCAGCTAATACGCTTCGATGTAATTGCAATACTGACTGAATACAACATCAAAGTAGAGAACAAATGTGAGGCCTTGCTTGCGGTACAGGAAGAGATAATATCTGAGGAGTTGACTTTGTATGCAAGGGATATTTTGATCACGACAGAGAAAGAAATGATTCTAAATATGTCGCACAAGGAACAGAGCTATATAACAGAAGAAACACAGAAACTCATCGAAGAAAGGCAACAATAAAAACAAATCGGAAGTAAGGAGATCAACACAGCATATACAAACTGCGAATGAAAAGTTCGAAGAGAAATAAGAAAAGATGAAGGAAGATACATAGTGGAAACGTATAAGGATATAGAAAACCTACAGCAACAAATCAGGGAGAGAGATGCATTTAAGGCAATAAGAAAACTGACAATGGAATTCCGTCCGGTTCAAAATGTTAAAAATGACAATGATGATAACACATTAACAGAAACCACAGACATACTGAATAGATGGAGAGAGTACTTTCAGAACCATGTATGGATATAGCACAAAGCGCTCAGTTACAATCCTACCAAAGGATGAGAAAGAACCTGAACCAACATTGGAAGACTAACGCTCTGCAATTAAAAGCCTAGAAATAGGAAAGTCCTCAGGATGCGATGATATCCAAGCAGAGCTAATACAATCAGGTGGGGAGCCAAGTGCTCGAGTCTATCACAAGCTGTGTAAACAGATATGGCACAGTGCAGAGTGGCCAGAAGCATGGACAAAATCAATTTAGATTCCCCTCCCCAAAAAAGGCAATCTGAAGCTGTGCACGAACTACCGAACTATCGCGCTGATCAGCCACGCTAGCAAGATACTCTTGCGAATCCTATTCAGAAGGATTGAGAAAAGGTTTGAATCTGAAATTCACGTAGTCCAGGCGGTTTTTATTAAAGACAGAGGGACCACGGACAATTTTAAGGAATATCTACGAAAAATGTAGAAAGTTTAAATATACCTGTACACATATTTCATTGATTACACTAAATCCTTCAACACGGTAAAACATCAAAATATGTGGAGATTCATGAATGAAATGGGGTTTTCCTTGCATATAGTCCATCTCATTGAAACAGTATACCAAGATCAACAAGCAACGCCGCTGAACGAGCATCTGGGAAAACATCAGATGTTTGCAGTACAAAAGGGAGTCCGACAAGGATGAATCCTCTCACCTTATCCGTACAACATATATGCAGAATGTATAGTGAGACATGTTCGAGAAGACGAGAACATTGAAAGTTTCAACTAATTTTCGATAGGGGTGGGGTGGAGGGGGGGGGGGGTGTGGGGGTGGTACGAGATTCCAGAGTTACGATACGGAGACGACATAGTGATAATATCATGAAGTGCAGAAGGGTTAGAGTAGCTACTTTCAGCCGCTAATGGACATAATAAAGATCAGAACCTGTTCATAAACATAAATAAAATAAATATAATGAAAACCGACAAACCACAATGTCAGCATACATTTACAGTGGATGGTTAGAAAATAAATCAGGTCACACATTTTGAATATCTGTGCTCCAGAATTGACACAATTCGCAATTGCTGGAAATCAAATGAAGATTAGCTATGGCAATGCAGAGACTGAACACCCTGAAGAAATTATGGCAGAGCACCAACAAAATACTACAAGTAAAAGTCTTGAGAGCCGGTGTTTTTCATGTGGCAGCTTACGGCTGTGAATCATGGACGATTACCAAAACTTCAAGACAATTAATCGAATCCTTCGTGTCGATGCAGCAGGACCTAACATCGTTGGAGGAGTGGGCGAACTCATGGCTGGTCAAAATAAACGAGGAGAAAACCACATGTATGATATTCTCGCTTTCAAATAAACCCCAGAACACCAAAATAAGTCTTAACGGCAAATACCTGCGGCCAAACGACAACCCAATCTACCTGGGAGTCACATTTGATCGGCGCATGACATGGAAAAGTCAGATCGAGAGAAACCGAATGAGAGCCAGACAAAGAATGGCAATCGTAAGGAAACTTACTGGCACAAGCTGGGGAGCAGACGAAAGAATACTAAAGAAACTGTACACTGGAAGAGTGAAACCAGTTCTCGATTATAGCATTGCGGCATGGACAACAGCAGCAAAGGCGAACTTTGATAAAATTAGCAAACTTCAAAACCAAGCCATGAGAGTTATAACAGGAGGCATGAAGTCAACGCCAATTGCAGAAATTGAAATGATTCAGTTCAGTTCAGTTCATCCCGTAACCCATCATGTCGTTGGGGCACACATGAAGACACTCTCAAAATACCACACCATCCCTCTCTGTCTGTCGCAGCCTGACGTATCTCACCGGGACG